>CAJHNH020002157.1:400724-620975 GCA_905116865.2 Candidula unifasciata
CACTCACCTCTCCCCTGCCCTCACCACACCCACCTCTCCCCTGCCCTCACCACACCCACATCTCCCCTGCCCTCACCACACTCACCTCTCCCCTGCCCTCACCACACCCACCTCTCCCCTGCCCTCACCACACCCACATCTCCCCTGCCCTCACCACACTCACCTCTCCCCTGCCCTCACCACACCCACCTCTCCCCTGCCCTCACCACACCTACCTCTCCCCTGCCCTCACCACACCCACCGACCCCAATTGCAAAGTCGGTGTTCAGGTTTGGGGGTTCTGTCCTGGCAGCCTTTTCTACTTGACCATTCCCGGAGAATCATCAGGTATCCATGTTACGATGCTTGGTCCACACTTGAATTGGTCCACAAAAACATCAGGTATCCATGTTACTATGCTGGGTCCACTCTTGAATTGGTCCACAGAATCATCAGGTATCCATGTTTCGATGCTGGGTCCACTCTTGAATTGGTCCACAAAATCATCAGGTATCCATGTTACGATGCTGGGTCCACTCTTGAATTGGTCCACAAAAACATCAGGTATCCATGTTACGATGCTGGGTCCACTCTTGAATTGGTCCACAAAAACATCAGGTATCCATGTTACGATGCTGGGTCCACTCTTGAATTGGTCCACAGAATCATCAGGTATCTATGTTACTATGTTGTGTCCACTCTTCAATTGGTCCACTGAATCATCAGGTTTCCATGTTACGATGCTGGGTCTACTGTCTTGAACTGGT
The DNA here is from genome assembly GCA_905116865.2 of Candidula unifasciata. NCBI lineage: Eukaryota > Metazoa > Mollusca > Gastropoda > Stylommatophora > Geomitridae > Candidula > Candidula unifasciata. The sequence continues at coordinate 401,471 of CAJHNH020002157.1, forward strand.
CCAGGAAAAGGAATTATGTCGCTGCTGTCGTCTGCAACCGGATTGTTGTCTTTGAGTTTACGGAGAAAATTATGCTACTAAAGTGTTGTGAAGAAACGTGTCAGCGTGAGTTAACGGAAAGAATTATGTTAAATTGTTGTGAATAAACGTGTCAGCCTTAGTTAACCTAGAGAATTATATTGAAGTGTTGTGACAGAAACTCACAAAGCATTCTGAGAAATGTGAAAACAACCTTGCTTCGTGCAGAGTGGCAAGCATTACTTCAGAAGTCCCGGGTAGTTAGCATCCTTTGGATATTTCTCTAGGTCATACCGGTCTGTTGGGAAATGAGCAGGCAGATAGACTGGCTGGCTCTGCACCACTAGGTTGTGAATTGATGACGTTCCTTTGGAAACAGGTGAACAGTGCGGAGGCGCAGATTATTACGGTCTGAGGAGAATGGCGCTGCGAGAAGTTACCAGGGGATCTGGCCGACGCTCAACACTCAGGGGAAGGATAAGACGGATGTACAATCAAAGGATTACTGTTACCATCGGAATTGAAATTCCTCGCTTGCTGCTGGGGATGGGGACTAAGCACTTATGGGAGTGTCCCGAGTGCTGTGATGTCTATTCTTAATTTAACATTTTACAGAAATATAACTAAACCCGTTGACAGAATCACTGATGTCACACTAGGGGAGAGAACTATACTAAAATTGTTTGAGAGAACTATTCGTGCCGAGCTAACGGTGAGAATTATACTAAATTTGTATGAGAGGCTTAGGGAAATTACTATATTAAAGTAGCATGAAAGAATCACCTCAAGCGGAGTATATGGTGAGAAATATACTCAAATGATATGACCGAATCACAAATGTAGATTATGTATTTAAATATGATCTATAATTGTTAGAACATGCCAGTAATGTAGAATACTGTAAATTAAGAGATATTACAACAACTGACAAGTTCCTGAAGTAATAAGTTCTTGTTATCATGAATATGTAATAACAGATTATGGCAGAAGTTAAAAAAAAAAAGATAACAAACAAGGTAATAACAGCGACCAGACATTCTTTTAAGGACAGTTAATTTTATCTGAAAACATGAAACGCATCCTTTGAAGACATGTTCTGTACAGCGGGGCAAGCAACTCTCTAGACAACTGGATAGTTAGCACCTTTTGGATCTTTTCTGCGGACTAAACAGGTGTGATGGGAAACGAACAGGCAGACATATTGGCTTTTTCGTAGGTAACTGGTGGTAAATTGGTTCATTATAACATTCTAGATGCAGTGAAGGCCCTTTTGTGAGCCTGTAGTGAATGATTGGTCGACGGTGTGTGACTGGTAGACGGTGTGTGACTGGTAGACGGTGTGTGACTGGTAGACGGTGTGTGACTGGTCGACGGTGTGTGACTGGTCGACGGTGTGTGACTGGTCGACGGTGTGTGACTGGTCGACGGTGTGTGACTGGTCGACGGTGTGCGACTGGTAGACGGTGTGCGACTGGTCGACGGTGTTTGACTGGTCGACGGTGTGTGACTGGTCGACGGTGTGTGACTGGTCGACGGTATGTGACTGGTAGACGGTGTGCGACTGGTAGACGGTGTGTGACTGGTAGACGGTGTGTGACTGGTAGACGGTGTGTGACTGATAGACGGTGTGTGACTGGTCGACGGTGTGTGACTGGTCGACGGTTTGTGACTGATAGACGGTGTGTGACTGGTCGATGGTGTGTGACTGGTAGACGGTGTGTGACTGGTAGACGGTGTGTGACTAATAGACCGTGTGTGACTGGTAGACTGTGTGTGACTGGTAGACGGTGTGTGACTGGTAGACTGTGTGTGACTGGTAGACGGTGTGTGACTGGTAGACGGTGTGTGACTGGTAGACGGTGTGTGACTGGTAGACTGTGTGTGACTGGTAGACGGTGTGTGACTGGTAGACGGTGTATTAACTGGAATCTCCAGAGCGCTGTGATATCGGCTCTTAACTCAGTTTGTCTCAACAACAACTTCTGCTGCTGCTGTTACTACTACTACGGCTGCTTGTGCTGCTGTTGCTACTGCTGCTGCAGCTGTTACTACTACTACTACTACTACTACTACTACTACTACTACTACTACTACTACTACTACTACTACTACTACTACTACTACTACTATTACTACTACTACTACGATTGCTACTGCTGCTGCTGCTTCTGCTACTACTCATTGTGTATAACTCTTGTGATTTATTGATCCCTGCAGTTCCACCCCTCCCTTCTCTCTTTTCCTCTTGTTTTGTTTTTCCCCAATGCCTTTTGTAATACTTCAATGCTCTGTAATTCTCTCCATCGGATGGCTTCTACAGTGTCATATTTCATCTTCAGAGAGAGGCATTGCCCCACGTAAACACTGACTAAATCATCTCTGCTTCGCTAAGTTAACAATAATATACTCATGTGCAGCGGATATTGTAACACAGAAGTTGGGAAAATGTTGGCGTTTTACGGTAATGTGTGTGCTTCCCAGAGTAAACAAAGGGGCAATCAGCAAGTGATGGGAGCTCAACCCGAGATTGTTTGCCTGCGGCACGTTGAGTCAAGCGTTGATAAACTAAACAGAAATGGCGTTTTATAGAAGCGGTCGGCACCTGGTCTGGTTTATTTGAAATAATATTCGGAAACTTGTGGTTAGTTTATTTGGCAAAGATGTTAACAAACCCTTTAGACATTAGTTCTTTTTTTTTTTCTTCCTTTCTGTTCTCCTTTGGAAGAGTGTTCCTCAAGATTTTCGGAGCCAAAAACACAGCCACCAACAATCAACTAGAGTGTACATCACTTCCGTTTGTGATGCACGAATATAACTGCTGTACGGTTGAACAAGATATCAGGAATGTACAGCTGTTTGATTCTCGTCCGCCAGATGTTAAACCTACAGTATTTCCCAGCATTGGAGGCTAGAGAATAGGGCCGCACTGTGACCCAGTCATTCTTCTTTTAGTATGCAAGTCCAGTTTTAGAATGACCAAACACGTGATCACTTGAAAATTACGTTTGTTCATACTTTATATTTATTATTATTAGAATTAGGAAAGCTGTCAGGTTATGTTGCTGCAAATGCTTCAACACCTAGTAACTGTCTGAAGAGATGATTTACAAGTCTAGCCACGGCGCAATAACGTCACTAGCGACACCCCCGTGGCCTCGCCTCTGATCAGATCTGTCGGCAATTTGTTTCAAACATAACTACCGAGATCCCTCCAGCACTTCTCACGGTCTCCCGCCAATTGTTTGTTGAAACACGCAATCTGTGGGGAAAGCACTCACGCTGTGGCAAGGTCTTATCTCTCCGACTCACATGTTGCCGAAGGGATCAGGTATCAGAGAGAGGAAAGTCTCTCCAGTTGTTATATAATATATATATATGTATATATATATATATATATCGGAGAGATAAGACCTTGCCACAGCGTGAGTGCTTTCCCCACAGATATATATATATATATATATATATATATATATATATATATATATATACATATATATATATATATATATATATATATATATATATATATATATATATATATATATATATATATATAATTATCTGACTGTAAACGCTAAATCCTTCTGGTGAAGACTTCCTTGTTTCTCAGCTAGATCGCTACGTTTGTCTAGGACAGTGTTCTTCAAGCCATTGGTCTGCTGGGCCGCTCCCACAATTGTCTGCCTATCATCTAATGGAATAGGGGAGGTATTTTTACTTTTCCAGGTTTGCAGTCTTAGGGATTAACACCATAACAATGAGAAACAAACAGGTATTACTGATATTAAGCAAAACAAGTCAGCATTTAATGACGTTAGTTGAAAACTTTGATCGTTGTTTCCCTAAAAATGAGGATCCTCGTAAAGACAACCTTTTGATCAATAATCTTTTCTCAGAAAACATACAATCATACGCACTTGCTTTTCACGATAAAGAAAATCTGATCGAGTTGTCTGGTGTCTGGTGTCAGGTGTCTGATGTCAGGTGTCTGGTGTCAGGTGTCTGGTGTCAGGTATCTGGTGTCAGGTGTCTGGTGTCCGGGGTCTGGTGTCAGGTGTCTGATGTCTGGTGTCAGGTGTCAGATGTCTGGTGTCTGGTGTCAGGTGTCTGGTGTCAGGTGTCTGGTGTCAGGTTCTGGTGTCAGGGGTCTGGTGTCAAGTGTCAGGTGTCAGGATTGTGCCCACACATAAAGTGCAGTCATTGTCTAAGTTTTGGGTATCACTCGAGGAAAAAATAAAGATACCTATGTCGGAATAAGAGAGCTGTCAGATCGTCTGTCGTTTTTTTTTTTTTTTTTTTTCAATTTCTGTTTGTGTGAAAAGACTTTCTGAATCACGTCGTTTATAAAAATCAAACCAGACAAATTTAGTGAATATTATTGCAGCGCTTCGTCTAACATAATTACTGCTCCAGCTAAGAATGTGATTAGAAGTATCCTAGCCTGTGAAGTCGAAGAAAGTTTTTAGACATAACTGTAAATCTGTGTTTTAACTATAAGTCTATATTCTAACTATATGTCTATATTCTAACTATATGTCTATATTCTAACTATATGTCTATGTTCTAACTATAAGTCTATGTTCTAACTATAAGTCTATGTTCTAACTATATGTCTATGTTGTATTTGTATGTCTATGTTCTAACTATAAGTCTATATTATAACTATATGTTTATATTCTAACCATAAGTCTATGTTCTAACTATAAGTCCATGTTATAACTTCAAGTCTATGTACTAACTATATGTCCTTGTTCTATTCTGAGCCGATTCCTGGATTTTTTTATGAAACGGAACAATTGCTCCCCCCCCCCCCCTTTTTTTCCCTTCCTCCTTAGAACTGACGGGACGGCCGGGACACCTAAAAAAGGGACTCTAGGGGTGATTCCCTTTTATTACACTGCTACTCAACTATCATACTTGAGTAATATAGCTGTTCCTGTGGATGTCCCTTGAATCTTTTGTTGGATGTAGATAATACTTTGAAATTGTCTGGATCACCAGTATTTAGGATGATTCGGGGTTTGAATTGTCACTAATGTCACTTTAGCAATTTCATTGGCACCCAAGGTTGATCACTGTGGAAAGGTACTTCAGTTTTGGTTTATTTGAGGAAATTAACTTTTTAAATGCTGTATGTCTAGAATAATAATGTCAACTTGATAAGTTTGGTTTAATAATGGTTCATTTCAAATGTTTATTAAGTTTTATTTAATAAACTTACGCCATAACATTTTCAACTGATATTAAATCATCATAGTCTACTCAATAAATTCTGGGAAATTGTTAACTGATCCATTTAGATGAGTAATTTCACATTTGTAGTTCTGCAAAAGTAATTCCCATCGGTCGATGCGACTGTTTGTGGGCTTCCCTAATTTTATCACGTAGAGGTTTGATGTCAGCCTGCAGGAGGAACGCTCTGCCAAGTAGGAAACGTTTTAGCTTCGTTATGCTGAAAATCTCAGCCAAACATTCGTGTTCGGATTTTAAGTACCTTTCCTTTGCTGGGGTCAGCTTTCTGCGGACGTAGCATATCAGATGCAGGATGTCTCCCTCTAGCTGCATTAAACAGTCTGCAACTTCAGTACTACTGGCATCGCACACGAGAATGAGAGGTAATTCAAAATTAGGCAGTTTTAAAATTGCAGCACTGGAGAACAAACTTTTGATCCTGGCGAAGACATGGTCAAGTTCAGTGTTCCACTCCATCCTATTGGAAGAAACCTTTTTCAACAGTTTTGCGAATTTTACCGTTTCCTGGCTGAAGTTAGGAATGAATTTGATATCATAATTGATGAGCCCTCGTAGGCTTCGGATCTCCTTCTTCCTGGTCGGATTTTCTAAGGTTAAGAATTTTTGAAATAATTGTCCCATCCCTAATGAGCATCCGCTTAGAAATGTTATGTCCCAAAAATTCCATTTCCTCAAAGTAATTTATACTTCTGAGGGTTTTATCGTCAATCCAAATTGTTTCATCTTTTTGAATATAAATATGTTGTGGACCATTACTGATGAAAATGCACGTGTAATAAACATATATTGAAACATCAGAAACAATGGATACGGTTTCACATTGATTGGTTTGTTAATACTTAACCGTATTTGTTGTTTTATTCAGTGCATCTTCCTGGAACGTCAGAGAATACATTACACACATTAACAGTTTCAGTTTTCTGTAATGATGGTAGTGTTTCTGAAATTTTTATTTGCCTACATGACCTTTGGAGAGCATTCATGGGTGTTAAAATGGTTTGTCTAGAGGGAAAACCTCAGGTTCAGTAATGACACTTAATCTGTCAGTTTCTGCAAGTGCCGTGTCAGAACATTTAGTTAAAGTGTTGTCACCTCTTTGATTTGAGATGAACTCATCTCCCAGGTTGGTATGAGTTGGTGAAATAAAAGTTTAAAGTTTTTCCAAGCTGTTTCTCTCCCTCCTTCTCTCTCTCTCTCTCTCTCTCTCTCTCTCTCTCTCTCTTCTCTCTCTCTCTCTCTCTCTCTCTCTCTCTCTCTTACACACACACATCCCTTTCTGTCAATGTGTGTTATCTTGTTACAAAATTATAAGCTTAATTGTCACACTGCATTTTCATCACATCCGTTTCAATAAAATCTCTAACACTCTTACAGTTACCGAGGATGACATCACCAACTGGATCAGATAAAAGGGCACATTTTGTTCTCCCTGTGCAAAACACAAACTTGGGATTGGCCCATGCCATTTCATTTCTCACTTTCCCTCCGGAGAAGGCACGCTAGACAATATGCTTGCCTGTGTAATCACCCTAATTCGCCAGACTTTTTCTCTGATGCCCAACACTCTGGCACCTGAAACACGCAAGATTGCACACACTCGTCTGTTAATCAACGCCTTACTCAAATTCGATCATCCATCAATACCAATAGCCGCATTTGCATCTCCTGTGGCTAGTACATTGTGGCCACAGATCAGCTTAGCATTTTCATTAAATGTTTTACAAATTTGTCATTTCGGTAAAATCGACAACATCTGCGGCATTCGCCGTAGGTTATTCATTTTCACTCGTATTCGATGATCTGCTGTCGCTCTCGCTTCTGCTGCTGTCGGATGTCTCTGCTGCACCAGTCTGGTGGTATTTCTTCCGACTCTTGCACTTTTCCTGCGGGGATCAACAGAGTCGTAAAGTTGGCACTCACAAGGGTAGTTAGCTGTTCTTTCTCTTTCCCATCTTCATTCTCTCTTCAGGCGATGTTCCTTATATACAGAATTAGCATCACACCACTGGCATTTCCCATGCTCCCTCTTGCAGTAGGGATATGTTATCACTGGACCTTATCTCTCTGGAATCTGTGACTCCTTTCGTCCTGTGAGATTTTTTTCGGGTTGTATAGTAATGGTATTTTTTTCCTGTAGATAGGTTGCTCTGCCGCCTTATAGTTTACATCTGAGCCTCTGCTAAAACTAAAAATATTTCGGCGGGCTTTAAAGTATGCAACCCCTGAAACTTCCATCTCTTGGATTGTTGATGGCTTTTGTTCAAATATGAAAGGAATCATGCTTCTTGGTCCACTTGATAACACATTGTCTCTAATTAAAAGGTCTTTCAGCTAATCAAATGATTTACCGACTAGCGCAGATGTTACCCACTTATCAAAAGTTGTTTCGACATCCAACAAGTAGTCGATCGACATCCAACATGTAGTCGATCGACATCTAACATGTAGTCGATCGACATCCAACATTTAGTCGATAAAGGTTTGTTCAGTTTTGTGGAATACATTTTTGAAAAAGTATTTTTTTTTTAAACTCTTCATCTAAACAAAAATGCTGCTAAATTCTTCCTTTCACAAATTCATAATCTTCTAATTTTTCTGTTGGGGCGGTTTCCAACAATTTCAGTGGTTCACATGCCTAAATGCTTTCAATGGACGAATGACCATTCTTCAAGTGGAATGTTAAATTTTTTGAGTTCTATGCACTGGCAGGTAGGCTTATCCATGACAATGGCTTGCTTCTAACGAAGGTGATGCAGCATTGTTCATCTCATCTGGTTTACCATCAAAACTGCACTAAACAGACTTTATTTTCCAGCCTAAAGAACCAATTGTTTATGTTAAACTAGAATTGAAACTTATTTACGATTAATTCGCCATAAGTTATTCCTTTAACAGGTTTTTAGTCTATCATTTTCAACAGACTCCAAACCCGTCCTCTTCAGCATGCGTCATTTGTCTCAGTTTATTGGTGCAGTTAACTTTTTGGTGGATGCTCTCTCGCAACAGGAGCCCGCACTGAAGGTCCCATTCCAGTTTTGCTTGCTACTTCATGAGATCATCTGTTTTACCCAATATATTGTCCAGTTTCTGGTAGGCAGTTTATAAGAGATACAGCGAAATATGCCCGGCAATCAGCTGTGCAATTACATTATTTACATTTTCAACTGGAAAGATTTGTTTTTAAATAACGCAATCGTCACTATATATCTGCAATTTTTTTTCCCCAGACTACAGCAAATGAAAATCGAGTGACGCGACACAAGGACAGGAAGTGTCGGCCTGGGGTGTACCGAGGCAGGGGTCCGACTACTCAAGGACTATTGTATCATCGTGCCAGTTTACCCTCGTTTCTTGCAGAGTGACATTTTCTAAGAGTTAAAGGCGAGAGGTTACAATCCATGTCACTGTGTATTAGCCAATATAGCTGGGTGTTTTTTGTGTGGAGGGCCTGGCAACCTGCTGGAGGCGTCGCACAAACTCCTCTCACTTGCTAGACATCCACACGGATGGTGTTCGCAAACAGCGGCTCAGTCTTACCTCGAACCCAAGACCTTCACAGAACCAGGCAATGATTTGACCATTTGTGTGGTGGCTGCCTACTTCCGTCACTGGAAGTCACTTGTGTCCAACCCGGTATGGAGCTTCTCCAGGCTCAGCAGCAGATTTCAGCAACCAGGTCGTCAGCCTACAATGTTACGTTTGGCGCCCTAAGGATGTCAGTCATGGACTCTCACTCGGTCTTTAAGGAACTAAACATCGACGCTTCTCAGACTCTTAGAAAGGCGTGCACCAAGAAGAAGAAAAACGTTGACATCCTGCAAGACATGAACATCGAGGAGAACTGGCTCTTATACAGCATCCTCTCCCGAAAGCTGGGGTATTTTGAACATGTCAAGTGTCATGATGGTCTGGGGAGAACTCTGATGTAGGGTGCAGTTTCCTGAAAACGAGGCATAGGTAGACCTCCGCGATGGTGGAAACAGGATATTGAAGATGTATGGGCTATGAAAGCACACAGGGATAGAGATTTGGCTTGTGAAAAAGAGACTTTCAGGCGTGCTGTGAAGATAGTGACGATCTGTAAATGGCATGCTGATTGTTCGTTTGATTGACTGATTGATTGATACTGACACTGATCAGGTTGGCTTGGGATGTCAGGTTAGGGGATTTGCATGATTATTGCTTGCGCTTGATACAGAGCTCCAGTGGAACTGCAGTCGATGGGACAGCATCAATTCCTTTCAGCCCAAGTCTGTAGGGATCCCTCACACCAATCCAAAACCAACAGAGGCAGCAGGTGATAGACTCGTTTGTTGAAAACGGTAGCCGAGATATATGTTCTCCCTAACAAACAAGGGTTATAACATATATATAATGTTGCCATGTTTGATTTGGGGGGGGGGGATGTCCACAATATTTTTGTGCGTCCTGTCAGCCCCCCCCCCCCCCCCCCCCCCCCCACCTGCCTCCCAACAAGTACGGTAGGGTCTGGAAAAATAATCAGTTACCGCTAAGTTCTAGCCAGAGCCTGAAGGTGAATGTCAGACTCTGTCACTGGGTAGTTCGTGCCTCTACTGTGTCGGGCTATGTTCTTTTTGACTGGAGAACATGACGTGCATCAGAAAGCAAAAGAAATGTAAACGATTTTGTAAAGATCAAAGCAAACAGTATACCTGCATAGGAAATTGTATAGGACATATTCTGCAACAGGTAAGTTTGCCTTGAAAGGAACTGTCAATATTACTCAATGTTTTCTCTGCTGCAGGTGGGGCGTGTGCTGTTAAATGTTGAGTTTGTTCTCGTGTACAGTGTGTATATGAGTGTGTGAGACATAGGGATGTGTCTGTGATTGCATGAGAGAGAGAGAGAGAAAGAGGGCGAGAGAGAGAACGAGAGAGAGAGAGAGAGAGAGAGAGAGAGAGAGAGAGTGATAGAGAGAGAGAGTGTGAAAAACAAAGAGAACGTCTGTGTGTGTGTGCGTGTGTGTGTTCGCGGGCGCGTGTGCGTGCGTGCTTGTAAGCGTAAGAGTTCATGTCCTATTTCAAAGGAATGTCAACATGTTCTAGAAAATGTTTCAGACGTTTGGTTACTCTATGGTTCTAATCAAGCGCACAGGTACTATGAGGGCATGTCATTGCAATCTGTGTTGTTTACTTGCATATATATTCCTTCTCCCCTCCCTCCCTCCCCCAAAAAACATATTTTTCTTCTTTTGTTATTACTGCTACTTTTTCTTCTTCTTCTTTGCCTGGTGTGATCAAACCAGCGGCGAGGCGTGATCACTTAGACCGAGTAAGCATTAGCAGGTAACCATTTTACTGGCGAGAGTATCATGCGATATTTTCCTACTCGTTTCACTGTTGAGAATGATGCCTGCGCAGCTAGCATTGAAGTTCTAGTAACATGGTAGCTTTCACGCTTTACAGTTTCTGCACGAGTAGCGTACGCATGCGTTCTTTCAGTCAGGTTTGAGACGTCCAGTAGCGTGTTTGTGATAAACAGTAAACAACAACATTTAATGGTAAAATAAATTGGATCAAACCTGGCTACTGGATCAAACCTGGCTACTAGATCAAACCTGGCTACTAGATCAAACCTGGCTACTGGATCAAACCTGGCTACTAGATCTAACCTGGCTACTAGATCAAACCTGGCTACTAGATCTAACCTGGCTACTGGATCAAACCTGGCTACTGGATCAAACCTGGCTACTAGATCAAACCTAGCTACTAGATCAAACCTGGCTACTAGATCAAACCTAGCTACTAGATCAAACCTGGCTACTAGATCAAACCTGGCTACTAGATCTAACCTAGCTACTAGATCTAACCTAGCTACTAGATCAAACCTAGCTACTAGATCAAACCTGGCTACTAGATCTAACCTGGCTACTAGATCAAACCTGGCTACTAGATCAAACCTAGCTACTGGATCAAACCTAGCTACTAGATCAAACCTGGCTACTAGATCAAACCTGGCTACTGGATCAAACCTAGCTACTAGATCAAACCTGGCTACTAGATCAAACCTGGCTACTGGATCAAACCTAGCTACTAGATCTAACCTGGCTACTAGATCAAACCTGGCTACTGGATCAAACCTGGCTACTGGATCTAACCTGGCTACTAGATCAAACCTAGCTACTAGATCTAACCTGGCTACTGGATCAAACCTAGCTACTAGATCAAACCTGGCTACTAGATCAAACCTGGCTACTGGATCAAACCTAGCTACTAGATCAAACCTAGCTACTAGATCAAACCTGGCTACTGGATCAAACCTGGCTACTGGATCAAACCTGGCTAGTCCTGTCATGTGAAACTCTGACGACCTTGGTGCATACTGTTTTAATGTTTGTGTCCTGTATGTTGAAGGTGTGCAAACATAATCCCACATAACTGTAATGTCTCTATTTGCCTCCTCCGTTGAAATAGATAGAGGAGATTGCAGTCGAGTTGATTGCAAGAAATGCTAAAAAAACACAAAATTTGATTACAAAGCTTAACAGGGATAATGGGAAAAACGCGCACAAACACAACTGAACGTTTTGACCAAAGTCTTGATGAACGGAGTTTGTCTTCACTCCCTTGTAAAGCTGCTGTCACTGTCCGTAATCTAGCCCAGAGACTGTTTCAGTTCTGTTTAATACAATTGACAGCGATCCAGATACGTTCATATACTTGATATTAGTATGTCTTTTATTGTAATTATTATTATTTTGTTGTTGTTTGTTTTACACAATATTTCAATATTGCAGTTAGTTGACTTTTGTCGTATGTTTGTCGTCATCGTTTTGCTGATGAAGGCTAATTATCGCTGCGTCGTTCCTTTCTTCATTGTAATTGGTTCTGTAAAGATGGCATATACTTGTATGCTTTTCCTGTTTTCTTTTAAGCAATTTTTCTCTAAGTATTATCTGTTCATAACTGCCTACTTTATTTCCCATTTTAAATGCTGTTTATGGTAAATATTTACAGCACAAAACATGTGGAAATCGTTGCTCTCTGAAACAGTTGCAACCAATTCTCAGGGTGAAAAGATACAGCCATGACTCACTCTAGAGCTTGTTACATCAATTATTGTGCCTCTGGCTGAGTCGTTCGTGCACACACTTACATTCTCTCTGACAGATCGGTTCTTTGGACCGGATGTTTTGTGGCTAGCGGCAGATTACTCCAAACGTTGCTCTGCACAAAATGTCAAGAGTTATCTTTGATGTACAAACTGTTTAGACAATGGCGGGGAGCCGGTAAACACAAGGATTGTCTGTGTTGAGAGCGCAGGCACAAATGGGTCACCAATAAATCTTGTGGACTAATCATTTCTTCTGTATCTGTATCAGTCTTCTGCTTCTTCTTGTAGGTTTTTCTCCTCATTCAGAATAAGTCGAAGAAGAAATATTGTCTTTGGGCTCTGTACGTGTTTCAGGAGAACAGCAAGATGAGTAGTTTACCAGATGACAACAGGTACCATCAATATGGAAACTCTTTGCTGTCTGTTGTGGAGGGAGACAGAGCTCTCATAGATCTGTCCTGAATGCAGGAATGTTGAATCTTTACCCAGATGAACAGAGATGTTCTGGTAAATTTTTATTGATAACAAAGACGCGCAGTGTGCCCTCATGGCGTAACTGTGCAATACCCCACCGTGCTGTAATCGCTGGCACATAAGTTACATTACTAGGCCATTTACAGACCTAGTACTGGAAGTGACATGCCAGAGAATGTCGTTCAACAGTAGATTATGTTCAAAGCTTGACAAACATTGTAGTTCACGTTCACAGAACAAATTGTGTTCACAACTTGATGAAGTATATCGTTCACAAACAATGAGGTTCACCCAGTAGATGTTGTTCACAGCTGAACATCTTTCTCTGTAGAGCCCATGAACTTACTTTACCATGTCAGAAATCTGTTTTTGTGAGTAGACGTTAGGTTTATCTCCACTTGTTCTTGTTCTCTAATCCTGTTCTCTAATCCTGTTCTACCTTTCAGCGTGAGGTTTTGTAGACGCATCTGATGCAAGTCTTGATATGTGCTACAGAGAGGCTGGTATTTACGGTCTTGGATATTCCATCTATCTATCGCTTGTGTGGTCGACTTCTGGTTCTGCTTCCGTTATGTCTAAATGACAGGGTTTTCTCTCTCTCTCTCTCTCTCTCTCTCTCTCTCTCTCTCTTTCTCTCTCTCTCTCTCTCTCTCTTACTCTCTCTGTCTCTCACACACACGATCTCTCTCTCTAGGGCACTGTTTTGTGGTAGTCTAGACACATGTCTGCAACTTGTATCTACAGTAAGCAAAGTAGAAGTACAACTGTGGTAGTGAGGAAAAGTGGATAGAAATACACATATACATACATGCATGCATACAACCACACACACACACACACACACACATAACATACCAAGATAAATCATTTGTGGGCGTATATTAGAAGCATCATGCGTACACACACACGTCATGAGTCACGCTCGGCTGCACAATCACAAAAGTCTCTAAAGAACATTCCTGCCTTATCTATTACATCGTGGCCTTTCCGCTCAATTTGCATGTGCAAGGCAAGTATGCAACGTATCACCGAATCATATAGGTACATCCTGGTTGGAGCCAACCCGGATGTTAGGCCCTGGATGTCGGGCCCTGAATGTCAGGCACCTGGCAGGTGGGGAAATAACTGGATTGGTGTGGCGAATTCGCAGGCAATGCTTCTTGTGAATGTTGTTAAGAATTTTTCTCTATGGAACATTTTCGTCGTCTTGCCACAGGTCAAATTTGCGAGATGTTTCCTAAAGGACGTGTCCGTGTGTAATTAGTGTTTTAAACAGATGTACGTGTATCTAGTAGGTTGAACATGTTTGTGTGTATCTAGTAGGTTGAACATGTTTGTGTGTATCTAGTAGGTTGAACATGTTTGTGTGTATCTAGTAGGTTGAACATGTTTGTGTGTATCTAGTAGGTTGAACATGTTTGTGTGTATCTAGTAGGTTGAACATGTTTGTGTGTATCTAGTAGGTTGAACATGTTTGCGTGTATCTAGTAGGTTGAACATGTTTGCGTGTATCTAGTAGGTTGAACATGTTTGCGTGTATCTAGTAGGTTGAACATGTTTGCGTGTATCTAGTAGGTTGAACATGTTTGCGTGTATCTAGTAGGTTGAACACGCTTATGTGTATCTATTCACTGTGTTAAACAGGTGTTTGTATCTAGTAGGTTGAACACGATTGTGTGTATCTATTAACTGTATTAAACATGTGTGTGTATCTAGTAGGTTGAAAACACTTATGTGTATCAATTCACTGTGTTAAACAGGTGTGTGTATCTAGTAGGTTGAACACGCTTATGTGTATCTATTCACTGTGTTGAACAGGTGTGTGTGTATCTAGTAGGTTGAACACGATTGTGTGTATCTATTCACAGTGTTGAGCAGGTGTGTTTATCTAGGAGGTTAAACACGATTGTGTGTATCTATTCACTGTATTAAACATGTGTGTGTATCTAGTAGGTTGAACATGCTTATGTGTATCTATTCACAGTGTTAAACATGTGTGTGTATCTATTAGGTTAAAAATGCTTGTGTGTATCTATTCACAGTGTTAAGCAGGTGTGTGTATCTAGTAGGTTGAACATGCTTATGTGTATCTATTCACAGTGTTAAGCAGGTGTGTGTATCTAGTAGGTTGAACATGCATGTGTGTATCTATTCAGAGTGTTAAGCAGGTGTGTGTATCTAGAAGGTTGAACACGAATGTGTGTATCTATTCACTGTATTAAACATGTGTGTGTATCTAGTAGGTTGAACATGCTTATGTGTATCTATTCACGGTGTTGAACAGGTGTGAGTATCTAGTAGGTTAAACACGCTTGTGTGCATCTAGTAGGTTGAACACGCTTGTGTGTATCTAGTAGGTCGAACATGCTTGTGTGTATCTAGTAGGTTGAACACGCTTGTGTGTATCTATACACTTTGTTGAACAGGTGTGTGTGTATCTAGTAGGTTGAACACGCTTGTGTGTATCTATTTACTGTGTTGAACAGGTGTGTGTGTATCTAGTAGGCTGAACACGCTTGTGTATTTAGTAGGTTAAACACGCATATGTGTATCTATTCACTATGTTGAACAGGTGTGTATCTTGTAGGTTGAACAGTTTGTGAGTATCTATTCACTTTGTTGAACAGGTGTGTGCATATCTAATAGGTTCAACACGTTTTTGTGTATCTATTCACTGTGTTGAACAGGTATGTGTATGTGTTTCTAGTAGGTTGAACACGCTTGTGTGTATCTAGTAGGTTGAACACGCTTATGTGTATCTATTTACTAAGTTGAACAGGTGTGTATCTAGTAGGTTGAGCAGTTTGTGTGTATCTATTCATTTGGGTAAACAGGTGTGTGTATATCTAGTAGGTTGAACACGTTTGTGTGTATCTATTTACATTGTAAAACAGGTGTGTGTATATCTAATAGGTTTAACATGTTTGTGTGTATCTATACACTGTGTTGAACCGATGTGTGTGTGTGTGTGTATCAAGTAGTTTGAACACGTTTGTGTGTATCTACTCTGTTGAACACGTATGTGTGTATCTAGTAGGTTGAATACGTATGTGTGTATCTAGTAGGTTGAACATGTTTATGTGTATCTAATAGGTTGAACATGTTTGTGTGTATCTAGTAGGTTGAACACGTTTGTGTGTATCTAATAGGTTGAACATGTTTGTGTGTATCTAGTAGGTTGAACACGTTTGTGTGTATCTAGTAGGTTGAACACGTTTGTGTGTATCTAATAGGTTGAACATGTTTGTTTGTATCGAGTAGGTTAAACACGTGTGTGTGTATCTAGTAGGTTGAACACGTATGTGTGTATCTAGTAGGTTGAGCACGTTTGTGTGTATCTAATAGGTTGAAAATGTTTGTACTTATCTAGTAGGTTGAACAGGTGTGTGTATATCTAATAGGTTCAACACGTTTTTGTGTATATATTCACTGTGTTGAACAGGTGTGTGTATGTGTTTCTAGTAGGTTGAACACGCTTGTGTGTATCTAGTAGGTTGAACACGCTTATGTGTATCTATTTACTAAGTTGAACAGGTGTGTATCTAGTAGGTTGAGCAGTTTGTGTGTATCTATTCACTTTGGTTGACAGGTGTGTGTATATCTAGTAGGTTGAACACGTTTGTGTGTATCTATTTACATTGTAAAACAGGTGTGTGTATATCTAATAGGTTTAACATGTTTGTGTGTATCTATACACTGTGTTGAACCGATGTGTGTGTGTGTGTATCTAGTAGTTTGAACACGTTTGTGTGTATCTACTCTGTTGAACACGTATGTGTGTATCTAGTAGGTTGAATACGTATGTGTGTATCTAGTAGGTTGAACATGTTTGTGTGTATCTAGTAGGTTGAACACGTTTGTGTGTATCTAATAGGTTGAACATGTTTGTGTATATCTAGTAGGTTGAACACGTTTGTGTGTATCTAGTAGGTTGAACACGTTTGTGTGTATCTAATAGGTTGAACATGTTTGTTTGTATCTAGTAGGTTAAACACGTTTGTGTGTATCTAGTAGGTTGAACACGTATGTGTGTATCTAGTAGGTTGAACACGTTTGTGTGTATCTAATAGGTTGAAATCAAGGCTGAAAAAGCCTTGTACGCTGATGACCTAGCAATATGGCAGAGTCATGAAAATGTGGAAAGTGGAGCCCAAAGACTGAATGGAGACCTTAGAAGACTGCATGATTACTGCCAAAGATGGAAACTTAAGATTAACTGTGCAAAGACGGTCTACACAATCTTTACCAAAAGCCACCAAGTAGCAAGGAAGAATATTAACCTGAGGTTAGACAAACACCAAGTGATGAAAGAAGAGCATCCCACATACCTTGGAGTCACACTTGACCCGCAGCTCAGCCTCAAGAACCATATTGAAAACATCAGGAATAAGGCATTGAGGCGGTTACAGTTATTAAAGAGACTTGCAGGTACATCATGGGGATCAGACAAGGAAACTCTGAGGGGCTTATACCTAGGATATGTTCGCTCTGTGATAGAGTACAACAACTCACTGCTTACAACTTGTTCCAAAACTAACCTAGAGACTCTTGACAGAGTACAAAATAATGCCCTCCGATTAATCTGCGGAGCTATGCAGTCTACACCAACTGCTGCATGTGAAATCCATACAAATGTGGAACCCCTCGGGTTGCGGAGAGAAAAAGCCACTTTAGAAATTTATGAAAGATGCGTTAGGAAAAATCGTAACCATCCTAATAGACATCTTGTAGAAAACTGGGAGTCCAAACAAAGAATAAAGCACAAATCGGTTTTACACTGTGTTAATGAAATTCAGGACAGATACCACCTCCCAGAAAGACGTCAAGGAATTCAGAATGTTGCAAAAAACCTACCACCACATGCTCGCTTTAAAGCTCCAGAAGTCCAAACTAAATTGGTAGGCGAGGAAACCAAACAGTCCGACCCAATCGCTCTTATGAACTCATCACTAAAGACTGTTGATTCTTACCCCCAAGAATGGATACATGTCTATACTGATGGATCAGCATTTAAAGCTACCATTAAAGCAGGTTACGGAATCTACATAGGTTATCCCGATGGATCTGTTGAAGAGATTTTTGATGCATGCGGGGAATTCTGTTCAAACTATGAAGCTGAAATAATTGCACTGGAAACAGCCGTATACCACCTAAAGACTGTAATGGATGTTTACCCCTCAAAGGTCCAAAATATTGTCATCTTCACAGATTCAATGTCTGCCCTTCAAGCTCTGGAGGGCAATGAACGCTGCAGAACTGACATAGCCAAGATAATCCTGGATGCCGATCAGCTTATTACCTCATACAACATCAGAATAGTGATGCAGTGGATTCCAGGTCACTCCGGCACACCAGGTAATGACAGAGCTGACAGATTGGCAAAGAAAGGAGCAACACAAGAACAACCACCTACAGCGACAACCCTCCAGACAGCAAAAACACTGATAAGAGCTATAAACAAAGAGACTTGGTTGAACAGATGGGCCATGGGAGACACTGGAAGAGAGGTTTATAGACATATGTCTGGCCCTGATCCTAATGACAGCATTAACCATCTAACAAGAAGGGACCAGGCCACCATCTTCAGACTTAGAACGCAACATACTCCACTCAATGGACACCTAAACAGAATACAGCCACAACACTCCCCAGAGTGCCAGCTATGTAACTACCCCTACGAAACTGTTGAACACCATCTCTTTGAGTGCCCAAAACTCAGTGAGACAAGAAGAACGCTACTCCCTCCGAGACCAGACAAGTGGAACACCTTGTACGGAGGAAAAGAACAGCTTGTGAAAACATGCAAATTCCACTACATGGCATTGGGCCAAAGGGCGAAAGCTCATGCGCCGCTGGATCGATAACAACAACAACAACAACAACAACAACAATAGGTTGAACATGTTTGTACGTATCTAGTAGGTTGAACACGTTTGTGTGTATCTAATAGGTTGAACATGTTTGTGTGTATCTACTGTGTTGAAAAGCTTCATTTCTTGTGGATTCAGGGACTAACGTTAGCTGTCAGTTCTGTTGTAAGTTCTGTAAATATAGCTTCTGTTGTCAGTTTTGTGAATAGAGCTTCTGCTGTCAATTCTGTGAATAGATCTTCTGTTGTTAGTTCTGTGAAAAAAGCTTATGTTGTCAGTTCTGTGAATAGAGCTTCTGTTGTCAGTTCTGTAAATAGAGCTTATGTTGTCAGTTATGTTAATAGAGCTTCTGTTGTCAGTTCTGTTAATAGAGCTTCTGTTGTCAGTTATGTTAATAGAGCTTCTATTGTCAGTTATGTTAATAGAGCTTCTGTTGTCAGTTCTGTTAATAGAGCTTCTGTTGTCAGTTATGTTAATAGAGCTTCTGTTGTCAGTTCTGTGAATAGAGCTTCTGTTGTCAGTTCTGTGAATAGAGCTTGTCAGTTCTGTGAATAGAGCTTCTGTTGTCAGTTCTGTGAAAAGAGCTTCTGTTGTCAGTTCTGTGAAAAGAGCTTCTGTTGTCAGTTCTGTGAATAGAGCTTCTGTTGTCAGTTCTCTGAATAGAGCTTCTGTTGTCAGTTCTGTTAATAGAGCTTGTCAGTTTTGTTAATAGAGCTTCTGTTGTCAGTTCTGTGAATAGAGCTTCTGTTGTCAGTTCTGTGAATAGAGCTTCTGTTGTCAGTTCTGTGAATAGAGCTTCTGTTGTCAGTTCTGTAAATAGAGCTTCGGTTGCCAGTTATGTTAATAGAGCTTCTGTTGTCAGTTCTGTGAATAGAGCTTCTGTTGTCAGTTCTGTGAATAGAGCTTGTCAGTTCTGTGAATAGAGCTTCTTTTGTCAGTTCTGTGAAAAGAGCTTCTGTTGTCAGTTCTGTGAAAAGAGCTTCTGTTGTCAGTTCTGTAAATAGAGCTTCTGTTGTCAGTTCTGTGAATAGAGCTTGTCAGTTCTGTAAATAGAGCTTCTTTTGTCAGTTCTGTGAAAAGAGCTTCTGTTGTCAGTTCTGTGAAAAGAGCTTCTGTTGTCAGTTCTGTGAAAAGAGCTTCTGTTGTCAGTTCTGTGAATAGAGCTTCTGTTGTCAGTTCTGTGAATAGAGCTTCTGTTCACAAGGACACGTGTACCGTTGTACATACAGTACCTGCAATACTGTTGCTAACAGACATAGTCAGTGCTAGCTTTTAATGCGTGACGGGAACAAACAAAGGTTTTAGCTTTGTCGTGTTGCACTAATAAATTCTGCTTAAAATTAATGCTGTCCAAACCCCAGAAAAAATGCCGTCCTCAAAGAGTTAAAGAGTCAGTGGGTTTATTCTTGTTTTCTCCCACAATAGAACCCCCAGAACCCATACAGGGACTTGAGAAAATCTAGGTTAGGACATTATTTCTGCTCTCCGTTCCTGACCATGGAGAGCTAGGTTAGGACATTATTTCTGCTCTCCGTTCCTGACCATGGAGAGCTAGGTTAGGACATTATTTCTGCTCTCCGTTCCTGACCATGGAGAGCTAGGTTAGGACATTATTTCTGCTCTCCGTTCCTGACCATGGAGAGCTAGGTTAGGACATTATTTCTGCTCTCCGTTCCTGACCATGGAGAGCTAGGTTAGGACATTATTTCTGCTCTCCGTTCCTGACCATGGAGAGCTAGGTTAGGACATTATTTCTGCTCTCCGTTCCTGACCATGGAGAGCTAGGTTAGGACATTATTTCTGCTCTCCGTTCCTGACCATGGAGAGAACTCCGGTCTCCCGACACTAAAACCATTGAGCCAGATGTTCCTTAGGATGAAAGATGCAAATCCCAGACACTAAGTTCAACTGTGCACAAATATTTATATTAGGACCACCCCCCCCCCCCAACCCCCTTTTAGGTTAAATAATAACCCACTGTCCTGTGAGGCTGGGGTTAAATATAATTCTCATTAAGAAAAGAAAAAACTAGGATTAAAGAATAAACGTCATGCAGATTGTATAAACATATGTGAAAACGTTGATAAAACATCTTGCTGTTTAAATGTGTCAAAACATCATTTAGTCTGTATACGCACGTAGATTTAGATGAAAACATCCTGATCTGGTTTAAAGACGTCTTAGGTTTGGGTAAAAACAGCACATGGCTCGGATATAGCATCATACAGCTAAAATAAAAGCATCACATACAGAGTATGGAATAGCATGAGGCTGTCATAAAAACATCACATTGTAGCTTGTATAAAACAAAATAAATCTTGCATTAAAGCATCGATATGGAAGTGTAGAACAGCAGAAAGCTACAGCTTTCATAAACATATTTTAAAGTTGAGATAAAAACATCACATAACATGTGCAGAAACATCATGCAGTTAGTATAAAACATCAGCTGCTGGTTTTTTAAAACGTAATAGCATTTCGATATAAAACAAAACAAAAGCGTTGTGCTGCTTGGTAAGTACACGCTAAAGTTTGCGTGAAAGAAATCAGTCAGTTAAAAAAAAAAAGTATTCGGATTGAATAAAACATTATACAAGTGAGACAAAGTTGTATAATAGCTAACCATGGACCTTATGAGGAAGGAAAGATATATAGACTCCACAAAGAGTCCATGACGAGTGGCTAATACGTAACCTTGGGAGAGATATAGACTCCACAAACAGTCCATAGCGAGTGGCTGACACGTAACCTAGGGAGGAATATAGACTCCACAAACAGTCCATAGCTGACACGTAACCTAGGGAGGAATATAGACTCCACAAACAGTCCATAGCTGACACGTAACCTTGGGAGAGATATAGACTCCACAAACAGTCCATGGCGAGTGGCTGACACGTAACCTAGGGAGGAATATAGACTCCACAAACAGTCCATGGCGAGTGGCTGACACGTAACCTAGGGAGGAATATAGACTCCACAAACAGTCCATAGCTGACACGTAACCTAAGGAGGAATATAGACTCCACAAATAGTCCATGACGAGTGGCTGACACGTAACCTAGGGAGGAATATAGACTCCACAAACAGTCCATAGCTGACACGTAACCTAAGGAGGAATATAGACTCCACAAACAGTCCATGGCGAGTGGCTGACACGTAACCTAGGGAGGAATATAGACTCCACAAACAGTCCATAGCTGACACGTAACCTAAGGAGGGATATAGACTCCACAAACAGTCCATAGCGAGTGGCTGACACGTAACGTAAGGAGAGATATAGACTCCACAAACAGTCCATAGCTGACAAGTAACCTAAGGAGGAATATAGACTCCACAAACAGTCCATAGCTGACACGTAACCTAAGGAGGGATATAGACTCCACAAACAGTCCATAGCTGACACGTAACCTAGGGAGAGATATAGACTCCACAAACAGTCCATCGCGAGTGGCTGACACGTAACCTAGGGAGAGATATAGACTCCACAAACAGTCCATAGCGAGTGGCTGACACGTAACCTAGGGAGAGATATAGACTCCACAAACAGTCCATGGCGAGTGGCTGACACGTAACCTAGGGAGAGATATAGACTCCACAAACAGTCCATAGCGAGTGGCTGACACGTAACATAGGGAGGAATATAGACTCCACAAACAGTCCATGGCGAGTGGCTGACACGTAACCTTGGGAGAGATATAGACTCCACAAACAGTCCATAGCTGACACGTAACCTTGGGAGAGATATAGACTCCACAAACAGTCCATAGCTGACACGTAACCTTGGGAGAGATATAGACTCCACAAACAGTCCATAGCTGACACGTAACCTTGGGAGAGATATAGACTCCACAAACAGTCCATAGCTGACACGTAACCTTGGGAGAGATATAGACTCCACAAACAGTCCATGGCGAGTGGCTGACACGTAACCTAGGGAGGAATATAGACTCCACAAACAGTCCATGGCGAGTGGCTGACACGTAACGTAAGGAGAGATATAGACTCCACAAACAGTCCATGGCGAGTGGCTGACACGTAACGTAAGGAGAGATATAGACTCCACAAACAGTCCATAGCTGACACGTAACCTAGGGAGGGATATAGACTCCACAAACAGTCCATGGCGAGTGGCTGACACGTAACCTAAGGAGAGATATAGACTCCACAAACAGTCCATAGCTGATACGTAACCTTGGGAGAGATATAGACTCCACAAACAGTCCATGGCGAGTGGCTGACACGTAACCTAGGGAGGAATATAGACTCCACAAACAGTCCATAGATGACACGTAACCTAAGGAGGGATATAGACTCCACAAACAGTCCATAGCTGACACGTAACCTAGGGAGGAATATAGACTCCACAAACAGTCCATGGCGAGTGGCTGACACGTAACCTAGGGAGGAATATAGACTCCACAAACAGTCCATAGCTGACACGTAACCTAAGGAGGAATATAGACTCCACAAACAGTCCATGACGAGTGGCTGACACGTAACCTAGGGAGGAATATAGACTCCACAAACAGTCCATAGCTGACACGTAACCTAAGGAGGAATATAGACTCCACAAACAGTCCATGGCGAGTGGCTGACACGTAACCTAGGGAGGAATATAGACTCCACAAACAGTCCATAGCTGACACGTAACCTAAGGAGGGATATAGACTCCACAAACAGTCCATAGCGAGTGGCTGACACGTAACCTAAGGAGGAATATAGACTCCACAAACAGTCCATAGCTGACAAGTAACCTAAGGAGGAATATAGACTCCACAAACAGTCCATAGCTGACACGTAACCTAAGGAGGGATATAGACTCCACAAACAGTCCTTAGCTGACACGTAACCTAGGGAGAGATATAGACTCCACAAACAGTCCATAGCGAGTGGCTGACACGTAACCTAGGGAGAGATATAGACTCCACAAACAGTCCATAGCGAGTGGCTGACACGTAACCTAGGGAGGAATATAGACTCCACAAACAGTCCATGGCGAGTGGCTGACACGTAACCTTGGGAGAGATATAGACTCCACAAACAGTCCATAGCTGACACGTAACCTTGGGAGAGATATAGACTCCACAAACAGTCCATAGCTGACACGTAACCTTGGGAGAGATATAGACTCCACAAACAGTCCATAGCTGACACGTAACCTTGGGAGAGATATAGACTCCACAAACAGTCCATAGCTGACACGTAACCTTGGGAGAGATATAGACTCCACAAACAGTCCATGGCGAGTGGCTGACACGTAACCTAGGGAGGAATATAGACTCCACAAACAGTCCATGGCGAGTGGCTGACACGTAACGTAAGGAGAGATATAGACTCCACAAACAGTCCATGGCGAGTGGCTGACACGTAACGTAAGGAGAGATATAGACTCCACAAACAGTCCATGGCGAGTGACTGACACGTAACCTTGAGAGAGATATAGACTCCACAAACAGTCCATGGAGAGTGGCTAGGGAGAGGACAAAGATCATCCATTCATTCTTGTTGTAACATTTCCGGTCGTGTTATTTTTAACCGCCAGTTGGAACTTTCATTCTTCCATTCGTTTGTGCGCGTACGTTTGTTGGACACGTCAGTACAGTGACCCGGCGTGCCAACAGTACCCACCCTCGTGTTTACAGATGTTGTAAAGACCGGGTTATTGTTGTTTAGCACTGGCGGTGACCATATGACTGGGCACTTTTTTGATGACGTTATTGCTTTAGTCAGTTCAAGAACTGGATAATATTAATTATGCAATACATAGAACCAAACAAGTCGGGGAAACCCATGAGGCCGTTGATATAGTAAAAAAATATACAAGAACTGATTAGCACTCACAGAAAGGAGTAGAGACATAAAAGACAAACTAGACCCTAGAAGCTAGACACCGTAGAATTAAAAATCATAGTTACCATGCCGAGAATCGAACCTGTCCCTCTAAGGAATGAATGTGCCACACTGTAGAAACAAGTCTACTAACACGCACGGCTACTCGACACCACCAACAAATATGTCATGGCGGAAAGAAACAAAAGTGGCCGTTGATCTCTAGCCTATTAAGGATAGAATCAAACTTGGGAGGTGAAGGCGACAGCGGTGATTTCGGCCATACAGCGCTGACTGGTCTAGACTCCAGGCATATTGTGATATCATGTTACACCTAGTGCGCTTGAGTTGTGTTATTTCTTTTGTTTTTCCCTGTAATAGCTTCAGATTTTTCTTGTCCATCTGTTGTAGAAATCAGCACAAGTGTGTGCCAATGCTGACGAGGGCAAACACGACGAGATGTCCCTGTCTTGACGATAGAAAACAAACCTAGCAAACATCCCTACCTTGACGATAGAAAACAAACCTAGGAAACATCCCTACCTTGACGATAGAAAACAGACCTAGGAAACATCCCTACCTCGACGATAGAAAACAGACCTAGGAAACATCCCTACCTTGACGATAGAAAACAGACCTAGGAAACATCCCTACCTTGACGATAGAAAACAGACCTAGGAAACATCCCTACCTTGACGGTAGAAAACAGACCTAGGAAACATCCCTACCTTGACGATAGAAAACAGACCTAGGAAACATCCCTACCTTGACGATAGAAAACAGACCTAGGAAACATCCCTACCTTGATGATAGAAAACAGACCTAGGAAACATCCCTACCTTGACGATAGAAAACACACCTAGGAAACATCCTTACCTTGACGATAGAAAACAGACCTAGGAAACATCCCTACCTTGACGATAGAAAACAGACCTAGGAAACATCCCTACCTTGACGGTAGAAAACAGACCTAGGAAACATCCCTACCTTGACGATAGAAAACAGACCTAGGAAACATCCCTACCTTGACGATAGAAAACAGACCTAGGAAACATCCCTACCTTGACGATAGAAAACAGACCTAGGAAACATCCCTACCTTGACGATAGAAAACACACCTAGGAAACATCCTTACCTTGACGATAGAAAACAGACCTAGGAAACATCCTTACCTTGGCGAGGTATATCACACCAAGACGTGCCTATCTTGAGGGACACACCAGAACAGGTGCTGACCTTGGCGACAGAAACTTCATGATTGCTGGACCTAGAAATGCCACGTCCGAAACAAACTTCATCGGCGCTGACAGACGAGCCGTCCATCCAAGCAACCAGCATCCCGGCACCACCTCTGTATTTTAATAATGAGCCCTTGAACCTAGAGCACGTAGTCCAGGCTCATCCACTACCGAGGTCAGTGAATACTTCTTCTATTCTATCGTTTATGTAAAAGCGGCAAATCATCACCAATCCATCTGTTCTTTCGTTAGACAAAAAGTGTAACTTGACTTCTTTTCTTCGCATCTCTTAGACTCCCTTGCACCACTTGCCACTTGTGCGTGCACGTAGTTGGTTCCAACAGCACCCACACTGAGGATGGCAGACAGCAACAGTTGCTTACAATGAGGCTGTTTCACACAAGATATCGCTGTTTTACTACATAACATCACTGTTTCACACAAGATATCACTGTTTCACACAAGATATCACTGTTTCACACAAGATATCGCTGTTTTACTACATAACATCACTGTTTCACACAAGATATCACTGTTTCACACAAGATATCGCTGTTTTACTACAAGACATCACTGTTTCACACAAGATATCGCTGTTTTACTACATAACATCACTGTTTCACACAAGATATCGCTGTTTTACTACATAACATCACTGTTTCACACAAGATATCACTGTTTCACACAAGATATCACTGTTTCACACAAGATATCACTGTTTCACACAAGATATCACTGTTTCACACAAGATATCCCTGTTTCACACAAGATATCACTGTTTCACACAAGATATCACTGTTTCATTACAAGACATCACTTTTTCACACAAGATATCATTGTTTCACACAAGATATCATTGTTTCACACAAGATATCACTGTTTCATTACAAGACATCACTTTTTCACACAAGATATCATTGTTTCACACAAGATATCATTGTTTCACACAAGATATCACTGTTTCATTACAAGACATCACTTTTTCACACAAGATATCACTGTTTCACACAAGATATCCCTGTTTCACACAAGATATCACTGTTTCACACAAGATATCACTGTTTCACACAAGATATCATTGTTTCACTACACTACATCACTGTTTAACACAAGATATCACTGTTTCACTACATAACATCACTGTTTCACACAAGATATCACTGTTTCACACAAGATATCGCTGTTTCACTACATAACATCACTGTTTCACACAAGATATCACTGTTTCACACAAGATATCGCTGTTTTACTACATAACATCACTGTTTCACACAAGATATCACTGTTTCACACAAGATATCGCTGTTTTACTACAAGACATCACTGTTTCACACAAGAAATCACTGTTTCACACAAGATATCGCTGTTTTACTACATAACATCACTGTTTCACACAAGATATCACTGTTTCACACAAGTTATCGCTGTTTTACTACAAGACATCACTGTTTCACACAAGATATCACTGTTTTACTACAAGACATCACTGTTTCACACAAGATATCGCTGTTTTACTACATAACATCACTGTTTCACACAAGATATCACTGTTTCACACAAGATATCGCTGTTTTACTACATAACATCACTGTTTCACACAAGATATCACTGTT
The DNA here is from genome assembly GCA_905116865.2 of Candidula unifasciata. Lineage (NCBI taxonomy): Eukaryota > Metazoa > Mollusca > Gastropoda > Stylommatophora > Geomitridae > Candidula > Candidula unifasciata. Next base: position 428,840 of record CAJHNH020002157.1, read on the forward strand.
TCACACAAGATATCGCTGTTTTACTACAAGACATCACTGTTTCACACAAGAAATCACTGTTTCACACAAGATATCACTGTTTCACACAAGATATCGCTGTTTTACTACATAACATCACTGTTTCACACAAGATATCACTGTTTCACACAAGATATCGCTGTTTTACTACAAGACATCACTGTTTCACACAAGAAATCACTGTTTCACACAAGATATCACTGTTTCACACAAGATATCGCTGTTTCACTACATAACATCACTGTTTCACACAAGATATCACTGTTTCACACAAGATATCACTGTTTCACTACATAACATCACTGTTTCACACAAGATATCACTGTTTCACAGAAGATATCGCTGTTTTACTACAAGACATCACTGTTTCACACAAGATATTACTGTTTCACACAAGATATCACTGTTTCAAACAAGAAATCGCTGTTTCACTACATAACATCACTGTTTCACACAAGATATCACTGTTTCACTACATAACATCACTGTTTCACACAAGATATCACTGTTTCACACAAGATATCACTGTTTCACACAAGATATCGCTGTTTCACACAAGATATCGCTGTTTTACTACAAGACATCACTGTTTCACACAAGATATTACTGTTTCACACAAGATATCTCTGTTTCACACAAGATATCACTGTTTCATTACAAGACATCACTTTTTCCCACAAGATATCACTGTTTCACACAAGATATCTATGTTTTACTACATAACATCACTGTTTCACACAAGATATCACTGTTTCACACAAGATATCGCTGTTTTACTACAAGACATCACTGTTTCACACAAGAAATTACTGTTTCACACAAGATATCTCTGTTTCACACAAGATATCACTGTTTCATTACAAGACATCACTTTTTCCCACAAGATATCACTGTTTCACACAAGATATCGCTGTTTCATTACAAGACATCACTTTTTCCCACAAGATATCACTGTTTCACTACACTACATCACTGTTTAACACAAGATATCACTGTTTCACACAAGATATCACTGTTTCACTACACTACATCACTGTTTGACACAAGATATCGCTGTTTCACAGAAGATATCACTGTTTCACACAAGAAATCGCTGTTTCACTCACTACAAGACATGACTGTTTCACACAAGACATCACTGTTTCACACAAGTTATCAATGTTTCACACAAGATATCACTGATTCACACAAGATATCAGTGTTTCGCACAATATATCAGTGTTTTACACAAAACATTACTGTTTCACACAAGATATCACTGATTCACACAAGATATCGCTGTTTCACACAAGACAGCACTGTTTCGCACAAGATATCAGTATTTGCACGCGTAAAGTTTACTGGTTAGTTGGATTACCTTGATAGAAAACAAAACATTAGTTAGGGAACGTACCAGAAGGTAGAGTATTTAGAATGCCTACCTGACAGTCGCTGTTTCACACAAGATATCACTGATTCACACGATATCACTGATTCACACGATATCAGTGTTTCACACAAGATATCACTGATTCACACGATATCAGTGTTTCACAAAAGATATGTGTTTCACACAATATATTAGTGCTTCACACAAGTTATCACTGTTTCACACAAGTAATCACTGTTTCACACAAGTAATCACTGTTTCACACAAGATATCACTGATTCACACAAAATATCACAGATTCACACAAGATATCGCTGCTTGCACGCGTGAAGTTTACTGGTTAGTTGGATTACTTTGATAGAAAACAAAACATTAGTTAGGGAAAGTACCAGAAGGAAGAGTAGTTTGAATGCTTACCTGACAGTCTGTTGACTGTGAGATTGAATCGCCATCGGGTCTGATTTGAAAAAAAAATTTTTTTTAATAATGTGGTTTGGTGTTCTAAATATCAAATTGTTTAGTAAAATTAAAATCACAAACAGGCAGCAGACGATGACGTTGGTGTGTGTCGTCACGTGACAGAATGTGCATCTATCCTGTAAGGCTGGGAAACAGAAGTGGACGCACCTAACTAGGCCCAGGTTGGAAGGGTTAGGGCATGCACTCACTGGACACACGGCTGCGACAGCATGCACTAACTGGACACACTGCTGCGACAGCATGCACTAACTGGACACACAGCTGCGACAGCATGCACTAACTGGACACACAGCTGAGACAGCATGCACTAACTGGGCACACAGCTGCGACAGCATGCACTCACTGGACACACTGCTGCGACAGCATGCACTAACTGGACACACACCTGCGACAGCTTGTACTAACTGGACACACAGCTGAGACAGCTTGTACTAACTGGACACACAGCTGCGACAGCTTGTACTAACTGGACAAACAGCTGTGACAGCTTGTACTAACTGGACACACAGCTGCGACAGCATGTACTAACTGGACACACAGCTGCGACAGGTTGTACTAACTGGACACACAGCTGCGTCAGCATGTACTAACTCGACACACAGCTGCGACAGCTTGTACTAACTGGACACACAGCTGCGACAGCATGTACTAACTGAAAACACAGCTGCGACAGGTTGTACTAACTGGACACACAGCTGCGTCAGCATGTACTAACTGGACACACAGCTGCGACAGGTTGTACTAACTGGACACACAGCTGCGTCAGCATGTACTAACTGGACACACAGCTGCGACAGCATGTACTAACTGGACACACAGCTGCGACAGCATGTACTAGCTGGACACACAGCTGGGATAACATGTACTAAATGGACACACAGCTGAGACAGCATGCTCTAACTGGATACACAGCTGCGACAGCATGTACTAACTGGACACACAGCTGAGACAGCATGCACTAACTGGATACACAGCTGCGACAGCATGTACTAACTGGACACACAGCTGCGACAGCATGCACTAAGTGGACACACAGCTGCGACATCATGTACTAACTGGACACACAGCTGCAACAGCATGTACTAACTAGGTGTCACTGATGGTGGGTGCAGACAGGGTGTCACTGATGGTGGGTGCAGACAGGGTGTCACTGATGGTGGGTGCAGACAGGGTGTCATTGATGGTGGGTGCAGACAGGGTGTCATTGATGGTGGGTGCAGACAGGGTGTCATTGATGGTGGGTTCAGACAGGGTGTCATTGATGGTGGGTGCAGAAAGGGTGTCATTGATGGCGGGTTCAGACAGGGTGTCATTGATGGTGGGTGCAGACAGGGTGTCATTGATGGTGGGTGCAGACAGGGTGTCATTGATGGTGGGTGCAGACAGGATGTCATTGATGGTGGGTGCAGACAGGGTGTCACTGATGGTGGGTTCAGACAGGGTGTTACTGATGGTGGGTGCAGACAGGGTGTCATTGATGGTGGGTGCAGACAGGGTGTCACTGATGGTGGGTGCAGACAGGGTGTCACTGATGGTGGGTTCAGACAGGGTGTATGGAAGGTGGGTGCAGACAGGGTGTATGGAAGGTGGGTGCAGACAGGGTGTATGGAAGGTGGGTGCAGACAAGGTGTATGGAAGGTGGGTGCAGACAGGGTGTCATTGATGGTGGGTGCAGACAGGGTGTCAATGATGGTGGGTGCAGACAGGGTGTATGAAAGGTGGATGCAGACAGGGTGTATGGAAGGTTGGTGCAGACAGGGTGTATGGAAGGTGGGCGCAGACAGGGTGTATGGAAGGTGGGTGCAGACAGGGTGTATGGAAGGTGGGTGCAGACAGGGTGTCATTGAAGGTGGGTGCAGACAGGGTGTATGGAAGGTGGGTGCAGACAGGGTGTATGGAAGGTGGGTGCAGACAGGGTGTATGGAAGGTGGGTGCAGACAGGGTGTATGGAAGGTGGGTGCAGACAGGGTGTATGGAAGGTGGGTGCAGACAGGGTGTATGGAAGGTGGGTGCAGACAGGGTGTATGGAAGGTGGGTGCAGACAGGGTGTATGGAGGGTGGGTGCAGACAGGGTGTATGGAAGGTGGGTGCAGACAGGGTGTATGGAAGGTGGGTGCAGACAGGGTGTCATTGAAGGTGGGTGCAGACAGGGTGTATGGAGGGTGGGTGCAGACAGGGTGTATGGAAGGTGGGTGCAGACAGGGTGTATGGAAGGTGGGTGCAGACAGGGTGTCATTGAAGGTGGGTGCAGACAGGGTGTATGGAGGGTGGGTGCAGACAGGGTGTCATTGAAGGTGGGTGCAGACAGGGTGTATGAAAGGTGGGTGCAGACAGGGTGTCATTGAAGGTGGGTGCAGACAGGGTGTATGGAGGGTGGGTGCAGACAGGGTGTATGGAAGGTGGGTGCAGACAGGGTGTATGGAGGGTGGGTGCAGACAGGGTGTATGGAGGGTGGGTGCAGACAGGGTGTATGGAAGGTGGGTGCTGTAAGGGTGTATGGAAGGTGGGTGCTGTAAGGGTGTATGGAAGGTTGGTGCTGTAAGGGTGTATGGAAGGTGGGTGCAGACAGGGTGTATGGAGGGTGGGTGCAGACAGGGTGTATGGAAGGTGGGTGCAGACAGGGTGTATGGAAGGTGGGTGCAGACAGGGTGTATGGAAGGTGGGTGCAGACAGGGTGTATGGAAGGTGGGTGCAGACAGGGTGTATGGAGGGTGGGTGCAGACAGGGTGTATGGAGGGTGGGTGCAGACAGGGTGTATGGAAGGTGGGTGCAGACAGGGTGTATGGAGGGTGGGTGCTGTAAGGGTGTATGGACGGTTGGTGCTGTAAGGGTGTATGGAAGGTGGGTGCTGTAAGGGTGTATGGAAGGTTGGTGCTGTAAGGGTGTATGGAAGGTGGGTGCAGACAGGGTGTATGGAGGGTGGGTGCTGTAAGGGTGTATGGAAGGTTGGTGCTGTAAGGGTGTATGGAAGGTGGGTGCTGTAAGGGTGTATGGAAGGTTGGTGCTGTAAGGGTGTATGGAAGGTTGGTGCTGTAAGGGTGTATGGAAGGTGGGTGCAGACAGGGTGTATGGAGGGTGGGTGCAGACAGGGTGTATGGAAGGTGGGTGCAGACAGGGTGTATGGAAGGTGGGTGCAGACAGGGTGTATGGAAGGTGGGTGCTGTAAGGGTGTATGGAAGGTGGGTGCTGTAAGGGTGTATGGAAGGTGGGTGCTGTAAGGGTGTATGGAAGGTGGGTGCAGACAGGGTGTATGGAAGGTGGGTGCTGTAAGGGTGTATGGAAGGTGGGTGCTGTAAGGGTGTATGGAAGGTGGGTGCAGACAGGGTGTATGGAAGGTTGGTGCTGTAAGGGTGTATGGAAGGTGGGTGCAGACAGGGTGTATGGAAGGTTGGTGCTGTAAGGGTGTATGGAAGGTGGGTGCAGACAGGGTGTATGGAAGGTGGGTGCTGTAAGGGTGTATGGAATGTGGGTGCAGACAGGGTGTATGGAAGGTGGGTGCTGTAAGGGTGTATGGAAGGTGGGTGCTGTAAGGGTGTATGGAAGGTGGGTGCTGTAAGGGTGTATGGAAGGTGGGTGCAGACAGGGTGTATGGAAGGTGGGTGCTGTAAGGGTGTATGGAAGGTGGGTGCTGTAAGGGTGTATGGAAGGTGGGTGCAGACAGGGTGTATGGAAAGTTGGTGCTGTAAGGGTGTATGGAAGGTGGGTGCAGACAGGGTGTATGGAAGGTGGGCGCAGACAGGGTGTCATTGAAGGTGGGTGCAGACAGGGTGTATGGAAGGTGGGTGCAGACAGGGTGTATGGAAGGTTGGTGCTGTAAGGGTGTATGGAAGGTTGGTGCTGTAAGGGTGTATGGAAGGTGGGTGCAGACAGGGTGTATGGAAGGTGGGCGCAGACAGGGTGTATGGAAGGTGGGTGCAGACAGGGTGTATGGAAGGTGGGTGCAGACAGGGTGTATGGAAGGTGGGTGCTGTAAGGGTGTATGGAAGGTGGGTGCAGACAGGGTGTATGGAAGGTGGGTGCAGACAGGGTGTATGGAAGGTGGGCGCAGACAGGGTGTATGGAAGGTGGGCGCAGACAGGGTGTATGGAAGGTTGGTGCTGTAAGGGTGTATGGAAGGTGGGTGCAGACAGGGTGTCATTGAAGGTGGGTGCAGACAGGGTGTATGGAAGGTGGGTGCAGACAGGGTGTATGGAAGGTGGGTGCAGACAGGGTGTATGGAAGGTTGGTGCTGTAAGGGTGTATGGAAGGTGGGTGCTGTAAGGGTGTATGGAAGGTTGGTGCTGTAAGGGTGTATGGAAGGTGGGTGCAGACAGGGTGTATGGAAGGTTGGTGCTGTAAGGGTGTATGGAAGGTGGGTGCTGTAAAGGTGTATGGAAGGTGGGTGCTGTAAGGGTGTATGGAAGGTGGGTGCAGACAGGGTGTATGGAAGGTGGGTGCTGTAAGGGTGTATGGAAGGTGGGTGCTGTAAGGGTGTATGGAAGGTGGGTGCTGTAAGGGTGTATGGAAGGTGGGTGCAGACAGGGTGTATGGAAGGTTGGTGCTGTAAGGGTGTATGGAAGGTGGGTGCTGTAAGGGTGTATGGAAGGTGGGTGCAGACAGGGTGTATGGAAGGTGGGTGCAGACAGGGTGTATGGAAGGTGGGTGCAGACAGGGTGTATGGAAGGTGGGTGCAGACAGGGTGTATGGAAGGTGGGTGCTGTAAGGGTGTATGGAAGGTGGGTGCTGTAAGGGTGTATGGAAGGTGGGTGCAGACAGGGTGTATGGAAGGTGGGTGCAGACAAGGTGTATGGAAGGTGGGTGCAGACAGGGTGTATGGAAGGTGGGTGCAGACAGGGTGTATGGAAGGTTGGTGCTGTAAGGGTGTATGGAAGGTGGGTGCAGACAGGGTGTATGGAAGGTGGGTGCAGACAGGGTGTATGGAAGGTGGGTGCAGACAGGGTGTATGGAGGGTGGGTGCAGACAGGGTGTCATTGAAGGTGGGTGCAGACAGGGTGTATGGAAGGTGGGTGCAGACAGGGTGTATGGAAGGTGGGTGCAGACAGGGTGTCATTGAAGGTGGGTGCAGACAGGGTGTATGGAAGGTGGGTGCAGACAGGGTGTATGGAAGGTGGGTGCAGACAGGGTGTATGGAAGGTGGGTGCAGACAGGGTGTCATTGAAGGTGGGTGCAGACAGGGTGTATGGTAGGTGGGTGCAGACAGGGTGTATGGAAGGTGGGTGCAGACAGGGTGTATGGAAGGTGGGTGCAGACAGGGTGTATGGAAGGTGGGTGCAGACAGGGTGTATGGAAGGTGGGTGCAGACAGGGTGTCATTGAAGGTGGGTGCAGACAGGGTGTCATTGAAGGTGGGTGCAGACAGGGTGTATGGTAGGTGGGTGCTGTAAGGGTGTATGGAAGGTGGGTGCAGACAGGGTGTATGGAAGGTGGGCGCAGACAGGGTGTATGGAAGGTGGGCGCAGACAGGGTGTATGGAAGGTGGGTGCTGTAAGGGTGTATGGAAGGTGGGTGCTGTAAGGGTGTATGGAAGGTGGGTGCTGTAAGGGTGTATGGAAGGTGGGTGCTGTAAGGGTGTATGGAAGGTGGGTGCAGACAGGGTGTATGGAAGGTGGGTGCAGACAGGGTGTCTGGAAGGTGGGTGCAGACAGGGTGTCTGGAAGGTGGGTGCAGACAGGGTGTCATTGATGGTGGGTGCAGACAGGGTGTATGGAAGGTGGGTGCTGTAAGGGTGTATGGAAGGTGGGTGCTGTAAGGGTGTATGGAAGGTGGGTGCTGTAAGGGTGTATGGAAGGTGGGTGCAGACAGGGTGTATGGAAGGTGGGTGCAGACAGGGTGTATGGAAGGTGGGTGCAGACAGGGTGTATGGAAGGTGGATGCAGACAGGGTGTCTGGAAGGTGGGTGCAGACAGGGTGTCATTGATGGTGGGTGCAGACAGGGTGTCTGGAAGGTGGGTGCAGACAGGGTGTCATTGATGGTGGGTGCAGACAGGGTGTCATTGATGGTGGGTGCAGACAGGGTGTCATTGATGGTGGGTGCAGACAGGGTGTCATTGATGGTGGGTGCAGACAGGGTGTCATTGATGGTGGGTGCAGACAGGGTGTCTGGAAGGTGGGTGCAGACAGGGTGTCTGGAAGGTGGGTGCAGACAGGGTGTCATTGATGGTGGGTGCAGACAGGGTGTATGGAAGGTGGGTACAGACAGATGATAGACTCTTATTCTGGTGTAGATGATAGAGTCGTGTACAAACTTGTCTCTTTTCTGTCTGTACTCAATTTTTAAAAGATTTATGAAACTCATAAGAAAGATTCTCCTCACACTCTGCATCATTACTTTCTCTTGTTCTCGTGGTTATTCTTCCTTTCTCCCATCCAGCGATATTTTCTAGTATGTGTCCATTTACTCCTGTGTTTATTACAAAGTTTACGGTTTCCAGCGACTAATGTCCTCTAATGACAGATGCCCTCTAATGACCGATGCCCTCTGATGACAGATGCCCTCTGATGACAGATGCCCTCTGATGACAGATGCCCTCTGATGACAGATGCCCTTTGATGACAGGTGCCCTCTAATGACAGATGATTATGTCCACAGCGTGATACGGTGTGCCAGTGTTCCAGGTTCTGGCAAGGATGCGTTCAAGTCCAACTTCGACATCAACCAACCACTGCTGGCCTACATGACCAGGGTGGTGAGGAAGGTTAGCGCCTACAGCCTCCAGTTTGACCATCAGCGACACCAGTTCGTACCCATCGGCAATGGTATCCTTATCCCTGAAGATTATCCTGGTCAGTTCTGGAGTATTATTGTCGCTATAATTATCATCCCTTATTCTTCTTCTTCTTTTCTTCTTCTTTTTCTTCTTCTTCTTTTTCTTCTTCTTCTTTTTCTTCTTCTTCTTCTTCTTCTTCTTCTTCTTCTTCTTCTTCTTCTTCTTCTTCTTCTTCTTCTTCTTCTTCTTCTTCTTCTTCTTCTTCTTCTTCTTCTTCTTCTTCTTCTTCTTCTGTGATATTACATGCCGTGTGGCGTTGGTAGTCATGTCTTTACGCAATCTTCTGCCTCGTGTACTTTTATCAGTTCTGACACAGAAGATCTTCCATGCCATGATGTCAGTCTGTCCAACATCTTCTCTCTTGTTCTCCCTTTGCCTCTTTAGCTCTCGAGAATGCTTTTTCTCATTTCAGTTGACGAAGAAACATTGCATAAAATATTCTTTGTTTTGTGTAATGTCGCCTGTGCTTGAGCACATTACATTTTTGTTCAATACATCTTCAATGGACTGTTCCCAGGGGTCATCATCATCATCATGTAGCAGGTCTTTTGCAGAACGTCGCTCTCATCACAGTCTGTCTGAAAAAAAAACTCGGTTTCTCGCCTCATGTACTTTCATACTCAAGGAGTCACTTAAATCCTGTGCCCATCTTCGTGTCGGTCGGCCCCAGCTCCTCCTTCCTGGTACCATGCCTTCTGCTATAATTTTTTTCCAATCCGTCGTGGCGCTTGACATGACCAAAATATTTCAGCTTTCGAGAAAGGATGCTGTTTATTAGCCAATCTTCCTCGATGTTCACATCTTTTAAGATGTCAATATTTCTTCTCTTCTTTGTCAAGATATTCTGAGAATCTTTCTACCGCATTTCAGCTCAAAAGCCCCGATTTTCTTTCTTAAGGACTGGGAGATAGTCCACGACTCACATCCGTATGTTGCTACAGGGAAGGGAGATAGTCCACGACTCACATCCGTATGTTGCCACAGGGAAGGGAGATAGTCCACGACTCACATCCGTATGTTGCTACAGGGAAGGGAGATAGTCCACGATTCAAATCCGTATGTTGCCACAGGGAAGGGAGATAGTCCACGACTCACATCCGTATGTTGCCACAGGGAAGGGAGATAGTCCACGACTCACATCCGTATGTTGCCACAGGGAATGGAGATAGTCCACGACTTAAATCCGTATGTTGCCACAGGGAAGGGAGATAGTCCACGACTCACATCCGTATGTTGCCACAGGGAAGGGAGATAGTCCACGACTCACATCCGTATGTTGCCACAGGGAAGATATAAAACTGAACGAAAAATATATCAGCGAGCTTCACCATTTAACAAACACAAACAAAACGTGAACGTTGCGGCTATGGAGCCTTCTTCAGCACATACATAGAATAGACCATACTACACAAATACACAGCATCACCTATGTTCGTATCTCGTGGCAGCAAGGTCGATGTCAAGACAATAGTCTGGAAAGATGCATGCTCTCAAAATTCTAACTTCTTTCTCCTTGCTGGTGCTTAACCATAGACTATTAAGGCTGTTTAATCTTTGCATTGCTATGGACATCCTTCTTTTAATTTCTGTCAAACAGTCTCCATTGCTGTTTATTTAGAGCCTAGGTATTCATAGTCTGTGACATTTTCAATTTTTTTATCATTATTATTTTTGGGAGACAGCCAGTTTTGTCTGTGGACATTATTGAAGTTTTCTTTAAATTTAAGAACAGATTTTGATCTTCGCAGTGCTTTTGGACAATATTACATTTTCTATTTCCTTTACGCTGTTCGAAAGGAGGACTGTGTCATCTGCGTAGCGAAGTTCCGGAATAGAGTTGCCATCAATTTGTTTACAGGGTACAAAACTATTTAAACGTATGCCTTGCTTGGGGATTGTTTCCTTGAAATCGACAGTTATGTCATCGTTTCCTGCAGTCGTGTTTCCTTGAAATCGACAGTTATGTCATCGTTTCCTGCAGTCGTGTTTCCTTGAAATCGACAGTTATGTCATCGTTTCCTGCAGTCGTGTTTTCCTTGAAATCGACAGTTATGTCATCGTTTCCTGCAGTCGTGTTTCCTTGAAATCGACAGTTATGTCATCGTTTCCTGCAGTCGTGTTTCCTTGAAATCGACAGTTATGTCATCGTTTCCTGCAGTCGTGTTTCCTTGAAATCGACAGTTATGTCATCGTTTCCTGCAGTCGTGTTTCCTTGAAATCGACAGTTATGTCATCGTTTCCTGCAGTCGTGTTTCCTTGAAATCGACAGTTATGTCATCGTTTCCTGCAGTCGTGTTTCCTTGAAATCGACAGTTATGTCATCGTTTCCTGCAGTCGTGTTTCCTTGAAATCGACAGTTATGTCATCGTTTCCTGCAGTCGTGTTTCCTTGAAATCGACAGTTATGTCATCGTTTCCTGCAGTCGTGTTTCCTTGAAATCGAAAGTTATGTCATCGTTTTCCTGCAGTCGTGTTTCCTTGAAATCGACAGTTATGTCATCGTTTCCTGCAGTCGTGTTTCCTTGAAATCGACAGTTATGTCATCGTTTCCTGCAGTCGTGTTTCCTTGAAATCGACAGTTATGTCATCGTTTCCTGCAGTCGTGTTTCCTTGAAATCGACAGTTATGTCATCGTTTCCTGCAGTCGTGTTTCCATGAAATCGACAGTTATGTCATCGTTTCCTGCAGTCGTGTTTCCTTGAAATCGACAGTTATGTCATCGTTTCCTGCAGTCGTGTTTCCTTGAAATCGACAGTTATGTCATCGTTTCCTGCAGTCGTGTTTCCTTGAAATCGACAGTTATGTCATCGATTCCTGCAGTCGTGTTTCCTTGAAATCGACAGTTATGTCATCGATTCCTGCAGTCGTATATCATTTCCAACGATCAAAACTATATTTTTAGCATCTTTCTCGTTCACCAACCGCTATTTCTGGCATACAATGTATGGATCTAATTATTATTTTACTTTACACATTGAATAATTCGGGTGATAGTTCACATTCCCATCTAGCGCCCTTTTTTTTTAATGTTTTGAAAAATTCCAACTTGGTTGCCAGTCCTTATGGCTACTTTTTGTTGCCAAAATGTTTTTTTTTAATTATTCTCAGATCTTTACCATCAATGTTTGAAGTTTCCAAAATTCTAATAATTTCTACATTAAAACGTTATCAAATGCTTTAACGTAGTCATCAAAGCACAAATACAGATCTCTATATACGATCAGTACTTACACGAATTTACCGTTGTATGCCTTCCAGGTTGGTTTGCCGTTATGGGAGCTCCAAACACAGAGATCAACCATCAGAGCGTGTCCTTCTACAGCAAGCTGTCTCTGTTGGCCACATCTAAGTGCTCTCACTTTCTCATTGGCGGAAAAGATCCCATTCATGGGGTGATGGTAAGTCCCGACAACAGAAACATAGTCACTGCTGTACATGGGTTGAGATAAACCATTATTTATCAATTATTCAGAAAGAAACAATATTCTGTCTGTGTCGATTGTGGTGAGAAAGAGCTATATAGAACCAATTCTGAGGGTGTCAATCCTGGGCAGTCAGCCAGTTAACGGAACGATATGCGAGTTCTACGTGTGATGTTGAATACTCCAAACAGGAATACCGCCAACAGATAACACAGCGTAATGAAGATGTCTTGAAAAAAATCAACGCACAAAGAGAACTGACATCCTTTTCTCATGGCATGGGGTGGGGAAAAGGGAGGAGGGGGGGGGGGGTCAGCTCACAAACTGACATCCTTTGTCCTGACATGAAGAGGTGTCAACAGATAAACTGACAGCCTTTGTTATGACATGAAGAGGTGTCAACAGACAAACTGACAGCCTTTGTCGTGGCATGAAGAGGTGTCAACAGACAAACTGACAGCCTATGTCGTGGCATGGAGGGTGTCAACGCATAAACTGATACAGACAGCTGAAGATGGCTAGGCATGATCGCCTGATGATGTAGGGTGAAATCGAAGCATGTATGTTTTCAAAAACTATTTCGTTGACAGGTACAGACTGACGAAAAGGGTCGAACGAGGCAAACATCCTGCTCGCTACTCCCGGGAACTGTGCTGAGAAAAGCAGGTTTATACAAAGAAGACGCCCAAGCCACAAAGGACAAACACAAAAAGAAAAAGGGCAAAGATGTTCCGCAGCGTGAGTTCCTCAAGTGCTTCGACGAGCAGGATCGCGAGATGTTCGTGCCCCTGCGACAGACGGGAGCTTTCTACATCGTGGCCAAAGACCAGACACATGTCGCGCCAAGGGTCTTGCAGATGAAGGATATCCTGAGGTTTGTTGTTTGTGTGATGGTTTGTCTTTGTTCTGCTGAATGTCAGGGCAGATAAAGGACTTCCTGAGATTTTTGGCCTTCTGTTAATTTGTCTGTTCCGATGAATTACAGGGCAGGCAATACGAGGGTGACCGTTTACTTCCTGCAATGAAAGAATATTCTCTATGGATTTTGTAGTTAATTTTAAAAAAATCATCCCTGGAGCTACGGAATGCGTGCTCTGTGCTTGATACCATCTTCAGGTGGCAACGTAGAGAGTGGGAAAGGGAGAAGACGAGGACATGGGGAGAGAAGAGGGCATAGAAATCGGAGAGCCGGAGCCCGGATATGCGGGCGAAAAACGGAGATTCTGGGATGAAAGCATATAAGAATGGGTGTGTTGAATTGTGGTAGTGCTAAGTAGCGAGCACCTGTACTGGAGAGACTGATTGATGACTTTGATGCCGCAGAAATTAAACAAAGACAGATTTCATTGTCCGGGATACACCAGTTCTATAAATCCTACCGGACAGGGAAGACACGAGCAGTGTCTGCTGGTGAAGAATGGGGTTAAAACAAAAGTGGTTCTTGACCTGGGCCAGTGGAATCATAGTTCACTAGAGGTTCAGCGGGTACAGATAGATCATGGGGGAACAGCGTCGAATGTAGTCAATGTTTACGCTGCTGTTGACTCTCTTGTCACAAAGGAACTTTGAGACTGGCCTAAAGAGTTGGAGGAGATCCCTAGCAATAGACTTCTCGTTTGTGGGGATTTCAATGCGCGGAACAGAGCATGGGATAGTACTGGGGAAAATAGACAAGCAAATGCTTTAGCAGAGGCTATGGTGGATGCAGATGTAGTCTGTATAAACGATGGTAGACCAACTAGAATGACAGCGAGACCTAGTGATGCAGACACGGCCATTGATTTGGCGTTTGTTGCCCGGTCAGCAGTGCTTGCTTTCTAAAGCTAACAAGATCAGGGCACTAAGAACACACAAGACTTTTAAGGATGAGAGTACCAGTACCCTTCTTGGACGCCTTCGACAGAAGGTATGCAACAGAACTGCCACCTCTGCCTGTATGCCCACATGAAAAGCATGAGTGATGAAGACTTGCCAAAGATGACATTTCACTTCAACCAGACCATCAGAACAGCGTCAGTACCCCAGGACTAGGTACACAGCCACCTGATCCCCCTTCCGAAACGTTCAGGATTATCAGCCTACAAAATACTATTGGCAAGGTGCTGGAGAGAAGATAATTGCTGTTAGACTACAAATGTTTTTGGAAGGGAAGAGCTCCTGCCAAAAGGTTTAGGTAGTTACTGGCCACGGAAAGATACCTGGTCCAATGCAGCTATTTTTGCTTTTGATGTTTATGAGGGGTTCCAGAACAGACAGGAGATGGTTGTGGCAGCACTTGATTTTGAGGATACCTACAATAGAGTCAGATATGATATTTTGATTTCTGCACTCACGGAGAAGAGGTTTGTCCGTGTTTTGTGACCTTGATAGCAGCTGTCCTGCATTCACGTAGGGTTGCTCCACCTGCGTACATGGACCTCAGACATGTAATTTCGCCCTGGGACTACCCCAGGGTTCTGTAGTTTCACCAGTGCTCTCGTTGCAATGTTTGCCTATATGACTGCAGGTCCGAAAAGTCACGCTGAGAGCCATGAGTGCTCCGAAAAGTTGCTCAGTCTTCTTGACTGAAACATGTCTATTGCTAATCATTACACAATAATATCAAGCCCTGTTGTGCATTTTTCTTTATAGGTTCTTCTTTTATTTAATTCCAGTCTTGTTTAAATGCTACACGTGTATATTCATACAACACAATTCATATCGTTAATACCTACTGTTCCTGTCTTCCAGAATCTTAAAATTCACTTCTAAAACTTCACAAATAAAGTGAGCAGTAAATCGACATTTTCAATTCTCCTCCTCAAAATGCTGTGCTATATGCAGCTACATACTACTTCTGCACAATACATCTTAATATGCTGCAATAATTTCTTCCACTTCTAAAAAAAATCCAAATATCTTAAAAACTCATCATGTTTATTATCATTCCACAAAAATTGTGAAAATATGGGGGGGGGGGGGGTGACTGCAGTCAATGACTGCAATGATGAGCTAATACAAGGAATTCCAGAGATATTTGACTAAAAAGCTTAACTAAATGGGGAAGTAGAAAAACGTGCACAAACAACACAACGTTTCGGCCGGGCGGCCTTTGTGAATCACTTTACTACACAAAGGTAACAACGAGGAGAGTAGAGTATATAGATCTCTAACGGGTGACGTGAGCAACGTTTTAAAATATGTGATGTAGAAAAAAATAAAATAAAATAAACGATGGCTCAAAAAATTATAGTCGCAAAAAATAAAATGTAATATTGGTAATATTTAATATAATAGTGGGAATACAAGAAATACAAATGTTAATGATACATTGATTATACTGATAACAGATAGAATTAAGTAATAATATAAAAGAAAAGAAAATTAGCATTTAAATTGTGATAAGAGTAAAACTATTTAGATGAAGGTATGTTGGATATTGATACCACCTGGACTAAGAACACCTAGGCTGTGGATGTGGCGATTTTCTAAAGCGAGGCGCGTAGTATGATCGCCAGAGCAAGATTTTAATGCTGTAACATATATATCATCTTTACCTCTGTGGTCAGAGCTGTTAAAATGGAGAGGGATTGGTTTGTGTCTTTTTGTCAATGTCGGAGAGGTGTTCCCGGAAACGATCAGCTAGCTTCCTGCCAGTTTCCCCAATGTATGCCTTGCTGCATCGTTTGCAGATAATTTCATAAATTACGTTGCGGGGTTTGCAAGTAAAAGGTTCCCTAATTTGAAAAGAACCAAATCTTGTATTGCTTTCAGTCTGATGCCCGCTGAGTTGTCTCTGACTGCTAAAAATCTCGCCTTCGCCACTTTTCATAAAACCTCATCGGAATTTTCTACAACGATGTTTACGTTCAAAAATTATCCTGAAACGATTCACCACTAAATTCCACCCTTCAACCGTCATTGAACTGCAGACCATTGGCCAGAATCGAAGAGAAATTAGCATATGTACGCATGCGTTGTCAATTAGATGCACATGAACACCACCTCCAACAACTGGGCGGACGGATTGATTCATGACAATTCCCGCCTGGTGATGTGATCAGATGGCTCTGTGTTGAAAGGCAGACGAAGTGCATGGGGGTTCATATCAAAAGGGAATGGACGTCGTTAAGTGCAGCAAAGCCTTGCCTGTGATATCTCAACATCTATTTTGAGAATGGAGGTGGAGGCAGTCACTACTGCCTTCTGCTGGCTTGATAATCAGCTGTACATACATGCTGTGATTGTAGCTGACTCACAGAGCATGTTGAGAAAGGTGGAGACGGGCATGCTTCGTGCAGAGTGGCAAGCGTCACTTCAGAGGTCCAGGGTAGTTAGAGTGCTTTGGATATTTTCTCCAGGTCATGCCGGTGTGTTTAGGAATGAGCAGGCAGATAGACTAGCTGGCTCTGCACCACTTGGTGGTGAACTGATGTATGACAAGCTAAATATTGTGAGGGCGCTTTGGGAGCGAGTGAACAGTGCGGAGGCACAGATGAATCATTACGGTCTGAGAAGAATGGCGCTGCGAAGAGTTACCAGGGGATCTGGCAAACGCTCAACACTCAGAGGAAAGGCGAGAGAGATATTTGATTAGACAGTTACTGATGCCATCGGAATTTGAACTCTTTGTTTGCTGCTGAAGATGGAGACGGAGCACTTATGAGGGTGTCCCGAGTGCTGTGATGTCGATTTTTAATTCAGCATTCAACCTTCAACATAATTACTGGATAAATGAAGGGTATCCTGATGTTTTTTGTGTTGGCTGTGTGCTGGTTTCTCTTTGTTCATCTGAAAAACATGGTAGATGAAGGACATAACATAACTTGCTTCATGAAAATATCTGGTTACACAGGAGATTCCAAAGTCATGATCACCGATATCTACTCCATTTCAGACACTGGAGATAGAAAAGGTTTGTAGGCTCATGCAATGATCTTTCAGGTACATCTTCTCTTCGACAGGTACAAGCAGTTGCCCTTGATCGTTAAGCTCATCTATGGACGAGTGCCAACAACGCCGTGTGCCTTCACTCAAGTCCTTCTGCTCACAGAACACGGAGTCAGTAGAACTCTTGTGGCCTCAACCGTGACGTGCTACCGCAACATCAACTTGGAGATCCCCCTGGGTAGGTCTTCTTAACTATTTTCTTTACAGGGTCGGTTCATTAGAAGTTGTATGAATCCAGTATCATTTCTTTACTATGTTGTGCCAACACAGAGTGATTTCATTATAATATCTCGCGTATCCTTACAGTGCCTCTGTACTGTACAAGACAGTGTCATGCAGTGTCATTTCATTACACGATTGTGTCATTACAGGTTTATTTTGATATAAATCGTGTTTTTAAAAACGATATATACATGTAAAATCATCATTAATTTCCATGTGTGTGTATATATATATATATATGTGTGTGTGTGTTTGTCTCTCTCTCTCTCTCTCTCTCTATATATATATATATATATATATATATATATATATATATATATATATATATATATATATATATCGAGGGATATTGTACATGTAAGTCATTGATAATGTCCAAGTTCTGTACTGGTAGCACAGTGTTGGTATGACAATAGTGTTTATAATCTGTTTCTTGGCGCTCATACTTATGTTTGGATGTCAGCTGCTTTTTAAGTGCACTGGCTCGTTGGCATCAGGTTTCTTTTCTGGATCTGTTCTGCTGTCCTCCGATAATATACTTCTTCCAGAGAGGCTAAAACTGTATACACGGGCGAGCTTAATTGTCGTAGATCACGAGGCAGACCAAGAAAACTATGGAGAGATAGAGTTCAGACAGATCTGCAAACACTTGCTGTCACCAACTGGAAAGAGAAGGCCAACTAGAGAGATAAATGGGTGCGAGTGATATCTGCAGCAATGAACCTGAAGAAGGAGAAGAAGAAGAAGAAGAAGAAGAAGAAAAAGAAGAAGAAGAAGAAGAAGAAGAAGAAGAAGAAGAAGAAGAAGAAGAAGAAGAAGAAGAAGAAGAAGAAGAAGAAGAAGAAGAAGAAGAAGAAGAAGAGGAGGAGGGGAGAGCACACTCTTGACACATTTCCTATGTATATTTGTATAAAATTTCCCACGTGCAGGCACTAGCTTGAAATTCACTGTAGCCAGAAACACTCCGGAACTGTTGAGCAGCCAAGCTTACACCAGAGCACTGCAGACGTGCAAGGAACAGGCTCCGAGTTACATCAAAGACATCAAGGTTTGTTGTTGTTTGTACCTGTATTGTGTGTTGCCCCTTTTTAGACACTGTGTTGTGAGTACTGGTACTTTCTTAGACACTGTGTTGTGAGTACTGGTACCTTCTTAGACACTGTGTTGTGAGTAACTGATACCTTCTTAGACACTGTGTTGTGAGTACTGGCCCCTTCTTAGACACTGTGTTGTGAGTACTGGCCCCTTCTTAGACACTGTGTTGTGAGTACTGGCCCCTTCTTAGACACTGTGTTGTGAGTACTGGCCCCTTCTTAGACACTGTGTTGTGAGTACTGGCCCCTTCTTAGACACTGTGTTGTGAGTACTGGCCCCTTCTTAGACACTGTGTTGTGAGTACTGGCCCCTTCTTAGACACTGTGTTGTGAGTACTGGCCCCTTCTTAGACACTGTGTTGTGAGTACTGGCCCCTTCTTAGACACTGTATTGTGAGTACTGATACCTTCTTAGACACTGTGTTGTGAGTACTGATACCTTCTTAGACACTGTGTTGTGAGTAACTGATACTTTCTTAGACACTGTTGTGAGTACTGATACCTTCTTAGACACTGTGTTGTGAGTACTGGCCCCTTCTTAGACACTGTGGTGTGAGTACTGATACCTTCTTAGACACTGTGTTGTGAGTAACTGATACCTTCTTAGACACTGTTGCGAGTACTGATACCTTCTTAGACACTGTGTTGTGAGTAACTGACACCTTCTTAGACACTGTGTTGTGAGTACTGGCCCCTTCTTAGACACTGTGTTGTGAGTAACTGATACCTTCTTAGACACTGTGTTGTGAGTAACTGATACCTTCTTAGACACTGTGTTGTGAGTAACTGATACCTTCTTAGACACTGTGTTGTGAGTAACTAGCCCCTTCTTAGACACTGTGTTGTGAGTAACTGACACCTTCTTAGACACTGTATTGTGAGTAACTGGCCCCTTCTTAGACACTGTGTTGTGAGTACTGGCCCCTTCTTAGACACTGTGTTGTGAGTACTGGCCCCTTCTTAGACACTGTGTTGTGAGTACTGGCCCCTTCTTAGACACTGTGTTGTGAGTAACTGATACCTTCTTAGACACTGTGTTGTGAGTAACTGGCCCCTTCTTAGACACTGTGTTGTGAGTAACTGATACCTTCTTAGACACTGTATTGTGAGTACTGGCCCCTTCTTAGACACTGTGTTGTGAGTAACTGATACCTTCTTAGACACTGTGTTGTGAGTAACTGATACCTTCTTAGACACTGTGTTGTGAGTAACTGGCCCCTTCTTAGACACTGTGTTGTGAGTAACTGACACCTTCTTAGACACTGTATTGTGAGTAACTGGCCCCTTCTTAGACACTGTGTTGTGAGTACTGGCCCCTTCTTAGACACTGTGTTGTGAGTACTGGCCCCTTCTTAGACACTGTGTTGTGAGTACTGGCCCCTTCTTAGACACTGTGTTGTGAGTAACTGATACCTTCTTAGACACTGTGTTGTGAGTACTGCCCCCTTCTTATACACTGTGTTGTGAGTAACTGATACCTTCTTAGACACTGTGTTGTGAGTACTGATACCTTCTTAGACACTGTGTTGTGAGTAACTGACACCTTCTTAGACACTGTGTTGTGAGTACTGGCCCCTTCTTAGACACTGTGTTGTGAGTAACTGATACCTTCTTAGACACTGTGTTGTGAGTAACTGATACCTTCTTAGACACTGTGTTGTGAGTAACTGATACCTTCTTAGACACTGTGTTGTGAGTAACTAGCCCCTTCTTAGACACTGTGTTGTGAGTAACTGACACCTTCTTAGACACTGTATTGTGAGTAACTGGCCCCTTCTTAGACACTGTGTTGTGAGTACTGGCCCCTTCTTAGACACTGTGTTGTGAGTACTGGCCCCTTCTTAGACACTGTGTTGTGAGTACTGGCCCCTTCTTAGACACTGTGTTGTGAGTAACTGATACCTTCTTAGACACTGTGTTGTGAGTAACTGGCCCCTTCTTAGACACTGTGTTGTGAGTAACTGATACCTTCTTAGACACTGTATTGTGAGTACTGGCCCCTTCTTAGACACTGTGTTGTGAGTAACTGATACCTTCTTAGACACTGTGTTGTGAGTAACTGATACCTTCTTAGACACTGTGTTGTGAGTAACTGGCCCCTTCTTAGACACTGTGTTGTGAGTAACTGACACCTTCTTAGACACTGTATTGTGAGTAACTGGCCCCTTCTTAGACACTGTGTTGTGAGTACTGGCCCCTTCTTAGACACTGTGTTGTGAGTACTGGCCCCTTCTTAGACACTGTGTTGTGAGTACTGGCCCCTTCTTAGACACTGTGTTGTGAGTAACTGATACCTTCTTAGACACTGTGTTGTGAGTACTGCCCCCTTCTTATACACTGTGTTGTGAGTAACTGATACCTTCTTAGACACTGTGTTGTGAGTACTGGCCCCTTCTTATACACTGTGTTGTGAGTAACTGATACCTTCTTAGACACTGTGTTGTGAGTACTGCCCCCTTCTTAGACACTGTGTTGTGAGTACTGGCCCCTTCTTAGACACTGTGTTGTGAGTACTGGCCCCTTCTTATACACTGTGTTGTGAGTAACTGATACCTTCTTAGACACTGTGTTGTGAGTACTGGCCCCTTCTTAGACACTGTGTTGTGAGTAACTGGCCCCTTCTTAGACACTGTGTTGTGAGTAACTGACACCTTCTTAGACACTGTATTGTGAGTAACTGGCTCCTTCTTAGACACTGTGTTGTGAGTACTGGCCCCTTCTTAGACACTGTGTTGTGAGTACTGGCCCCTTCTTAGACACTGTGTTGTGAGTACTGGCCCCTTCTTAGACACTGTGTTGTGAGTAACTGATACCTTCTTAGACACTGTGTTGTGAGTACTGGCCCCTTCTTATACACTGTGTTGTGAGTAACTGATACCTTCTTAGACACTGTGTTGTGAGTACTGGCTCCTTCTTAGACACTGTGTTGTGAGTACTGGCCCCTTCTTAGACACTGTGTTGTGAGTACTGGCCCCTTCTTATACACTGTGTTGTGAGTAACTGATACCTTCTTAGACACTGTGTTGTGAGTACTGGCCCCTTCTTAGACACTGTGTTGTGAGTAACTGGCCCCTTCTAAGACACTGTGTTGTGAGTAACTGACACCTTCTTAGACACTGTATTGTGAGTAACTGGCCCCTTCTTAGACACTGTGTTGTGAGTACTGGCCCCTTCTTAGACACTGTGTTGTGAGTACTGGCCCCTTCTTAGACACTGTGTTGTGAGTACTGGCCCCTTCTTAGACACTGTGTTGTGAGTAACTGATACCTTCTTAGACACTGTGTTGTGAGTACTGGCCCCTTCTTATACACTGTGTTGTGAGTAACTGATACCTTCTTAGACACTGTGTTGTGAGTACTGGCCCCTTCTTAGACACTGTGTTGTGAGTACTGGCCCCTTCTTAGACACTATGTTGTGAGTAACTGGCATATATGCGTGTCATAAATAACATCAGCGTGGGACATCGGTTGACTAATCAACCAAAGACCTGTCATTTGGCATATGGTGACAATATTATTAATGTCAGACACCTATACTGAATAGTTTAAACTTCAGTGTTCCCTGCATTTGTCATCCTTGGCCAATGCTAGACAGTTTGTTTGACGTGAAAGATTCTCCCGACACTGCTGTTGACAATGATGCCAATGCTAGACAGTTTGTTTGACGTGAAAGATTCTCCCGACACTGCTTTTGACAATGATGCCAATGCTAGACAGTTTGTTTGACGTGAAAGATTCTCCCGACACTGCTGTTGACAATGATGCCAATGCTAGACAGTTTGTTTGAGGTGAAAGGTTCTCCCGACACTGCTGTTGACAATAATGCCAATGCTAGACAGTTTGTTTGAGGTGAAAGGTTCTCCCGACACTGCTGTTGACAATAATGCCAATGCTAGACAGTTTGTTTGACGTGAAAGATTCTCCCGACACTGCTGTTGACAATGATGCCAATGCTAGACAGTTTGTTTGACGTGAAAGGTTCTCCCGACACTGCTGTTGACAATGATGCCAATGCTAGACAGTTTGTTTGAGGTGAAAGGTTCTCCCGACACTGCTGTTGACAATGATGCCAATGCTAGACAGTTTGTTTGAGGTGAAAGGTTCTCCCGACACTGCTGTTGACAATGATGCCAATGCTAGACAGTTTGTTTGAGGTGAAAGGTTCTCCCGACACTGCTGTTGACAATGATGCCAATGCTAGACAGTTTGTTTGACGTGAAAGGTTCTCCCGATACTGCTGTTGACAATGATGCCATGTTTGTTTCAGGTTGTTTTCGGCAAGTCTCAGCTGGAACAGGACCAGGTGGCCAGACTTGCAGCCAAGACTAACCAAAAGGAAATGCCGATTCACGACAGTAAGCCATTGCCAGGATGTGGAGCTGTAGCTGCAGGCAAACCTTCGGGAGATGAGCTTCCTAAAGCTAGTCCATGCGCTGTTAGGATTACGTCTAGGCTGTCCAGTCTGACTGAAATGTCCAGTTGCCCAGTCATGAGTGACGACACTTTCACCTTTGCTGACTTCTCAGCGTCTTCGCAAACTAAATCTCCAGGTAAAGGCGACATAGCCCCTGTATTGCTGGACTCTGAGCGCCGAATGTCGCCAGTAACGGTTTACAATTCTCCTCAGTCTCGTACCATCAGTGGGACCCAGAGTCCCGGACAATCTCGTACCATCAGTGGGACCCAGAGTCCCGGACAGTCTCATACCATCAGTGGGACCCAGAGTCCCGGACAATCTCGTACCATCAGTGGGACCCAGAGTCCCGGACAGTCTCGTACCATCAGTGGGACCCAGAGTCCCGGACAGTCTCGTAACATCATTGGGACCCAGAGTCCCGGACAGTCTCATACCATCATTGGGACCCAGAGTCCCGGACAATCTCGTAACATCATTGGGACCCAGAGTCCCGGACAGTCTCGTACCATCAGTGGGACCCAGAGTCCCGGACAATCTCGTACCATCAGTGGGACCCAGAGTCCCGGACAGTCTTGTGTCATCATTGGGACCCAGAGTTTCGGACAGCCTCTTCAACAGCCTGCAACTGGGGCCCGTACACAATTGTATGATAATAACTTTCCAATACCTCATGGTCACCCCAATCATAAACATGAAAACCCAGTAGGTAACCTACTTTCTAGTTCCTCTAGCAGCCAGCCCCTTATTCCTGTGGTTGTCTGCCCAAACAGGGATCCATCTAATACTTACGTGACTCTCTGGGCTGACGATAAAAGAATATCCATCATGGATATACCATCAAAAATGGGTCGACCAGTCAGCCCGAGAAAGTCACCAACTGATGAGGTCAAGCTATTTCATTATGTGCCAATGCAATCAAAGACCGCAGTCTTGGCGACAAAGCCTCATACCGGGCCAGCAGGTGTGCACAGCAAGGCTGTAGGATCGTCCTCGTTAGAGGTTCCACCGATCCCTCCACGAACACCCCGTTATCATTCCGAGTCTGGCAGTGCTAACGACAGTGACAGTTTTACCTCGATGTCTGAAGACAGCAGCTCCCTTTCTGACTGGTCAACGGATGAGGAGTGCATTTACATTAATGTAACTGAGTTGAAACGAGTGGAAAATACTATCCCTGAATACGAGACAGATGACGAGCAACAGCTGACACCTTCTGAAGACGGCTGTCCTTCTTACTTGGAGTTAGACAATGAGCCTGACCCCATAAGTTCATATTTACAGATGCGGCCCCATACCCAGGCGAAACTGACCATGGAAATCGGTGGCTATCTAGAGCCAGTTGACGTGTACTACCAAAAATCACGAGTCGAGGAAACAGGGGGTCAGAAAACTGACCCCGGCTACAGCACGCCGGACAAACGACGGGACAGCGGTGTCTTTGAAGATGAACCTGGCTACTCAATGGTCAGAGAGTCGCTGGGTACATCGGGCAGAGAACAACAACTGAACAATGCGCCCCAGCTACCGCCGAGACCACCACCACTACCTCCACTGATGACAGTTGGCCAGGCCGTTCTCAGATCCATACCGGCCCCCTCCAAGTTTGCCTTCACCCAGCTCAACAAGGAAATACTTGTGACCGAGCTGAGAAGAGCAGGCATCAAACCACATGCAGAAATGGCCCTGGTCGGGTTGGAGATGGCTGACATCAGCAACCTTTTGAGTAAAGATGAAGAATTTGATGACGACTTACTTGCCTTGCTGCCTCAAGTAGGCCACATTGACATCAAGAAGATAGCCGTTTGTTTACGGGGACTGAAGTTCAGAAAATAGGCTCCTGTCTGACGATTGACTGAAATGGGCTGTTTTTCGGTTGCGTATATAATATCATATTCAACACTTCTATATTATTATTAGGATGTATAGTGTGTGTTGTTTCAGATCAGAGTTTTGGCTTGTTCGTGCAGGCATGTGGAGTAATTGTGATATTCATGTGGCAGAACGCTAAAGACCGCTGTTCAACAGACTTGCAAATGCAAAGAAACCTGGCCACTGTGTATAAAAAGGCCAACTCACCCACAACCAGTCTTTTTTTGGCTTCCAGACTGAACCTGCAGTCACTCAGAGGCAGGGAATCCACCCGCACATTGGGCTAAACAGCGTGGGTACGGGCGATTGCGGGGGTGACCGGTTGCCTGGCTGATTTCATGGCGGTGGTATATGTCCATAGTCAAAACTGAACTTGTCAATAGTAGTTAAACTGTGTGGGTATATATATCGGTATGTATCCTTGTTCGGAGGTAGTTTGGTTGCAGGTCACTATAAGCGATTTACTGATCTGGTGGCATATTGAAGATTAACATACATGTTAATATGTTTCGTTTTTTTGCCATTTTTTAGGTAATATTTTTTTAGCGTATGCATTTATTATCATATTTCCTTGTTAGCTGGAGATGATTAGCACTTTAGATTTTGGTCGAGCACATTGGTTGTTGTTAATGTATTATCTGTGAAGTATACGTTAATTTTGTGTTCAGTTTAGTAAAATAAACAGCTGTTTAATGTGATGATTATAATTCATTTGCTTCATTCAATTTAAGATCTTAAGTCTGTGCACGTGGTTCATCATGGTGTGTGTAGCCATCTTGTGTGATAGTGTGTGTAGCCATCTTGTGTGTTAGTGTGTGTAGCCATCTTGTGTGTTAGTGTGTGTAGCCATCTTGTGTGTTAGTGTGTGTAGCCATCTTGTGTGTTAGTGTGTGTAGCCATCTTGTATGTTAGTGTGTGTAGCCATCTTGTGTGTTAGTGTGTGTAGCCATCTTGTGTGTTAGTGTGTGTAGCCATCTTGTGTGTTAGTGTGTGTAGCCATCTTGTGTGTTAGTGTGTGTAGCCATCTTGTGTGTTAGTGTGTGTAGCCAGCCATCTTGTGTGTAAGTGTGTGTAGCCATCTTGTGTGTTAGTGTATGTAGCCATCTTGTGTGTTAGTGTGTGTAGCCATCTTGTGTGTTAGTGTGTGTAGCCATCTTGTGTGTAGCCATCTTGTGTGTTAGTGTGTGTAGCCATCTTGTGTGTTAGTGTGTGTAGCCATCTTGTGTGTTAGTGTGTGTAGCCATCTTGTTTGTTAGTGTGTGTAGCCATCTTGTGTGTTAGTGTGTGTAGCCATCTTGTGTGTTAGTGTGTGTAGCCATCTTGTGTGTTAGTGTGTGTAGCCATCTTGTGTGTTAGTGTGTGTAGCCATCTTGTGTGTTAGTGTGTGTAGCCATCTTGTGTGTTAGTGTGTGTAGCCATCTTGTGTGTTAGTGTGTGTAGCCATCTTGTGTGTTAGTGTGTGTAGCCATCTTGTGTGTTAGTGTGTGTAGCCATCTTGTGTGTTAGTGTGTGTAGCCATCTTGTGTGTTAGTGTGTGTAGCCTTCTTGTGTGTTAGTGTGTGTAACATAGAGTTGCTCACATATCCTTTGTCTGGGTCTTGGTGGAATATTCTAGGACCCCTGCAGAGAAAAAAAAACCTTGCCTTACCTTTACTTTTCCTGCTTTGAGGGAACTATTACTTTTGGTCCTAATCAAATTTTCCTTAGCCTCCTACTTTCGAGTTTTTACTTTTTTTTCTTCCTGCTAGCACATTCATTACCAGTGTCACAGATGGGGTGATGACCATCATATCTTGAGCTGAAATCAGGACATCCCAAGCAATTCAGTATAATTTCACTTGTCTTTTTTTCCCCGTCACTAGGCTATAAAGTCAATTACTTGCTAAACAATGCTATTCAAACCTGAAGCAGTGTCACCAAGAAATAAACGAAAGTGTCACCAAGAAATAAATGAAACAATATGCTCCTTAACAGCACTAAAAAAATCATGCTACAATAAAAATTCCCCATCAAGACCTCTGAGGAACTAAAAGTGTCTATTCTATATGTTCTATTCTCTAGCCAGTTCCTTGATTTTTTTTTTTAAACTGAACTTGTGGACGACCAAAGCACACCTAGAATATGGGACTGTAGCTAGTCATTGATCACAGTCATAAATGGTACAGTATTGAACAGCAACAATTGTGAAACTTGATCCAATTATTGGTTCATTATTTCACAAACAAGAAGCTGTTGTCAGAACATCTGGTGAAACATAAATTATTTTGAGATGTCAAAGGAAAACTTATCTGCCCATTCCCATTTCAGTGCAATGAAGAAAATGACATATATATTTTACTTTGGTTGTTAATGTGAGTTGTACGAGCAAATGCTTACTAATACTGTCTTTTGTTTAATTTAATTGTTTCATTCTTTGTCTACAAGTAAGCAAACATTTCTGGTGTAGTCTGTAAGAGATGTTTTATTCCTGCATATATTATTTATTGTTCTTTGATTTATTGCTCTGGTTGTGTGAGTGTGTTGTGTCTGGTTATGTGTGAGTGTGTTGTGTCTGGTTGTGTGTGAGTGTGTTGTGTCTGGTTGTGTGTGTGTTGTGTCTGGTTGTGTGTGTGTTGTGTCTGGTTGTGTGTGTGTTGTCTGGTTGTGTGTGTGTTGTGTCTGGTTGTGTGTGTGTGTTGTGTGTGTGTTGTGTCTGGTTGTGTGTTTGTGTTGTGTCTGGTTGTGTGTTTGTGTTGTGTCTGGTTGTGTGTGTGTTGTGTCTGGTTGTGTGTGAGTGTGTTGTGTCTGGTTGTGTGAGTGTGTTGTGTCTGGTTGTATGTTGTGTCTGGTTGTGTGTGTGTGTGTTGTGTCTAGTTGTGTGTGAGTGTGTTGTGTCTGGTTGTGTGTGAGTGTTGTGTCTGGTTGTGTGTGTGTGGTGTCTGGTTGTGCGTGTGTGTTGTGTCTGGTTGTGCGTGTGTGTTGTGTCTGGTTGTGCGTGTGTGTTGTGTCTGGTTGTGCGTGAGTGTGTTGTGTCTGGTTGTGTGTGAGTGTGTTGTGTCTGGTTGTGTGTGAGTGTGTTGTGTCTGGTTGTGTGTGTGTGTTGTGTCTGCTTGTGTGCGTGTGTTGTGTCTGCTTGTGTGCGTGTGTTGTGTCTGGTTGTGTGCGTGTGTTGTGTCTGGTTGTGTGCGTGTGTTGTGTCTGCTTGTGTTGTGTCTGCTTGTGTGTGAGTGTTGTGTCTGCTTGTGTTGTGTCTGCTTGTGTGTGAGTGTTGTGTCTGGTTGTGTGTGAGTGTTGTGAGTGTTGTGTCTGGTTGTGTGTGAGTGTTGTGTCTGGTTGTGTGTGAGTGTTGTGTCTGGTTGTGTGTGTGTGTGTTGTGTCTGGTTGTGTGTGTGTGTTGTGTCTGGTTGTGTGAGTGTGTTGTGTCTGGTTGTGTGTGTGTTGTGTCTGGTTGTGTGTGAGTGTTGTGTCTGGTTGTGTGTGTGTTGTCTGGTTGTGTGCGTGTGTTGTGTCTGGTTGTGTGAGTGTGTTGTGGCGTCTTACGTGTGTGCAGTCCACTGCTAAATGTTGTACATCATTATGAACCTGACATTCAGATAGCGTTGGCTTCCCCATCTGTGGGGTTCAGGGCCTCATTTGGAGGAAACGGGAGGATAATGGATCCACTGCCCCCACTCTAAAAGCATGTGGTAGAAAGTGCCTAATTAGGGGTTGATGTTCAGTCAATATGGAGGATGTGCATTTAGTTTACTGTTTTTGTTGTGTGTTTTTTTAAGTCGTGGCAAGGGTTGCTTCTAACAATAGTTGGATGTTGCATCTTCCTCCATATGTAGGCTGAAAGGACACAGTTTCATCGCCCAGCTACTAAGTTGAGTGTTTGGTGCAACACTAGAAGCTGCAGATTTCATTGGAAGTGATTTTCGACCCTGACCAATGTGGTTTAAGTTGTGAATTGTCTCTGACCAACGTGGTTTATGTTGTGAATTGTAGACACAGAAAATTGTGAGTTGCCTGTTACCACAGAACTGGTGGTGCCTTATGCAAATAATTGTGTGTGCAACTACTGATTTGTTGCAACTGCTGTTTCCATCGATGAAGAACTGCATTTCTATTGTTGCACTGTTTATGGTGCCACTTTTTGATGGCTGCCTTATGCATTCAATGTGTGTGTGTGCTACTGACTTTGCTGATAGCGTAGTCTGTGTCAATTGCTCCCACCAGGGGACATGTTTTTCTTGGTCAACACAAGAACTGGGCAACCATGAGGTCATCTGTTTGCCATGAAGTTGCAATCACGACTAGCTGATAATTGAGTAGATGCCCTCTCCTCTATAAAAATACTCCTGGATGTTGTCCCATAACATGTTTTGCTACAGAAAAATATAATTCATATGTTGGCTGCACTTTCTGTTTGGAGCTTCCACCAGATTTGTTTTCATGTTTTTCTTTCAATTGTTCATTGTGTTTGCATGTCTTCCTTTCAAAGTTTGATTTTATCTTATAGTTCTTGCTGACATGAAAGACTGCTCTTGTGATGTCAGGCTGACTCAGACCGATGTAAATGTTGTCATGGTGTCTGTTTTACTGAGAAGCAGACAAGTCTGAGTGATGGTTCTGGCTGATTGGATCAGGAACCACATCCTGGAGACCAGATGTGATCAGCTTGTCATCTGAGCTGATACATTTGACTGCCTTGCCTGTTTGCACATCTCTGGATCTGTTACATTAGTTATATCTTTCTGCAAAATGGGTCACGGGTATTTTCACCAGAACATTTTTCTTTGGAGGGAAAGACTGACAATCTGACTGTTGTCAGGCCGATGGCATGAACAACTGTGACATTATACAAACAAATCATCTGTGAGTAGACAAGCTGTCAAAGATAACAATGGACACTAAAGTGCATCAAGAAAACTAGTTTACTGTGATATCCAAAATGGAAGCGGCTTGATAACAAATGCAGTGCCATCCAATATTAGTAAATATTACCAAAAAAATTATTTTTATATGCTCAACGAGGGCACAACGGATAAAAATAAATACTTGGACCATGTATCATGAGATTAAATTACTGTCAAAAATTACAGTATTTCCAAACATGAGTGTGGATGACCAAAATGCCATGGCATCACATTCACCATGTCTGATTTGATTTCTGTGGCCTCTAGTTGTCTTTCAAGTAGCATTCTCCTGCCCTAACTTACAGTAATGTTAGTTGATAGATATAGGGCTCCAAACTGGTTGTGGACCCTCCCCTTAATCAATGGCCGTGACATTAAATGTGCGCAGGAAGATATGGCTGGGTAGATTCCCTGACTAGGATCCAAAAATCAAACAAATAATTCCATCTGAACAAACAAACACAATTTAAACATCTAAATGCTCATCTCAGAATATTGTCTGCAGGACTGAAATCATGCCAAGTTGTGTGCTATTGTCAGCAGGACTGAAATCATGCCAGGTGGTGTGCTATTGTCAGCAGGACTGAAATCATGCCAGGTGGTGTGCTATTGTCAGCAGGACTGAAATCATGCCAGGTGGTGTGCTATTGCCAGCAGGACTGAAATCATGCCAGGTGGTGTGCTATTGCCAGCAGGACTGAAATCATGCCAGGTGGTGTGCTATTGTCAGCAGGACTGAAATCATGCCAGGTGGTGTGCTATTGCCAGCAGGACTGAAATCATGCCAAGTGGTGTGCTATTGCCAGCAGGACTGAAATCATGCCAGGTGGTGTGCTATTGTCAGCAAGACTGAAATCATGCCAAGTGGTGTGCTATTGCCAGCAGGACTGAAATCATGCCAGGTGGTGTGCTATTGCCAGCAGGACTGAAATCATGCCAAGTGGTGTGCTATTGTCAGCAAGACTGAAATCATGCCAGGTGGTGTGCTATTGTCAGTAGGACTGAAATCATGCCAGGTGGTGTGCTATTGTCAGCAGGACTGAAATCATGCCAGGTGGTGTGCTATTGTCAGCAAGACTGAAATCATGCCAAGTGGTGTGCTATTGTCAGCAAGACTGAAATCATGCCAGGTGGTGTGCTATTGTCAGCAAGACTGAAATCATGCCAGGTGGTGTGCTATTGTCAGCAGAACTGAAATCATGCCAGGTGGTGTGCTATTGCCAGCAGGACTGAAATCATGCCAAGTGGTGTGCTATTGCCAGCAGGACTGAAATCATGCCAGGTGGTGTGCTATTGCCAGCAGGACTGAAATCATGCCAGGTGGTGTGCTATTGTCAGCAGGACTGAAATCATGCCAGGTGGTGTGCTATTGCCAGCAGGACTTAAATCATGCCAAGTGGTGTGCTATTGCCAGCAGGACTGAAATCATGCCAGGTGGTGTGCTATTGTCAGCAAGACTGAAATCATGCCAAGTGGTGTGCTATTGCCAGCAGGACTGAAATCATGCCAGGTGGTGTGCTATTGCCAGCAGGACTGAAATCATGCCAAGTGGTGTGCTATTGTCAGCAAGACTTAAATCATGCCAGGTGGTGTGCTATTGTCAGTAGGACTGAAATCATGCCAGGTGGTGTGCTATTGTCAGCAGCACTGAAATCATGCCAGGTGGTGTGCTATTGTCAGCAAGACTGAAATCATGCCAAGTGGTGTGCTATTGTCAGCAAGACTGAAATCATGCCAGGTGGTGTGCTATTGTCAGCAAGACTGAAATCATGCCAGGTGGTGTGCTATTGTCAGCATAACTGAAATCATGCCAAGTGGTGTGCTATTGTCAGCAGAACTGAAATCATGCTAGGTGGTGTGCTATTGTCAGAACTGAAATCATGCCAGGTGGTGTGCTATTGTCAGCAGGACTGAAATCATGCCAGGTGGTGTGCTAATGTCAGCAGGACTGAAATCGTGCCAGGTGGTGTGCTCTTGTCAGACTCAACTTCTGATGCCAGCTGGTAATGTCACATTGTACTTCTGGCCAGTTACTCACACAGCAGGCGGCACAAGTTACTAATACATGCCTCTAGCTGGCACGTACACCAAATATATCTGTCTTGTCTGGCATATGGTGAAAACACTTACAACTGGAGTTACTGGGGTGTTTCACATAACAGCTGCATAAACAACATAATTTCATTGTACAACATTCAATACAATAATTCTTGTTTCAAATACACAGAATCTAAAAGTCACACTAACATTCATAAAGAAAGAATTCTCAAAGACACTGGCAAAGGCAGGGTGATCAAACAGAGCATCAATCAGAAGTCCAACAAAAACCAAAATTGATGAGAAATGGAGAAAAAGGACGTAAATTTTAGCTTGGGATGTCAGCCCTAAGTGCATACATGATGTCATCTTGGCTGACGTTGAGTCGAATCCGCATGCTGAGGTCTCGAGATCCTGGCTCAGTGAGTAGCAGACGCATGCTTCCAAGCCTGTAGCAAATGGCCGACAGTTCAGTCATTGTTGGGACATGGATTCCTGGGGAGAGACAGAATCTGATCAGTACACCAACATATAAAACAACATGATGACACCTAATACCTATCAATGGATCTTGCTCAAATATTTTCATCGTAATAAGTGTTAGTTGTGTAACTCTACAATCATTAGTGAAGAACTAAATAACTTTCAGCTGTGTAACTTTAAAATTATCAGTGAAGAAACTATATAACTGTCAGTTGTGTAACTCTACAATCATTAGTGAAGAACTATACAACTGTCAGCTGTGTAACTTTACAATCATCAGTAAAGAAACTATATAACTGTCAGCTGTGTAACTCTACAATCATCAGTGAAGGAACTATATGACTGTCAGTTGTGTAAATCTACAATCATTAGTGAAGGAAATATATAACTGTTAGTTGTGTAACTCTAAAATCATTGATGAAGGGACTTTATGACTGTCAATTGTGAAATTCTACAATCATTAGTAAACTATATGACTGTCAGTTGTGTAACTATACAATCATTAGTAAACTATATGACTGTCAGTTGTGTAACTATACAATCATTAGTAAATAAACTATATGACTGTCAGTTGTGTAACTATACAATCATTAGTAAATAAACTATATGACTGTCAGTTGTGTAACTCTACAATCATCAGTGAAGAAACTATATGACTGTTAGTTGTGTAACTATACAATCATTAGTGAACTATATGACTGTCAGTTGTTAAATCTAAAATCATCAGTGAAGAAACTATATGACTGATTGTGTAACTCTACAATCATTAGTGAACTATATGACTGTTGTGTAAGTCTATAATCATCAGTGAAAAAACTATATAACTGTTAGTTGTGTAACAATACAATCATTAGTGAACTATATGACTGTTAGTTGTGTAACTTTACAATCATTAGTGAACTAACTAAATTACTGTTAGTTGTGTAACTCTACAATCATCATTTAAACAACTACAGAAATGTTAGTGATGGAACTACACAACTGATTACGAAGCAATTTGTGATCTAGAAACTGTAGAATTGTGACAGTGCAACTAAAACCAATGACATACTGTAATAAACCTTGGCTTGACTTGGACTGCACTTTGGCTTACTACCTATTGGCTTTCGCCACGGCTCACTCTCTAGATGTTTACTGCTACACAACTTGCACTACTTTAACGTCTAGGGTTGACAACACGAACGCCGCTCAGCTTCTTTGTACATTCTGTCAGTTTATTCTGGTCCATTTATTTCACATGTTCAAACATTATTCACACTTTATCACTCGCGACATATTCGAACATTCACCATTTGCGCAACATAAAGACGACATCTTCAAATACTACAACCGTCTTCTCTGACTTCTGATGATCGACTGACCACGAGTCTAGCTCGGGCTTTCCCTCGCTTCCTCGACTAGGCACAAGTATCCCGTGCTGTCCCTTGTTGCACGGACTTTCTGCTTGCCACTATGTAATCGTGAGGACCATGCAAAGCAGGGTCATTACATCCTCCCGCCTTTTAACAAAATGATACTTTATGGAACATCAAGTATCATAATCCATTTAACTTTTAAATGAATCAATAGCACTAAAATCTAACTTCGCTATTCGGTATTAGTGTTCCTAATTAGCCTAAATTACTGCCTTTATTTTAATTTTCTACTATGCTTTTTCTAGTACTAAACTGGTGAAGGGTATCTTTATCTTTGCAGGTATTGCATCTGTAGTATAGCTTCGTCACTATATCTATTCTATCAGCTTCAAGTGAAATGATCATTGTGATGATGGTGATGATAATGGTCAGCTTTGAGATATTTACTACATAAAAAATTGGATTAAACCAATATTTCTACATCACCTTTTACAGGGTGTTAAACCCCAAGGACTCTTAGCCGATATGACAGTGGTGAGATATATTTATCATAGTGCTTTCGGTTTCCCAAAAGCCTCTATAACACCTTTTACAGGGTAATTACCCAACCCCAAGGAATCTACCACAGAAAAAAAATGCATGTTGAGATATTTTTTCATAGACCAAAGTCTCACCTTTCACAGAGTAATTACCCAACTCCAAGGAATCCAACATGAAAACAATGATAGTTGAGATATATTTTTCATAGATCTTAGAGTTTCCTCCAAGTCTATAACCACTTTTAACAGAGTATTCAACTCCAAGGAATCTCAGATGAAACGATGACTATTGGGATGATTTTTAATAGAGTTTAGGGTTTCCCCACCAGTCTCTACATCACCTTTAACAGAGTATTCAACTCCAAGGAATCCCACACACCTTTTCCCCCTTTAGATGGATACAGATGAGTTCAACTCCTCTACTATGCTTGTGCTTTGATGTGTGAACTCTTTCTTTACCATCAGTCTGTCTAAGCATCAGTATAACTATAGCCGTTCCTAATCTTGGGTATGGTGGACAACTTTACAATGTCCCTGTGCTGTGTACCTATGCTAAACATTTCAAATTAAATATTTTTATCAAAGTCATTCTGTGGAAAAAGATTTCTATATGATCTATCGCTAAATCTTGATCTAATTCTTCTGTGCTGTTCCTGGGGAGAGAATTTTTTTTTTTTTTTTTTTTTTAAAACTTTTGAACTACTGCCATTACATGAATACTAAACTATTCCTAATGAACTACTAACTGTAATTACATGAATCCTAAAATAATCCTAATGAACTACTAACCTAAGTAAAACACATGTACACTATTAAAATACTATTCACAAATCTTTCATTCATCATTCATACCTGTTTTATTCTCTTCCATTCACATTCATTCCATTAACTATCCTTGATCTTGATCCATCCCTGCAGGCTGTGTGTGTCATGCCTATACTCTGGCGATTGCTTTTAAGGTTCTCATTCCCTGGTTCTCTTGACAATCTGTTCTGCTCTGGGGCCTCTCTTGGTAGGATAGCTGGTAATCTTGCAAATATACTGACTAAAAATATTATAATTTTATAAGTTGAAACAATACTATTAACAGTGTTCAGTGACTGCATACACTGATATGCCACCTTTAAAATAATTAGTAATGGGATTAAACGGAAGGTGTTCAATACACACAGTATATGGCTGCTTTTTATAAATGAAATCAAGTGTTTATGCACTTTTTTAAAATACTTCATTAATTTGAAATTTACACAAACACTAGATAATTAACTTGATTAACTTTCACAATTAATATTTGTGTACACACGATGTAATACTGACATTTTTGTGGCTGTTGATTGTGCTTAAACTGTAGGAATGCTTCATTGTTCTCGCATTCTTTATTTTATGATACGTTTGGTACTCGGCGATCTTGATATTGTATAGATGCTCTTGAAGTGTTGCTTAGAATTTGATGATTTTGAAATGTTTCAATGGTCGATTTTGAGGTATCTGGAGAAAAAACAATTTCGTGTTCCTTGATGGTGATTTTCAGGTTTGAATAATTCAGTGGCTGATATGTTTTTGTTCATTCCCTGTACAGTACAGGTTGGTGATTTCTGATTTTGGTTGAAATATGAGAATCTTGAAGGTGAAGAATGGGAAAATATCAATTCTTGATAATTGTTCAGGTTTACTCTTGATCGTTAGGTTGAAGGTGGCTCTATGTAGCTTCCTGACTGATGATAATCTTGAACTTTATGCATGGTGATATGTTTGCTTGATGTTGATGTTCAGGATGATGGACCGTATAGTTTCAAGTTAGTAAATAGTCATACTTCAGTTGATGGTAATTTTCCTTGAATCAGCTGTTATTTTTGTTGATGGAGATGACTTTGTTCCCAGACTCGTATGTCTTCATCAGAACAGTCTCTAATGTTGAAGTCTTTGTATCCCAGAATCACATCTGTTCCGATGTTGTCCGTTACCGCTACTTTCAATGGTTTTGATATATAGGGCGACTTCAAATAAATATAAGCTGTCCAAAATCGCATACAAAAACCTTCTCTGTCTAAACAGTAAACCATTTCTCCGCTATAATCTGATTTTTCTAAAACATTTTCACGTACCAAAGTGATATATGATTTTCTATTTAATTGCATTTGTGCTGGTTTCTTGTTTATCAAACATTTAGTTGACTTTTCCCAACATTTCTGACTTGTTGCTCTGTGGAATTGATCATAATCTATATATTTATTGTCCTCTAATAATGAAAATTATTTATTCATGGCTTGTTTATCTATTAGTATTTCACAGTCTGCCTGTTTCATACTTTGCGTTTCCAATCCATTTTTTCCTTGATTGTGACTCTTGGTTGAATCAGATTTAGATTTCATTTCTAGAAAAGTTGATGGTTGCTGATTAATTTCCATTGTTTCTGAGTTTGACTTTTTCTCTGTTTCAGTGGCTGCTGTCTTTTTCATTTCAACTTTCTTGCTTGTATTACTACTTTTGCTGGATTCTAATTCTGCAATTACGATTTCGTTCCTAATTTTTTTAGTTCCTGGACATTTCAATTGGCTTTTTCCTATAAACATGATATGTGGAGCTGTAACTTTTCCTTGATTCTTTCTCCAGTAGCACAGTGAACAATCTAGAGTAGGAATACCTTCTGAATCCATTGTAACTGAATTAGTTTTTGCAAACAAGGATCTTTTCTTCTTGTCTTTTAACATCTGTTTCCCAACACAGTGTTTTACAATATGTCCGAATGCCTTACTTTTTAAAGGTTATTCTTTTGTTTATTTTGCCACTTTTTATTTACCAAGTCTTCAATATAACTTGAATATTTAGGATCTCTGTCGCAGATAGTTGAAGAACTGTGCTGGTACTTGCAAAAAATGCACATCTTGATCTTCTGGTTGCTTATCGATGTATCTTTCATTGTTGTCGCTGAAGATACTTGCGACAACATGTTCTTACTTTTTACCAACCTTTTAGATGCCATTCTGATAAACGCACAATCGATGCAAAAATGTCACCGTAGTAAGCAAACTGATCGTAACAGTAAATAAAATTGGTTCATAGTCCGCTAGTTTCCGCGAAACAATAATGGTCACAAACCTGATTTAATTTACAAACCAGATTTAAAATATTTACGATGTGTAACTCTGGTGAACATGAAACTTCCTGAATCCGCAAAACTTAGTGATACGGTGTGTGGCCGGGCGTAGATGACACACCGGTTTTCATTGGTCGGCAGCTGACCTGTGGCAGCTTACTATGTTAATAGGTTCTGCTCGGGTGAAAACGTTGTATTGTACACTGTTTTCCGCATGTTTATCTTACCTTGCAAGAAAAATTGTTTTCATATGATTGAGGTCCGCGTGGTTTCGAATTTCCTTCGGACAAGCTCCCCACTTGAAATGAGTCAAAACGTAGACTTGGAATGAATCTGTGCTTCACTTGGAATTAACCTTGGCTTACACCGACTTTAACATCTAGGGTTGACAACACAAACGCCGCTCAGCTTCTTTGTACATTCTGTCAGTTTATTCTGGTCCATTTATTTCACATGTTCAAACATTATTCACACTTTATCACTCGCGACATATTCGAACATTCACCATTTGCGCAACATAAAGACGACATCTTCAAATACTACAACCGTCTTCTCTGACTTCTGATGATCGACTGACCACGAGTCTAGCTCGGGCTTTCCCTCGCTTCCTCGACTAGGCACAAGTATCTCGTGCTGTCCCTTGTTGCACGGACTTTCTGCTTGCCACTATGTAATCGTGAGGACCATGCAAAGCAGGGTCATTACACATACACTGTAATCAGCTTTGACGATAAAACAGTACAATAAGTATCACACAGACAGGCATGCTGACAGACAGACAGGGCGAGTAAGTACCTTCAAATCTGCACAAAGTCTGGTGCTGGTCATACAGCTTACAGAAATCAGCCTCCTCTATCCCAGATCTCTGAAACTCGGCCACAACAGCCTTGAGAAAGAGCTGTTCTTGTACAGCCAGATTCCTGAAACATTCCATCTCAGATAACACAAATGTGTAGCTATCAAACAACTGTTGACACATGTCAGTTATTTTAACCAAGGGTACTGATAATGCAAATGTGCAGCTGTCGGGATGAGAGGGGGGGGGGGGGGGGGGGGGCTGTTGACACATGTCAGTTATTGAACCAAAGACAGAGATAATACACAGGTATCACTGTAGATTTGAGGTTAAGAGTTCGTATTTACTGGATCTCAAATCTTCACTCTCTGTGTGGGTTTTGGGCCCCACTGTGGAGATGGCGGCAATAGATCCACTGCTCTCTGACAAAACAGTAATTAGGGATAGCTCCTTCAAAGTTAGAATGCATCTTCCTGAGAGGCAAGCAACCAACAGTCTGCATATAAAAAAGCATGATCTTTTATAAATTTCTAAAAATATCTACGTACAGGCACAGCTTAGATTCTGGAACAAACCCACGATCCAGAAGTGTAAGAACAACCAGAACTTTCGGCCACACTAGGTGAATGTAGTGAAGGGTATTTGACACAACAGACTTTTCATCTCCTAGAGCAAGTTAGTGAGCTGTCCCAAGTTTATCAAACCCTACATATACATTTCAATATCAAGAAAAACAGGCTGTCAGCCACGGTGTCATTATGTAATGTTGAAAGTAAATGATGAATCTTTTTGTAGCAATGGCTTAGCAACCAATATCGTGGAAACAGCAAGCACATAATTCACCCCACACAAGAAGTCAGAGGAAGAGAGAAGGGCAGATTACGGTAGATGCTCCTTGTATATCAGCCATGACAGAGCCCACACATTCTATCAGCCATCACACAGCCCACACATTCTATAAGCCACTCTGCATGCACAATGACATACTAATTTTAGACCAACAAACAGAAAATCAAACGAGAGCTACTTCACAGGAAGAACACATACTGACATGGGCAAGTAATAGTAGAATTTAGGACCTTTCACTCATCTGAGATACAGTCACACAGCGGCCAGCACTAACCTGACACTCATCTGAGATACAGTCATACAGCTGCCAGCACTTACCTGACACTCATCTGAGATAGTCATTCAGTGGCCAGCACTAACCTGACTCTCATCTGAGATACAGTCGTACAGCACTAACCTGACACTTATCTGAAATACAGTCACACAGTGGCCAGCACTAACCTGATAGCCAAGATCTTTGGAGAACAAAACATTTCCTCCACCGCTGCGTTTATGTCTGACATGCTCACAACTGCTTCTCCTCCAGCATCTTCAGTTCGAGATTCTGCAATCTCTGTTGATCGGCGGCAAATATCTAGGGCACGTCGAGCATCTCCTGACACTGCTGCTACCTGAGGTCAAATGTCACATCACAAAACATTTTAAAGCCCATACACACAATCACGATATGTAAGATGAGATACCCGAGTATAGTCACCAAACTAGCCACATGAAAAGGAGTGAATAATGATACTATCAGAAAGATTGTGCGAGTAGCACCTTGTACCAAGCTCATTAAGAAACAGCAGGTCAAGTGGTTTGGTCATCTCGTTGGAATGCAGAAACATCATACACCATCACAGGCACTGGTCTCAGAAGATCAGCTACAAAAGGATGACCAGCAGCTAATGAATTGACAACATTAAAGACACTTTATGTCTTTACAACATGATAATAGCCAGTGCCAGCCTGTGTGCACTGAATCAAAAATTGTTTCTCCCTGCGGTGCTTAGCGGCAGAAGCGGTTTATGATGATGATAATGATCGCAATACAAGTTTACTAAGCAAAGACTGGCTTACCTACTGCAACATAAATCAGAAGGTTGTGGTGCAGTGGACAGTCAGCTGGCTAACCAAAAGTGGTTCAATTCCCAGCAACAGGGTATCTTGTCTAGACCACTACAGATAATCCTGGGGTCAGGGATCATTTGCCGGACAACAGCAAAAAAAAAAAACTGTGGGCTCTATGAGCAATTTGCACCTGTTCTAAAATTGCCTGGAGTTAGTATTCAACAAGAGTAGGTCCAAGAAGCTGTTGCCAGGTTCAATCACAAGCCTCAGAAAGCCTACCACAACACACAATATTTCAAGTATTCATGAATCTGGCAGTCCTAGTTGGATTCTTATTAGTGACACCGAGCTCCTGCACTGTGTTGAGATTATTGGGGGCGGGGGGCGCACCACTGATTTTAACATGGTAACGCATAGGCTGTTTCAGAGTGAATAAATATGTATTATATGATGCAATGTTAGATGTTACAGCATAAACATGAACAGACACTGCAAGTACTTAATAATGCAATGTTTGATGTTACAGCACAAACATGAACAGATGTGCAGACACTGCAAGTATTTCATGATGCAATGTTAAAGCACAAACATGAACAGATGTGCAGACACTGCAAGTACTTCATGATGCAATGTTTGATGTTACAGCACAAACATGAACAGATGTACAGACACTGCAAGTATTTCATGATGCAATGTTAAAGCACAAACATGAACAGATGTGCAGACACTGCAAGTATTTCATGATGCAATGTTAAAGCACAAACATGAACAGATGTGCAGACACTGCAAGTATTTCATGATGCAATGTTAAAGCACAAACATGAACAGATGTGCAGACACTGCAAGTATTAAACAATGAACAGATGTGCAGACACTGCAAGTATTAAACAAT
Organism: Candidula unifasciata; assembly: GCA_905116865.2. Classification (NCBI taxonomy): domain Eukaryota; kingdom Metazoa; phylum Mollusca; class Gastropoda; order Stylommatophora; family Geomitridae; genus Candidula; species Candidula unifasciata. The sequence continues at coordinate 469,399 of CAJHNH020002157.1, forward strand.
GAACAGATGTGCAGACACTGCAAGTATTTCATGATGCAATGTTAAAGCACAAATATGAACAGATGTGCAGACACTGCAAGTATTAAACGATGAACAGATGTGCAGACACTGCAAGTATTAAACAATGAACAGATGTGCAGACACTGCAAGTATTAAACGATGAACAGATGTGCAGACACTGCAAGTATTAAACAATGAACAGATGTGCAGACACTGCAAGTATTAAACAATGAACAGATGTGCAGACACTGCAAGTATTAAAAGATGAACAGATGTGCAGACACTGCAAGTATTAAAAGATGAACAGATGTGCAGACACTGGAAGTATTAAACAATGAACAGATGTGCAGACACTGCAAGTATTAAACAATGAACAGATGTGCAGACACTGCAAGTATTAAAAGATGAACAGATGTGCAGACACTGCAAGTATTAAACAATGAACAGATGTGCAGACACTGCAAGTATTAAACAATGAACAGATGTGCAGACACTGCAAGTATTAAACAATGAACAGATGTGCAGACACTGCAAGTATTAAACAATGAACAGATGTGCAGACACTGCAAGTATTAAACAATGAACAGATGTACAGACACTGCAAGTATTAAACAATGAACAGATGTGCAGACACTGCAAGTATTAAACAATGAACAGATGTGCAGACACTGCAAGTATTAAACAATGAACAGATGTGCAGACACTGCAAGTATTAAACAATGAACAGATGTGCAAAAACTGCAAGTATTAAACAATGAACAGATGTGCAGACACTGCAAGTATTAAACAATGAACAGATGTGCAAAAACTGCAAGTATTAAACAATGAACAGATGTGCAGACACTGCAAGTATTAAACAATGAACAGATGTGCAGACACTGCAAGTATTAAACAATGAACAGATGTGCAGACACTGCAAGTATTAAACAATGAACAGATGTGCAGACACTGCAAGTATTAAAAGATGAACAGAGCAACAAAGCATTACAAAAGTGAATACGTAATACAAACTATCAGGAGAGTACATACCTTCCTGGCTGCTAACTGGACTGCGTCGCTGTCAAAGACTTGCAGGCCTTTCAAACGAGAAGCCACTATTTCCTCCAGCTGGCGGAATGTGTACGGCTGGAATGTCATTCGAGTCAATCCCTGTTGGAAAATAGAGGATAGAAATCAGGAATGGTGTTTGACAGTTGGCATCCTGATTTTGATTGATCTGTGTTGTATTTCTACAGACTTCAGGCATTTGACAGGTCCACTGAGTGTATGTTGATATCACTGTACAGAGATCAGTCACAAAGAAATGCCCCAGACAAAGATCAAAGAAAATAGGAACTTTTTGTTTACAAGTGAAATGGCACAAATATCTTGGAACAGTCCTAATATCTGGCACACGGTGCTGGTTGAGATAAGAACCATAACTGTGACAGCAAAAAGTAGGGACTGAGGAAGTGACGGACAGAGAAATACCAGGATGGTTTGGGCACATGAAATGTATTTAAAAAAGAACACGGACAAAATCTCTGAATCATGTGATAGGTGAGTACCCTGGACCCCACAGTGAAGACCAGCTTCTATGCTGGGACATAAACCATTGTGTCTACAAGGTGAATTTTGGGAAGTGACGACCTATTCTTGCTTATCAGTATTTTAGCTGCCAACTGAAACTGTAAAACTTACTGGTTTCCAAGGTCGAGGTGCTGACCTACAGAGGTGCCGACCTACAGAAGTGCTGACCTACAGAGGTGGTGACCTACAGAAGTGATGACCTACAAAAGTGCTGACCTACAGAGGTGCAGACCTACAGAGGTGGTGACGTACAGAAGTGCTGACCTACAGAAGTGCTGACCTGCAGAGGTACTGACCTACAGAGGTGCTGACCTACAGAGGTGCTGACCTACAAAAGTGCTGACCTACAGAGGTGCTGACCTACAAAAGTGCCGACCTGCAGAGGTGCCGACCTGCAGAGGTGCCGACCTGCAGAGGTGCCGACCTGCAGAGGTGCCGACCTGCAGAGGTGCCGACCTACAGAGGTGCCGACCTACAGAGGTGCCGACCTACAGAATTGCTGACCTACAGAATTGATGACCTACAGAGGTGCTGACCTACAGAAGTGCTGACCTACAGAGGTGCTGACCTACAGAGGTGCTGACCTACAGAAGTGATGACCTACAGAAGTGATGACCTACAGAAGTGATGACCTACAGAAGTGATGACCTACAGAGGTGATGACCTACAGAGGTGCTGACCTACAGAAGTGATGACCTACAGAGGTGCTGACCTACAGAAGTGCTGACCTACAGAAGTGCTGACCTACAGAAGTGCTGACCTACAGAAGTGATGACCTACAGAGGTGCTGACCTACAGAAGTGCTGACCTACAGAAGTGCTGACCTACAGAGGTCCTGACCTACAGAAGTGATGACCTACAGAAGTGCTGACCTACAGAAGTGCTGACCTACAGAGGTGATGACCTACAGAGGTGCTGACCTACAGATGATGACCTACAGAAGTGCTGACCTACAGAGGTCCTGACCTACAGAGGTGCTGACCTACAGAGGTGCTGACCTACAGAGGTGCTGACCTACAGAAGTGCTGACCTACAGAAGTGCTGACCTACAGAAGTGCTGACCTACAGAAGTGCTGACCTACAGAAGTGATGACCTACAGAGGTGCTGACCTACAGAAGTGCTGACCTACAGAAGTGCTGACCTACAGAGGTGCTGACCTACAGAGGTGCTTTAATGTCAAAATATAGAGAGTGAGGATGTCACGAGTAATTTGCGTTTATTTAATTTTGGTGAGTTAATTTTCCCACCTATCATTTGTTTGACACATTTATATCAGAACTAGAGAATTTGTGAATACACCAGTGTCGAAACTGAGAACACATGGCCTTATCAAGTTGATTAAAACTGAGATTCCTTGAAGTTGTTTTTTTACTGTCGCGTTGTTGACTGGTACCGGGAGTTTTTAAGACTGTTCCTGTTGGACTTTCACCACCATTCACTGCGAAGATCACGTCTTACTATTCCCTAGACTTGGTTTATTTGATAGATCCATTTATGTTCAAGTCCACGTTGATCCATTTCCTTTCAACTGCCATCATACTTCCACTCAAGCGTCAAGAATGCCCGTACATGATCATGACCGAACAGCTTCCCCAGTGTCGCATGCTACCACATGATCATGACCGAACAGCTTCCCCAGTGTGGCATGCTACCACATGATCATGACCGAACAGCTTTCCCAGTGTCGCATGCTACCACATGATCATGACCGAACAGCTTCCCCAGTGTTGCATGCTACCACATGATCATGACCGAACAGCTTCCCCAGTGTCGCATGCTACCACATGATCATGACCGAACAGCTTCCCCAGTGTCGCATGCTACCACATGATCATGACCGAACAGCTTTCCCAGGGTCACATGCTACCACATGATCATGACCGAACAGCTTCCCCAGTGTCGCATGCTACCACATGATCATGACCGAACAGCTTCCCCAGTGTCACATGCTACATTCAGTCAGACCATTTCAGTGTTTACAACATGTGGGGTAAACAGCAATGTCAGTGCAATTCTTTTCATTAGCTGTGATAACAACACATGGGTGCCACCTGTTCCTTTTGAGCTCCCTGACATTATAAGAGAACAAACAAAATTATAAAAAACAAAATTGATAAACAATATTTTATGAAGAAAGTTTGGATATAAAGATATATGTTTTAAAATTTCTCACCAAGCGACTGGCAACTCTCTTAATCATCATCCTTTCTGGCAAGTCCATTGTGTTGGCCACAGCTAATACAATCAATCTGGCCATCTCTTTGGTTGGCCAGTCAAAAATGTTGTACATCACATCTTGCTTCCGGGTCCACAGGAGATCCAGCTAAAAAAAAAATACAATTCAAGACATAAGTAAACAGGAAGTAACATAAGACTGAACATGATGCAACACAAGAGTGAACAGGAAGTAACATAAGACTGAACACGATGCAACACAAGAGTGAACAGGAAGCCACACAAGAGTGAACAGGAAGTCACACAAGAGTGAACAGGAAGTCACACAAGAGTGAACACGATGCAACACAAGAGTGAACAGGAAGCCACACAAGAGTGAACAGGAAGCCACACAAGAGTGAACAGGAAGCCACACAAGAGTGAACAGGAAGTCACACAAGAGTGAACAGGAAGCCACACAAGAGTGAACAGGAAGTCACACAAGAGTGAACAGGAAGTCACACAAGAGTGAACAGGAAGTCACACAAGAGTGAACACGATGCAACACAAGAATGAACAGGAAGCCACACAAGAGTGAACAGGAAGCCACACAAGAGTGAACAGGAAGTCACACAAGAGTGAACAGGAAGTCACACAAGAGTGAACACGATGCAACACAAGAGTGAACAGGAAGCCACACAAGAGTGAACAGGAAGTCACACAAGAGTGAACACGATGCAACACAAGAGTGAACAGGAAGTCACACAAGAGTGAACAGGAAGTCACACAAGAGTGAACACGATGCAACACAAGAGTGAACAGGAAGCCACACAAGAGTGAACAGGAAGCCACACAAGAGTTAACAGGAAGTCACACAAGAGTGAACAGGAAGCCACACAAGACTGAACACGATGCAACACAAGAGTGAACAGGAAGCCACACAAGAGTGAACAGGAAGCCACACAAGAGTGAACAGGAGGCCACACAAGAGTGAACAGGAAGTCGGCAGTTAGCATCTTCAAGAAACTTCAAATATATGAGGACATAAATAACAGCATCTACCTATCACATATCAAGGTTCGCACCTGATGCTTCTTCAAACCCTGATGCTGACAGGTAGAAAAGGATTAGAGAATTGCAGTTTAAATAGTAAACACAGGCGGCGCGGCTTCGAGATTTTGTGTCCAGGCTGTCACAGAAGTACAGCATTCGTTGCTAAGGGCTGGAGATTTTGTGTCTAGGCTGTCACAGAAGTACAGCATTCGTTGCTAAGGGCTAAAAATGTTGTGTCCAGGCTGTCACAGAAGTACAGCATTCGTTGCTAAGGGCTGGAGATTTTGTGTCCAGACTGTCACAGAACTACAGCATTCGTTGCTAGTACGCAGTATTCGTTGTCCTGTGGCGTCACTTCACCACACACTATCATATATATCATATATTGTATATTGATTGTCATATTATTTAAATATGTCTACATTTGCTGAGTTTTTGGAGTTAGGTCGTAGTATAGGCCTAGAAAATGGACAACTCTTAGCTTTCGAACGAAAACCAAATAGCTATCACATGTGGGATAGCTAGCGAAGAAGCAGTAAAGAATGAACCAGAACGACCAAAAGAGCCTGGAAACGAACCACACGCACCGAAAACAAACAGTTTTGCGATACAACAACGAGCTGATCCTACCCTCACTAAATGCTTTTCTAGGGCAGAAGTAACCGGTGTTAGAACATGTAAGCAAGGTACATGGCATTTTTATGTGAAGAATGGAATTTTAATGAGATATTTTAAATCACCTGTTATGCAATGTAAACAATTAGTCGTTCCTTTATGTTATAGAACCGATGTTCTGAGAGTTGCACATGACACACCTTTTGCTGCACATTTAGGTATAGGTAAAACACAGAAAAGAGTTCTTGCACAATTCTATTGGCCTGGTTGTTCCACAGATATTAGGAAATACTGTAGGTCATGTAAAGACTGTCAAATGATGGCGAGAAAGGATGCATCTCAGAAACCTCCTATTCAAAGGGTCTATCTTCCATGTCGTCCTTTCGAAAAAGTTGCTGTCGATCTTGTGGGTCCGCTACCGGTTGTTTCACAAAGAGGATTTAGATACATTTTAACATTTGTAGACATGGCATCACGTTGGGTTGAAGCAGTACCGTTACGTCATATCACTACTGAGTCAGTAGCAGAAGCATTGATGCTTATATTCTCTAGAGTAGGCTTTCCTGAAACAATCCTATCAGATCACGGATCACAATTTATTTCAGAAGCAATGCGCTCTTTTGACAAATTACTTGCTATCTCTCACGTTTTTTCTGCAAGATATCACCCACAATCAAATGGGCTAGTAGAAAATTTAAATGAGAAAATAAAAGCTATGCTAGCCAAAGTTACTAATCAATTTCCAGCAGACTGGGATAAATACCTTCCTGCTGTTTTGTTCGCCTATCGTGAGGTGCCCCAGAGCAGTACAGGTTTCTCACCTTTCGAACTTATATATGGTGCTAATCCCAGAGGTCCACTGTCGCTGTTAAAGGACATATGGATCGGTAAAGGCGATCAAGAAGCGCCTCAAACATATATTAAATTCGTGACGGAGTTACGTAACAAGATAATCACAGGTTGTCAAGTTGCACTGGACAACTTGGAAAATGCTGGTACTCATCAAAGAGAATACGTTAACCGTAACCGGAGACTAATCACTCTCCAGCCTAATGATGATGTATTGATATTTCTGCAAGATAATAATAATTGTTTATTAGCCAAATGGCAGGGTCCTTTTAAAGTTATTAAGAAAATTTCAGATGTGGACTATCTTATTGATGTCAGAGGACATCATAAAGTATATAATCTAAACATGCTTAAAGAGTTTAAGTCTCGCCCTGGTGTTTTGTCTGAAGTGTTAGAAGCAGCTGAGGCACCCGACAATAATTTGCAAGAAGAAGAAATGGAGGCAGCATTCTGCCACGTCATTGACGAAGAGAGCAATGATGTCGAGGTGGACACTGCTCATCAATTGTCTCTACCCGAACTGGTACCCAGAGAAACATGGAGAGACGTGGAAGTCGCGCCCTCGGTTCCACCAGATATGGTGCGTCGTATAAAGCGTATTTTGGCTACATTCGACAAAACATTATCGGACATACCGGGTAGAACGACAGAAGCAGTGCATTCCATTGAATTAATAGATCATAAACCCATCAAAATGAAACCATATGTTATACCTTTTCATTATCGGGATGCCGTGGATAAGGAAATCGATAACATGATTAAGTGGGGTATAATTGAACCGTCGACATCACCCTATGCTTTTCCAATAGTGGTTGTCCGAAAGAAAGATGGAAGCCTTCGGATCTGCATAGATTTCCGAAAATTGAATCGAATCACGGTTGTAGATGCTGAAAATATCCCAAATATGGAAGATATGTTTGTTGCATTGTCGAAGGCTAGGTATTTTACAAAGTTAGATCTTACCAAGGGTTATTGGCAGATTCCCTTAGACGAGGATTCCAAAAAATACACCGCGTTTCAGACGAACAAAGGTTTGGTTCACTTCAACTATATGGTCTTCGGGCTTTCGGGAGCACCGGCGACGTTCACCCGCCTCGTACGCAAGTTGTTACAGGGTCGTAATGATGTTATTCATTATCTGGATGACATTCTGCTTTTCCATAATGATTTAGACGAACATATTCGAGGTCTAAAGACATTACTGGAACGCATAAAATCGTTTAATCTGACAGTTAGACCAACTAAAGTGAAGGTCGCTTTCGAGGAGGTCACGTTCCTCGGTCATGTTGTAGGACACGGGGTCCGTAAACCCGAAGCCACCACGGTGGGTAAGATTCTTAACATCCCTATACCAAAAACGAAGAAACAAGTGCGTGCGTTATTGGGTTTATGTAACTTTTATGCCAAATTCATTCCTAACTATTCAACCATTACAGCCGTGTTGTCCTCATTGACGATGAAAGGAATGCCAGCGAAGGTTATCTGGACGAGAGAGTGCGAGGACGCGCTCCAGAGATTACAAAAGGCATTTAATAGTAATCCGTTCTTGTGTTTGCCAGATTTGTCTCTGCCGTTTTATGTATCCACAGATGCGTCCGATGTGGCGATTGGTGGGACGTTGTTGCAATCCAGAGAGGGCACCCTACTCCCTGTTGTTTATGCCAGCAGGAAGCTGTCTCCTACTGAATGCCGTTACAGCGTGGGCTAGAGGGAGGCACTAGCCATTTTTTGGGCAGTAGGGAAGTTTACCCAATTCCTGTATGGCAGTCACTTCTTTGTCTTGACAGACCATCGTCCACTCGAAGTCTTGAACTCAGCACCCATCAAAAACTCACGCATATTAAGATGGACAATGTTTCTACAGACGTTCAACTTCACAGTTATTTATCGCCCAGGGAAAGAAAATGTCTTAGCCGATTTTTTGTCGCGCACCCCAGAGGCATTGGAAGACGCTTGATGTTTATTTGTTGAATTTACATGATATTTAAAACGCATGCTGTTATGAAAATAATTTGGATAACGATAATGTTGTTGATAATAATGCTTAGTGAAGTCAGGAATCTATATTTTGCATGCATTTAGTAATGTATTGACGATATATTGAGGAGTGAGTGTGTGTGTATTCAAGTGTTCTTATTTGCTCTCACGTACTGGTGCTGTTTGCCGCGACATGAATCCAGTTTTCCGACCGAGACTACGTCAAGTCCTAGTGCTCGGTCGTCCTCGGGAGGGGGGAAAAGCTGTCGCGTGCGAATGTGCACCAGAACGCACCGGTACGGAGTGAGCAAATAAGACGTCAAAACAATACGTAACGTTGTTATGATAATATTGTTGTCAAAGCAGTTGATGTTTATAGTCCGAAGGAGACGGACATGGGAATCCTTGAGGACGCTTTACCCCGGGATCCCACGGAAGCAAACGTTATATAAAGTTGGATCCTTGAGGACGTTTTACCCCGGGACTCCAAGACCTCAGCAGGAAGCTGGTTAATACTACATTCTCGGCAGTAAGCCGGTATACTTTCATTGCTTAATTCGGACTTGTCCGAGGAGAAAGTAAATCGTCTGGATCTCAAGGTCGGACTGCGACCTATCGTGAGGACATATCATTACATGGATGTACGAGCGAGCTTTGGTTGAACGAGTTGATTATTACTTGCATATGTATCCTTTGTGTTAATCATTGCTGATTGTATATATCAATACAACCGTTGGAACTTAACGCATAGCGTTCGAGCTCTACATTTTGAAAGCATTGAAGTAACTACTGTTTTACCCCTACTTGGCCTATTTCATCTTGGTACCACACACATCAGCATGAAGCTCGGCACGTCACAATGAAGGACCGCACGTATCAGGGCTGGAGATTTGTGTCCAGGCTGTCACAGAAGTACGGCATTCATTGCTAAGGGCTGGAGATTTGTGTCCATGCTGTCACAGAAGTACAGCATTCGTTGCTAAGGGCTGGAGATTTTGTGTCCAGGCTGTCACAGAAGTACAGCATTCGTTGCCAAGGGCTGGAGATTTTGTGTCCAGGCTGTCACAGAAGTACAGCATTCGTTGCTAAGGGCTGGAGATTTTGTGTCCAGGCTGTCACAGAAGTACAGCATTCGTTGCTAGGGGCTGGAGATTTTGTGTCCAGGCTGTCACAGAAGTACAGCATTCGTTGCTAAGGGCTGGAGATTTGTGTCCAGGCTGTCACAGAAGTACAGCATTCGTTGCTAAGGGCTGGAGATTTTGTGTCCAGGCTGTCACAGAAGTACAGCATTCGTTGCTAAGGGCTAAAAATTTTGTGTCCAGGCTGTCACAGAAGTACAGCATTCGTTGCTAAGGGCTGGAGATTTTGTGTCCAGGCTGTCACAGAAGTACAGCATTCGTTGCTAAGGGCTGGAGATTTTGTGTCCAGGCTGTCACAGAAGTACAGCATTCGTTGCCAAGGGCTGGAGATTTTGTGTCCAGGCTGTCACAGAAGTACAGCATTCGTTGCTAGGGGCTGGAGATTTTGTGTCCAGGCTGTCACAGAAGTACAGCATTTGTTGCTAAGGGCTGGAGATTTACACTTCACTGTAAAACAATTATATCTGGCATCATGTACAACTGTATTCACACTTCACTGTAAAACAATTATATCTGGCATCATGTACAACTGTATTCACACTTTACTGTAAAACAATTATATCTGGCATCATGTACAACTGTATTCACACTTCACTGTAAAACAATTATATCTGGCACCATGTATAACTGAATTCACACTTCACTGTAAAACAACTATATCTGACACCATGTATTCACACTTCACTGTAAAACAACCATGTAAAAACTGACCTCATCAACCAGTAGCACAACGGGGCTGGATCGAGGAGCTGGAACTGTAAACATTTTGTTGAGGATGTTGGCCGCATGGTCGGCTGTTGCTTCCTTGCCTGTCAGAGCCTATCAGAAATAGACCACAGAACATGAAAATTCACCATCCCAATGCTAATGGGCAGGTTCTACAGGAATGCAGCAGTGAAACACAATCTTGCTTCAGTATGTTTCTATGCATTCTGTGAAGCTTGCTCATGCCATCAGCTTGTTAATACCAGCTGAAGTGAACCAGGGTTAGCACCAGGACAAGTGGCAGCTGAATCTAGGGCAAGTGAACAATGAATCTAGGGTGAGCACCTACCTGCTGAACCATTGCAGACACCAGCTGAACCAGGGTGGGTACCAGTTGAACCAGGGTGGGTACCAGTTGAACCAGGGTGGGTACCAGTTGAACCAGGGTGGGTACCAGTTAAACCAGGGTGGGTACCAGTTGAACCAGGGTGGGCACCAGTTGAACCAGGGTGGGTACCAGTTGAACCAGGGTGGGTACCAGTTGAACCAGGGTGGGTACCAGTTGAACCAGGGTGGGTACCAGTTGAACCAGGGTGGGTACCAGTTGAACCAGGGCTGGCACCAGTTGAATCAGGGTTGGCACCAGCGGAACCAGGATGGGCACCAATCGTATACAATGCTTACTCCCTTCTGGGACATATAAGGAATAGCTATGTCCACCATTTCAGGAAATGAGATAAGCGTATCCTTCCATGAAACTCTGCAATGATAAAATCATGTTATAACAGAATAGGAAACCACACTATGTCAAAATTACCATAAGGTCACATTAACTGATGACTCCAGATGAAAGGAAAGATAACAAGGACTCTCACTTTCAGTATTTCCACATATGCCTGCCGTGGTTCCGTGAGTTTCATGCCATTGACTTCCACAAACTTGAAATCTTGCAGGTTTCCATCATCCCTCTCTGCCTCCAGAATTTTCAGCACTTCCTTCACAGTGGCCGTCTTGCCTGTACCAGGCACTCCAGAAATGTACATACACCTGCACACACACAATACATTAGTTAAACATGTTGTGGTTAGATGACAACTCTTCCAGAGATGTACATACACCTGCACACACACAATACATTAGTCAAACATGTTGTGGTTAGATGACAACACTTCCAGAGATGTACATACACCTGCACACACACAATACATTAGTTAAACATGTTGTGGTTAGATGACAACACCTCCAGAGATGTACATACACCTGCACACACACACAATACATTAGTTAAACATGTTGTGGTTAGATGACAACACCTCCAGAGATGTACATACACCTGCACACACACACAATACATTAGTTAAACATGGTACAAGCTGTTGGTTATATGAGAACACCTCATCATCAAATAGTATGTTCTCTAGCCCATTCTCCAGCCCTATGTGCTTTCATAACCAATGCCTAGTCAATGTCTTGTTCTGAGCTTAGCAGAGCTCGACCACTGCCTCATTTTCTATCAACAAACAAACTATCCATCATCACATCACTGTTATTCCCAGGTCACCCCCATGTTTACAATGGCAAAAGTACCCCAGCTTTCAGGGCAGGATGCTGTTCATGAGCCAATTCTCCTCAATGTTCAGATCATGTCAGATGTTGATGTTTTTCTTCCTCTTGGTCAAGGATATTCTAGGAATGTTTTCTGTAATATGTCAACAATATTTTCTTCTTTGATTGGGTAACAGTCCACACCTCAGCACCTGCTAAACCTGAGTTAACACCTGCTAAACCTGAGTTAACACCAGCTAAACCTGAGTTAACACCAGCTAAACCTGAGTTAACACCAGCTAAACCTGAGTTAACACCAGCTAAACCTGAGTTAACACCAGCTAAACCTGAGTTAACACCAGCTAAACCTGAGTTAACACCAGCTAAACCTGAGTTAACACCAGCTGAAGCATAAATTGCCACAGGAAATATGCATTTAAAATGGTTTTTATTTTAACTTGTTTGCAGGTGCTGTGACGTTAGTTCTTTGCGCTGTTTAGTCTCTGTATTGCTATAGAAAGTTTTCTTCCGACTTGAGTCACCATTGCTGTTCCCTACTCATCCTAGATATTCAAAACCTGGTGACATCACAGCTTAATATCAGAACATGAAAGTAAATAACACCATATCTACACAGTTCACATGGTTCCATTTGTGTTTGATCATAAAACAGGCCAGCCAGAAATTAGCTGACACAAGTTCAGCTCACTCATGAAGCTGTTCCATGTGGCATCTGCCATCTATGAGTAAACTAGACCAACTTCATGGAACAAAGTCTAGTCTGTGGGTCATCTATTGAACATTAATTAATCTAAATGTATAGATCCAGCTCTAATAAGTGTCTCAAACTTCATGGTACTCGTCTCATTTATACTTGTTTTATCATCTTTTACCAGATCAGCATTGTTTGAATGTCATGCTCTTTCAGCACTGCAGCTTTTGTAGAGGACTGCCTGTGGTGATCTTGTTACTGCAGCTTTTGTAGAGCACTGCCTGTGGTGATCTTGTTACTGCAGCTTTTGTAGAGCACTGCCTGTGGTGATCTTGTTACTGCAGCTTTTGTAGAGCACTGCCTGTGGTGATCTTGTTACTGCAGCTTTTGTAGAGCACTGCCTGTGGTGATCTTGTTACTGCAGCTTTTGTAGAGCACTGCCTGTGGTGATCTTGTTACTGCAGCTTTTGTAGAGCACTGCCTGTGGTGATCTTGTTACTGCAGCTTTTGTAGAGCACTGCCTGTGGTGATCTTGTTACTGCAGCTTTTGTAGAGCACTGCCTGTGGTGATCTTGTTACTGCAGCTTTTGTAGAGCACTGCCTGTGGTGATCTTGTTACTGCAGTTTTTATAGAGCACTACCTGTGGCAATCTTGTTACTGCAGCTTTTGTAGAGCACTGCCTGTGGCGATCTTGTTACTGCAGCTTTTGTAGAGCACTGCCTGTGGCGATCTTGTTACTGCAGCTTTTGCAGAGTATTACCTGTGGCGATCTTGTTACTGCAGCTTTCGTAGAGCACTGCGTGTGCATAGAATTGTTCAGGTCATGTGCTCACTGTCTCAGCTTCATTCTCTGACTGATTCTTCAAGCATCAAGTAAGCCACCAGACTTGTTACAACAGCATTTACTCACCAGCTGTAAATATTCTCCGGTCCTTATATGTGGAGCTGATACTGGCAGACATCTCTGACAAGACACAACAGTAAGAGTCAGATAACAGTATCTAGCAGACGTGCTGTCTCCTGAAGAGCTCTTTTAGGTTTCCACTTGAAGCAGCTGGGTAATTCCAGTCAGCCAAACTGGCATGCACTGACCCAGCCATCATACTATTTTCTTTTGTCGTCTCACTGATACCAGGTTGTAGCCCAATGTCGTGGTTTTGTCGTCTCACTGATTCAAGGTTGTAGCCCAATGTCTTGGTTTTTTGTATTTGTCTTGCGCTTCTCAGGTGGCTTTGGTGATGGATTTGTTCATCTTTTTGCAGGTTTCTGCTACACCATTTATCCATCACTTTCTTGGTCTTCCTCTCGCTTTTCTCTTAGATGTTCTACTGTAAAAAACTCACATGCAGTCTGGTCTGGCTGCATTCTTTCTAAACTGCTGAACCATTTCATTCTTTGTCTGCTAATATTAATCCTGACATGGTCTTATTCCAACTTTCTCTCTAATGCTGGTATTCGCAACCCTGTATCTTTTTTGTGTTGTTAGTGACCTTACAGAGACAGCTTATTTCACATGTAGTTACTTCCTGTTCTAGTAACCTAGTAAACTATTCATTGAACATGCTTGGCAATGATAGCATAAAAAAGGGATGAAGATACTATTTATCATTGCTGTTTTGCTAGAAGGGAAACATTTTGGTGTCTAAGCTGTGGGGCTAACTGGTAGGTGACTGTCTCAAACTGTAAAGTCACAAACTGACAGGATTCTGCACCAGATCAAACAGACATTACATTTATGAACAAACAAACAGACATGACTACAGACATGAAAAAACAGACACAACTATATTTATAAACAAAAGGCATAACTGCAGACATAAACAAACAGACACGACTATGTTTATAAACAAACAGACAAGACTAAATTTATGAACTAACAGACCTAATTACACATATTTACAAACTTCAAGTTCTAGAACAAAGGGAAGTCATTATAAACTGCAAACTAAAAACTGGCAGAAACAAACCCTCCAGTCCCATCAAGAATCTTGCTCTCCACAAAACCAAATATGTCGGAGAACTCCTTCTCTCTGCAGGGTAAACAGTTTGGTACAGCAGAAACATGAAGCCTAGGAGGGGGAAGCAATACAACAGTGAATTTAATCTTAAACATTAAACCAATGTGAAATTTAAATATTATAGAATGCATAACTGTAACATTTTTTAAGTCTTTAAAGATCAACAGTTTAATTTCAGTCTGGCTGAGTACTCAGATATCATACAAAGCAGTCTCGGCAGGGATCACTAGAGACCTTGGAAAATGCTGCATTTGTGAACCCACGGCACAGCCTGATGCTGCGTCAGAAAACCACTGGCAGGGAGAAGGAAAAGAACATATGACCTTCAGAGGTCAGGGTCAATGATGTGACACTTCCGTTACAATAACCCTTAACATTCAGATAACTGCAGTTCTTGTGACAGACTGTTGATGCTGGCACTTCTAGTGGTTGTCTTATACATTAAACGGTTGTGTTGGATGTTCTAGGACAGGCTGTCCGACTTTTCATATGCGATAGCGCTAGGTATTTTGTGCGGTTTTCACTGGCACAGGAAAAGAGAAATTATGGTATGACCCTTCAGCGATGAAGTTGGAACCATGACTAATTAGTGATAACCTTTGACAGTAACATTTATGATGTATACATGTTTCAGTAACATTTATGATTTATACACATTTCAGTAACATTTATGATGTATACCTGTTTCAGTAACATTTATGATGTATATATGTTTCAGTAACATTTATGATGTATATATGTTTTAGTAACATTTATGATGTATATATGTTTTAGTAACATATATGATGTATATCTGTTTAAGTAACATTTATGATGTATATCTGTTTCAGTAACATTTATGATGTATACACGTTTCAGTAACAATGATGTATATACATTTCAGCAACATTTATTATGTATATCTGTTTTAGTAACATTTATGATGTATATCTGTTTCAGTAACATTTATGATGTATATCTGTTTCAGTAACATTTATGATGTATACACGTTTCAGTAACAATTATGATGTATATGTTTCAGTAACATTTATGAAGTATATCTGTTTCAGTAACATTTATGATGTATATACGTTTCAGTAACATTTATGAAGTATATCTGTTTCAGTAACATTTATGATGTATATACGTTTCAGTAACATTTATGAAGTATATCTGTTTCAGTAACATTTATGATGTATATACGTTTCAGTAACATTTATGATGAATATACGTTTCAGTAACATTTATGATGTATATATGTTTCAGTAACATTTATGATGTATATACGTTTCAGTAACATTTATGATGTATATATGTTTCAGTAACATTTATGATGTATATACGTTTCAGTAACATTTATGATGTATATATGTTTCAGTAACATTTATGATGTATATATGTTTTTGAGTTTTCAGAATGTAACAATTCTAAATGCCAAATACCTTGCTCTTGCCTCTTCAAGGTCATTCTTTGGTGTCGGTTTTGGTCCACTTCGAGATGGTAAAGTGGGTCTTTCTCTATTAACTGCTCTCTTTGGCAACTAATCAAGGGGGGGAAAAAAGAAAAATAATCATATATTTGCACTTATGTTGTGAGAAAAGACAAGAGACAAGAGAGAGACAGGCTGCATGTATGATATCCTAGGACAGAAGAGGGTCTACTACAACAATATGGCTGACATGTATGATATCCTAGGTCAGAAGAGGGTCTACTACAACAATATGGCTGACATGTATGATATCCTAGGTCAGAAGAGGGTCTACTACAACAATATGGCTGACATGTATGATATCCGAGGACGGAAGAGGGTCTACTACAACAATATGGCTGACATGTATGATATCCTAGGGCGGAAGAGGGTCTACTACAACAATATGGCTGACATGTATGATATCCTAGGGCAGAAGAGGGTCTACTACAACAATTTGGCTGACATGTATGATATCCGAGGACAGAAGAGGGTCTACTACAACAATATGGCTGACATGTATGATATCCGAGGACAGAAGAGGGTCTACTACAACAATATGGCTGACATGTATGATATCCGAGGACAGAAGAGGGTCTACTACAACAATATGGCTGACATGTATGATATCCTAGGGCAGAAGAGGGTCTACTACAACAAGATGGCTGACATGTATGATATCCGAGGACAGAAGAGGGTCTACTACAACAATATGGCTGACATGTATGATATCCTAGGGCAGAAGA
This sequence comes from Candidula unifasciata, assembly GCA_905116865.2. NCBI lineage: Eukaryota > Metazoa > Mollusca > Gastropoda > Stylommatophora > Geomitridae > Candidula > Candidula unifasciata. The sequence goes on from CAJHNH020002157.1 coordinate 485,930, forward strand.
GGGTCTACTACAACAAGATGGCTGACATGTATGATATCCTAGGGCAGAAGAGGGACCTCTACAACAATATGGCTGACATGTATGATATCCTAGGGCTGAAGAGGGACCACAACAACAATATGGCTGACGTGTATGATATCCTAGGTCGGAAGAGGGTCTACTACAACAATATGGCTGACATGTATGATATCCTAGGTCAGAAGAGGGTCTACTACAACAATTTGGCTGACATGTATGATATCCTAGGTCAGAAGAGGGTCTACTACAACAATATGGCTGACATGTATGATATCCTAGGTCAGAAGAGGGTCTACTACAACAATTTGGCTGACATGTATGATATCCTAGGTCAGAAGAGGGTCTACTACAACAATTTGGCTGACATGTATGATATCCTAGGTCAGAAAAGGGTCTACTACAACAAGATGGCTGACATGTGTACACAAAGACAGAGAGAACTCAGTGAGTCAATGTAAGAGAATTTATATCACATGGTGGAGCAAAAGTGAATAGTAGAACTATCTAACAGGGTGGCAGTGGGACAACAGTGAATAGCAGAACTATATCACAGGGTGGCAGTGGGAAAACAGTGAATAGAAGAACTATACCACAGGGTGGCAGTGGAGCAACAGTGAATAGAAGAACTATACCACAGGGTGACAGTGGAGCAACAGTGAATAGCAGAACTATATCACAGGGTGGCAGTGGAGCAACAGTGAATAGCAGAACTATATCACAGGGTGGCAGTGGGAAAACAGTGAATAGAATAACTATACCACAGGGTGGCAGTGGGACAACAGTTAATTTAAGAACTATATCACAGGGTGGCAGTGGGACAACAGTGAATAGAAGAACTATACCACAGGGTGGCAGTGGAGCAACAGTGAACAGAAGAACTATATCAAAGGGTGGCAGTGGGACAACAGTGGATAGCAGAACTATATCACAGGGTGGCAGTGGAGCAACAGTGAATAGAAGAACTATATCACAGGGTGGCAGTGGAGTAACAGTGAATAGCAGAACTATACCACAGGGTGGCAGTGGAGTAACAGTGAATAGCAGAACTATACCACAGGGTGGCAGTGGAGTAACAGTGAATAGCAGAACTATACCACAGGGTGGCAGTGGGACAACAGTGAATAGCAGAACTATATCACAGGGTGGCAGTGGAGTAACAGTGAATAGCAGAACTATACCACAGGGTGGCAGTGGAGTAACAGTGAATAGCAGAACTATACCACAGGGTGGCAGTGGGACAACAGTGAATAGCAGAACTATATCACAGGGTGGCAGTGGACCAACAGTGAATAGCAGAACTATATCACAGGGTGGCAGTGGACCAACAGTGAATAGCAGAACTATATCACAGGGTGGCAGTGGGACAACAGTGAATAGTAGAACTATACCACAGGGTGGCAGTGGGACAACAGTGAATAGTAGAACTATATCACAGGGTGGCAGTGGGACAACAGTGAATAGCAGAACTATACCACAGAGTGGCAGTAGAGTAACAGTCAATGGCAGAACTATATCACAGGGTGGCAGTGGAGCAACAGTGAACAGAAGAACTATATCAAAGGGTGGCAGTGGTACAACAGTGGATAGCAGAACTATATCACAGGGTGGCAGTGGAGCAACAGTGAACAGAAGAACTATACCACAGGGTGGCAGTGGAGCAACAGTGAACAGAAGAACTATACCACAGGGTGGCAGTGGAGCAACAGTGAACAGAAGAACTATACCACAGGGTGGCAGTGGAGCAACAGTGAACAGAAGAACTATACCACAGGGTGGCAGTGGAGCAACAGTGAACAGAAGAACTATACCACAGGGTGGCAGTGGAGCAACAGTGAATAGCAGAACTATATCACAGGGTGGCAGTGGGAAAACAGTGAATAGCAGAACTATATCACAGGGTGGCAGTGGGACAACAGTGAATAGCAGAACTATATCAAAGGGTGGCAGTGGGACAACAGTGAATAGCAGAACTATATCACAGGGTGGCAGTGGACCAATAGTGAATAGCAGAACTATATCACAGGGTGGCAGTGGGACAACAGTGAATAGCAGAACTATATCACAGGGTGGCAGTGGGACAACAGTGAATAGCAGAACTATATCACAGGGTGGCAGTGGACCAACAGTGAATAGCAGAACTATATCACAGGGTGGCAGTGGGAAAACAGTGAATAGCAGAACTATATCACAGGGTGGCAGTGGACCAACAGTGAATAGCAGAACTATATCACAGGGTGACAGTGGAGTAACAGTAAAGTAGAACTACAGCAGACGGTGGCAGTAAAAGCATACAGCAGAACTGTCGCCAGTTAGCAATATAGCAAAGGGCTTTGTATAACAAGATCTTGGGGGGGGGGGGGGGGGTTACCCCTTTATTTCCATCTTGTATGTTTTGCGAGTATAGTGTTTTAGGTGTGTTGCTGTAGAAACAAAATGCAACACATAAAAAAAGTTAGAGGGACAAAAGGAAAAGACAAAACACGGGAGGGGAGATGGAAAAGTGAGGGTGGGACACCATTCATTTGTTAAGTTGAAGTTCTGATGTTTTAAAATCCATTTTGGTGTTGTGTCTTGTAAGTTGTTTCCGACTGTTTAATGTTCTCTGATTGGTTTATGCTATTGTTGTTGTGACGATGTAGATGGGTCAGCTTTCCGCAGCTAGCGGATTGCTACTGCCGTTTTGACAAGATCTAGCTTAGTCCTGGTCATTAAACTGTTTTGTAGGGGTCACAATCTTAGAGAGGAAAAAACCCAGACAGAAACATAATAATGTCTTACCCGTGGTGGCCTTCTGGTTTTTGATGATCCTGTCACTGTTCTGCTGGTCTTCTTGCCTCCCTTAGGTATGTATTCATTTTCACTGTTGTCAGCTTCATCATCATCATCCTCACTTGATTCCGCTCCATCATCCTTGTTAGCATCATAATCTTCATCATTGTCACTGTCATCCATGTCAACTTCCATGTGCCTACAAGGGGAGGTTATAGTGGCATCCATTATTAACAGGACGATCAACCCGAAGAGTTATTCAGTCTATTACACTGTGAGAAAGATGACGTGAAAGCACATAGATAATATGCCAGGACAGTGAATAAGTCCAGAAATCACATGACTTCATTGTGACATGACCTCTGACTCCTTCTTCAGCAGCCGTAACCAGTTTTTCAATGCTATCATGACTTCTAACCAGTTGTTCAATGCTATCCTGACTTCTAACCAGTTGTTCAATGCTATCCTGACTTCTAACCAGTTGTTCAATGCTATCATGACTTCTAACCAGTTGTTCAATGACTTCTAACCAGTTGTTCAATGCTATCATGACTTCTAACTAGTTGTTCAATGACTTCTAACCAGTTGTTCAATGACTTCTAACCAGTTGTTCAATGACTTCTAACCAGTTATTCAATGCTATCATGACTTCTAACCAGTTGTTCAATGCTATCATGACTTCTAACCAGTTGTTCAATGCTATCATGACTTCTAACCAGTTGTTCAATGACTTCTAACGTGTTGTTCAATGCTATCATGACTTCTAACCAGTTGTTCAATGACTTCTAACCAGTTGTTCAATGACTTCTAACCAGTTGTTCAATGCTATGATGACTTCTAACCAGTTGTTCAATGCTATCATGACTTCTAACCAGTTGTTCAATGACTTCTAACGTGTTGTTCAATGCTATCATGACTTCTAACCAGTTGTTCAATGCTATCATGACTCTAACCAGTTGTTCAATGACTTCTAACCAGTTGCTCAATGCTATCATGACTTCTAACCAGTTGTTCAATGCTATCCTGACTTCTAACCAGTTGTTCAATGCTATCATGACTTTTAACCAGTTGTTCAACGCTATCATGACTTCAGGTGCAAGAAAACATCAAAAAATTCAAAAGGATACTTACATTTTCGGTGTCATCTGCAAAGTTCTCCGAACAGCTAATTTCTCCCCAAACTTAATTTTAGTAAAAGCTTCATCTTGATCATCATCCTCTGACTGGCCAGATTCTGCGTATGAAATTCTCTTCAAAGATGCCACTCGTCGAGGAGTCTGTCTCTGCGATGTCCGAGGGCTGTCAAGTGTTGCAGATATCTTAGACCTGCTTGGTGTCAAGTTTTTCTTTGATGAAATAGCCGATCTTGGAGAATCAAGATGCACAAAACCAGCCTTGGGAGAATTCGCACGAGACTGTAAACACTTTTTAGGTGTATGATTTTGGCTGAATGATTTCACTCTTGGTGAATTCACAAGTTTAACCAAACATGTCTTGGGTGAACTCAGAATGTCACTCTCTGGGGAAAACCTGGAGGGTTTGCTGCGACTTCTGTTGCTGGCCCGTCTGGGGCTAGGAGTGGCTATACCCCCATCGGAATCATCTACTGACGGAAACACAGCTGCTGATGGTCTTACTGCGGTACCTGATACTTCTATGTCCTTGAGGCCATTCCGGGGCTTGGTTTCAACACCACCAAAAACAGACGGTGACTCTGACAGGGAGTCCCAACCACCAAAGAGATTCACAGATAATCGCCTGCCTGTTTCTAGACTGTTTGGTGTTTTATCAGACCCTCTTCTCTTGGCCACTGGGGTTCGAATGATCATCTCATGTTCCTCAGATTCAAAGAGTGACTTGCGTCTGCATGGCGAGCCTGTTACCCTAGAAACTGCAGGAGAATTCACAACCTCAGACTTTGGACTTTTCAGTGGTGACACACTATTTTTGCTAAACAGCAGCTTGAGATGTGAATGGCCAGAGCTGGCCTCTGTGGTCTGGTCACAGCTTCTACTCTGGTCGTTCTGTTTTACACAAACACTATAGGTGGACTTCCTCAGGAGTGGGTCAGGGGTGAAACTTCTAGCTCCAGCTTTATCTGAAGGTGAAAAGTTGCTGTCCAGGGAACTGACCATCTGCTCCTTCCTCCCTTTGCCTCCACTGACCCGTGTGTCCACCTTCAATCGTTTCAAAGGACTGGCTACAACAGAGTTCTCAACATCAGCATGTTCGTCACTTCTTTGTCGCTTGAAAGAGCTGCCTTGAAATGTCTGGTTTATGTTGCCATCACTTGATGCTGCATGCTGCACGTCTTTCACAGGCTTGTTCACATGTGATCTGTCTGCATCAGAATCGCTATCTGTGCCATCATTATCATCATCAGTGTCATCTAATATCATGTCCATGACAGCTTTCTGGTTGAGCCTGGCCAATCTCTCCAGAGGTGACTTCGGCACTGTCAAAGACAAATAACATCACAAGCATAAATCAGCACTGTCAAAGGCAAAAATAACACTTAAGCATAAATCAGCACTGTCAAAGGCAAATAACATCACTCAAGCATAAATCAGCACTGTCAAAGGCAAATAACATCACAAGCATAAATCAGCACTGTCAAAGGCACATAACATCAGTCAAGCATAAATCAGCACTGTCAAAGGCAAATAACATCACTCAAGCATAAATCAGCACTGTCAAAGGCAAATAACATCAGTCAAGCATAAACCAGCACTGTCAAAGGCAATAACATCACTCAAGCATAAATCAGCACTGTCAAAGGCAATAACATCACTCAAGCATAAATCAGCACTGTCAAAGGCAATAACATCACTCAAGCATAAATCAGCACTGTCAAAGGCAAATAACATCACAAGCATAAATCAGCACTGTCAAGGGCACATAACATCACTCAAGCATATATCAGCACTGTCAAAGGCAATAACATCACTCAAGCATAAATCAGCACTGTCAAAGGCACATAACATCACTCAAGCATAAATCAGCACTATCAAAGGCACATAACATGTCAAGCATAAATCAGCACTGTCAAAGGCACATAACATCACTCAAGCATAAATCAGCACTGTCAAAGGCAAATAACCTCACTCAGTCATACATCCCACTGATAAAGGCAAACAACAACACTCAGTCATACATCCCACTGATAAAGGCAAATAACATCACTCAGTCATACATCCCACTGATAAAGGCAAATAACATCGCTCAGTCATACATCCCACTGATAAAGGCAAATAACATCACTCAGTCATACATCCCACTGATAAAGGCAAATAACATCACTCAGTCATACATCCCACTGATAAGACAAATAACATCACTCAGTCATACATTCCACTGATAAAGGTAAATAACATCACTCAGTCATACATCCCACTGATAAAGGCAAATAACATCACTCAGTCATACATCCCACTGATAAAGGCAAATAACATCACTCAGTCATACATCCCACTGTCAAAGGCAAATAACATCAGTCAAGCATAATTCAGCCCTGTCAAAGGCACATAACATCACTAAAGCATAAATCAGCACTGTCAAAGGCACATAACATCACTCAAGCATAAATCAGCACTGTCAAAGGCAAATAACATCACAAGCATAAATCAGCACTGTCAAAGGCACATAACATCAGTCAAGCATAAATCAGCACTGTCAAAGGCACATAACATCACAAGCATAAATCAGCACTGTCAAAGGCAAATAACATCAGTCAAGCATAATTCAGCACTGTCAAGGGCAAATAACATCAGTCAAGCTTAAATCAGCACTGTCAAAAACAAATACATCACTCAAGCATAAATCAGCACTGTCAAAGGCAAAAACATCACTGAAGCATAAATCAGCACTGTCAAAGGCAAATAACATCACTCAGTCATACATCCCACTGATAAAGGCAAATAACAACACTCAGTCATACATCCCACTGATAAAGGCAAATAACATCACTCAGTCATACATCCCACTGACAAAGGCAAATAACAACACTCAGTCATACATCCCATTGTCAAAGGCAAATAACAACACTCAGTCATACATCCCACTGTCAAAGGCAAATAACATCACTCAGTCATACATCCCACTGATAAAGGCAAATAACATCACTCAGTCATACATCCCACTGACAAAGGCAAATAACATCACTCAGTCATACATCCCACTGACAAAGGCAAATAACAACACTCAGTCATACATCCCACTGACAAAGGCAAATAACATCACTCAGTCATACATCCCACTGATAAAGGCAAATAACAACACTCAGTCATACATCAGCACTGTCAAAGGCAAATAACAACACTCAGTCATACATCCCACTGACAAAGGCAAATAACATCACTCAGTCATACATCAGCACTGTAAAGGGCAAATAAAATCAACCATGAACTGGGTCAAATGTATCTTCAAACTTATGTACAAGAGGGTGACTAAAAAAAAAAGGATAGCAGACTTTGCCAATAAAATGAATCTGCCATAATGTAACCACTGACCTTTTGTAGCTAAGGATTGTGCTTTTAAAAGGATGGAGCCAAAGTAACTAGCCAGTTTCTGGACTATTCTGTAGCCACAGTTCTATGTCATTTTGTAGCCAAAGGTCACACTATTAAGTAGCCAAAGCTTAGCTAGCCTATTTCTGGCAAATTCTATAGCTGAAAATCATGCTATTATGTAGCCAAGAAAAGATTTAAAACGGAACGAAAATATATTGGCAAGCTTCACAATATAACAAATACAACAAACAAAACATGAACGTTGCGGCTACTGAGCCTTCATCAGCAACATACAAAGCAAACAATACTACACAGATACACAAAATCGCTTCGCTGGTATCTCGAAGCAGCCGGGTCAGCTGTTTCTCAGTGTCTGTGCCTTTGTGTGTGTGTGTAGCAGTTGTGTAGTTGAAAGTTGTGCTCAGATGTAGCAACAGGTTATTTAGACAGTTTCTAGCCCATTCTCTTTATGGGCTGAGCCACAGCCAAATTGATCAGAGAAAGATAATGCTGCCACTGTTGAGGACTAAACAAAAACCAGTGTCACTGCAAACAAGTTCACTAATCACTCACTGATTCAACATTTGAGGCAGAGAGGCAAAGATGGGGAAACTGTGTGTCCATGAGTCTGGATTGATGGTTAGCTATTTAGTTCTATCTTGCTGTACTATGGTGAATCTGACTATCTTTCAACCCTCAATGAATATGTCTGGGTCAACCATCAAATGTACTCTGTAACTTGTTAACTAGTTGGTTCACAATGATAAACCACAAATTAAAAGCATTATACATACGTTTGTTTGCAGGGCTCAAATGTTTGTTTGCTGGACTCATCTTGACCCGTTGCAGGCAAATCATTGGTGATTCCGTGGTGCAGATATCCTTCAAAGATCGTTTGGTAAACTTGGATGCAGGTGACTTCTACACGCAGACAAAATAAGATATAAAACTATATGTTGTACCTTCTCCCCCAGTCTGTGGTTTTTAGAACAGATTATTCTGTGGAATCCGGTGAAGACCACAAAGATGCTCATAACACAAAACAATACACAAGATACAAAAGTGATAGAGTGCCAGCACACTCACCAACTGCTGTCATGTGTCCACTCCGATGTACTGTCCTCACATGCTTGATTACTCCATTTTCAGCAATGCATGTAATTATTCCACACACAGAAGACTAAAGTTATACCTTACAAGCTGAAGACAGGTAACTTGACTTCTTTCTTCTTTGTTCACTGGCTGTAGGTTCCAAGTCCTGGTTGTTTGTTCATTTGGACTTTGGCACCTTTGTGCCAGGCCTGAGTTTTGCATGTACATCTGTTTTACTGGCTTATTTGTGCGCAGTGTGTTGTTCTCTGCTGCTCGGACAGATGCACTCCAACTTCAAAGAAAGCCCCAAATTAGTCAACTCCTACGACATGCTTGTTGAAGCCCCAGAACCCGTGCTGGGAAGTCATTTTACATCCGCTGATGTGAAATAGCCAGTACCTAAAAACGCCCACTGATTACTTTCAGAGACTAAAATAGACCTTACATAAAACTCACAAGGGGGATCAGCAGGAGAACTACATGTTTCAGCATGACGTACCCACACATATAACTAGGATAACATATCATGCTCTCCCTCTTTTTTCTTAGCACCCACCAGCTGTAAACTCTGGTGGAAAGTTCCGGTTGCTCATCCATTTCTGAACTGTGATCTTATTCCAGAACTTGAGTTTTGCATGCACATTTGTTTTACATATCTGGCTTATTTGTATGCAGACTGTTGGTTCCGTGTCTCTCATGCATTCCCCATTTCAAAGTAAGCTTCGTTATCCTGCAGTCTTATACAGGATGCTTGTTAGGGAGGCAGTGAGTTTATTCTCAGAAAATGGGACCTCAGAAGTGGGTCTAAACCCCCCCCCCCCCCCCCCCCCCCCCCGGGTCTGGAACCTATACAGGGGTTGGGGGCTATTGCTACCAAACTTGTGCCCACTCACTTTCAAACACAATTTCAGTCACAGGGTAAACCCACCTCAGATCTGCCATTGCTGTTGTTCAAAAGGGAATTCCCATTGGGTGTGTTCAGCTTCAGTTGGGAGTCCCTGTGTTTCTTGTTGTTGACTGGAGTCCTGACAGTGGCAGGCGTGTACTCGTCCACTGCAATTTCTGACAGCGGCTGAAAGACTTTACCATTGTAGGCTCGTCTGGCCACAAATGTCTGAATATTGTTGTTATTCTCCTTGGTGACAAGTGGAGATAAATCTGAGTTATCTGTGACATGTAAAACCTAGTGAGAAAACACAGAAATAATAAACAACCATGTCAAATTAGGCTGCTCAGTGTCAACTGTAACAAACACTAAACATAAAGAACACTGATATGAAGAACATCAATGTAAAACAATTACTGATAAAAAAAGAACACTGATCTAAAGAACGGCAATATTCAATAATTACTGATCTAAAGAACGGCAATATTCAATAATTACTGATCTAAAGAACGGCAATATTCAATAATTACTGATCTAAAGAACGGCAATATTCAATAATCACTGATCTAAAGAACGGCAATATTCAATAATTACTGATCTAAAGAACGGCCATATACAATAATTACTGATCTAAAGAACGGCCGGCCATATACAAGAATTACTGATTTAAAGAACTGCAATATAAAATAATCACTGATCTAAAAAAAACGGCCAAATACAATAATTACTGATATAAAAATGCACCTTGGAGTGTGAGCAATTGTGTACAAACCAACGCCCCCTCCCCCATGTGTGTAGATGGGATGCTGGAGACCAACTAGACTTTACACAGGGTGGGGGGAGGGGGGCTAGAACTTTAACACCCCCACCCCCCACACACACACACAAATAAAACAATACTTAAATGAGTCAAAATTTAACACAGGTCAGTCATAATTTATTTTAGAAATATTTGAAAAGGGAGTAATTAAAAAACATTAACTCTACCAGACTGCTGGCCCACTATTTCGGAAATTTCCTAATCTCCTGCTAAATTGCTGTCCTTCAATGTCGGGAATATGCATACTATGAGAAAACTAAAAATAACTAGTCAATCATAATCAGATCTCGTCAAAAGTCTTCCTAGATGTTCCCGTGCATGAATTTGAATTAAATTTGTGTTGATTTATGTGAAAAAATTCAGAAAATTCACAATAAAACGAGCAGCTGATGAACCAGGCACTTTGACAGCAAAGTAAAGTAGGTCAAGGCTTTTCACAGTCCAACAGATAATCGATAATTTGGTTGATTCAGACTCTGCGGCGTCATAATTTCATGAAGAATACGTTCCCAGTTGAAGTGACACAATCAGTGAGAGTTGGAATGATGAGGAGAATCTTGAAAATTATAAATCTAGAAGTAGATCGATAGTAAGAGAAGGGGGCATGTCCCTCAAACAGCATCATCTGGTGCTCACTTTGTGAAACAAGATTGATTCTGCTCGGTGGATTAGCACACAAAGGTGGAAGATTGGCACTAGATGAAAGGTAAACCTATTTTCTACAATGTCTCCAAGTTTCATCTTTTTCTAACCACTTGTTTGCATGTAACTAATATTTGTGTATATCATGTTGGTTTTTCGCAGTAATGCCCAGGAGCTCAGGTATAGGTAGGTTCAGGGCCTCAGGTCTGGTAGGGTTAAGGAGCAGCAAATTCTTCTTCTATGTTCATTACAAACAATTAAATGGAATTCATTCCCTTGGGCCTCTAAAAATGCACGCAGTGATTAAAGTGACCACGTCGATATGTGACCATTAAAGTGACCACGTCGATATGTGACCATTAAAGTGACCCCGTCGATATGCGACCATTAAAGGCAAATTATAACATCATTGATGCTATGACAAATAAAAAGCTTTTTTTTTTCAACAATAAACATCCACCCCCATGAAATTTTTCGAGTAAATATAACATCCAGCCCTCCAAAACACTGCGCAGGCCTATACAGAACAAACACCATTAACTAGGCTTGTGGGGTGCTGGTCAATCCGCAACGTTAGTTTAACGTCTTCATGAGGATGTGCAACAGGCAGTGATGTCAGATTAGGGGTAGCCAGGGACCAAAGGGTTCAGTGTAATGTGATACATTGTTTGGCCCAAAGGGTTCAGTGTAATGTGATACAATGTTTGGCCCAAAGGGTTCAGTGTAATGTGATACAATGTATGGACCACAGGGTTCAGTGTAATGTGATACAATGTATGGACCACAGGGTTCAGTGCAATGTGATACATTGTCTGGACGAAGGGGTTCAGTGTAATGTGATACATTGTCTGGACGAAAGGGTTTGGCCGTTACCGTTAGTATAATGTAGTCAGTGACAGTGGCCAGGATCAGTACATAGTGGTTCAAAGAAACAGTCACAGACGATGCGGCTCAAACAAATTCAGCTCTGACCTGGCATTTGCCGACAACTGTCTCCAAGTCGATATCCCTCTCGAAGCTGTTGGACAAGTCCAGGATGACTTCATTGTCATCCATCTTCTGTCCTTTCAATAGTCGGTGCAGACGGCCTGTAACTTCCTGTTTCTGCCAGTACCAGCGAACTTGTGCAAATCTCTGCACTTCAGCTCTGTTGTACATCAGTTCTGGGGAAGCGTTGTAAAAAACAATTGGTCATGAACTCAAATTGTGACTGCTGCTGTGTGTGTTTTATGGCGCATGTGTTTAAGACTGTTAGTGTTTTCAGCACATCAAAATTAAACTTTAACTTCAATGATAACCAGACAAGTAACATTCACTTCAATGATAACGAGACAAGTGACTAACTTCAATGACAAACAGACAAGTGACTTTAACTTCAATGACAAACAGACAAGTGACTTTAACTTCAATGATAATCAGACAAGTGACTAACTTCAATGACAAACAGACAAGTGACTTTAACTTCAATGATAACCAGACAAGTGTCTTCACTTCAATGATAACCAGATAAGTGGCTTTAACTTCAATGATAACCAGACAAGTGACTTTAACTTCAATGATAATCAGACAAGTGACTTTAACTTCAATGATAACCAGACAAGTGACTAACTTCAATGACAAACAGACAAGTGACTTTAACTTCAATGATAAACAGACAAGTGACTTTAACTTCAATGATAAACAGACAAGTGACTTTAACTTCAATGATAAACAGACAAGTGACTTTAACTTCAATGATAACCAGACAAGTGTCTTCACTTCAATGATAACCAGATAAGTGGCTTTAACTTCAATGATAACCAGACAAGTGACTAACTTCAATGACAAACAGACAAGTGACTAACTTCAATGACAAACAGACAAGTGACTTTAACTTCAATGATAACCAGACAAGTGACTTTAACTTCAATGATAACCAGACAAGTGACTTTAACTTCAATGATAACCAGACAAGTGACTAACTTCAATGACAAACAGACAAGTGACTAACTTCAATGACAAACAGACAAGTGACTAACTTCAATGATAACCAAACCAGCGATTTAACTTAAAAGAGACCCAGAACTTCAGAAGAGCAGAAAATTGAAACAAATCAGCACCTTTCTCATACAGATCAGATATTCGAGCCACGTAGCAATCCTCTCTGGCGCTAGATTCACAAATGTTTTCCTGGCGTGAGATGAGGATGAAGTCTCCAAGACAGAACTCCTCTCCCCCAAGGCTGAACTTTCTGAAAAGCAAGTAAGACAACAAAATAAAAACCAAATGTTACCAATATTCTTTCAAACGTGATCAAGAAGAGCTCATTTTTAATGTCATCATTCACGGCTGTTTAAATAACATGGCGTATAAATAACATCAGATAGACAATGTACTACAGATATAAATAACAGGAAAACTGCAATTTATAAAATTAGTTTAAATATATGGCGTGATGCTGACCACATGAACTTGTGCTGATTGGTCTCTAAAAATACAGGTCTAACCCTATATGCCTTATACGCCTAAAGGCGTGGAAAGGGTCCTTTACTTTACTTAGTTTAAATATATGGCAATGGATAGTGAATAATTTGTTACCGCTGTCTCTGGAACTCTTCACTGGCTGCTAAAGATGGAACCTCTATCATCATCTATTAGATAATTAACATACAAATAAAATATCTCTGACAGTTTCAAAGATGTGGTACTCTGAAGAAACACCACCATCTAAATATTTAGACAGGTTAAGACATGGAGATAATTTATAGCAAATCTCAGACGGGGCAATCCTTTCAACCTGTTGTGCCTAATTTTACATGTTTTATGGAGGATGGGGTGGAGAGACAAGGTGTACTGTCTGAGTTCCACTTACAGCACCCATGCCAGTTGGCAAAACAAAAACGCAATCAAAACAGATTAAACCACATAAATAAAGTACAGGAACTGTAGTAGCAGAATGGCTTGGATGTTTCTCATTCAGACCTGAGATATCTCACTATTTAAGAAGTGGACTTGTGCCCTCGGTCCAGCAACCTTCACTGACTCCATGTTTAGAGGAGAACTGTTTTCTTCTTCTTTTTTTTTTTTTGCGTTCACCTGCTATAAACTTAGGTGAAAAGTTATGGTTCTTTGGCAATTTCTGGACTTGCTCCAGAACCTCAGTGTTGTGTGCATATCTGTTTCACATATCTGGCTTATTTGTATGCAGACTCTTGGTTCCCTGACTGCTATGACATGCTTGAGGGGAGACAGTGGCTCTATTCTTGTTTTACCCAAGATGAGGCTCCGGATCCCACATAGGGAGTCCACCATGGCTTTTATGTTTTCCTGGTGGCAGATGAACGCTTGAATTCCCACAGGTGACTATTTGACATGTGGACAGAAACACTCAGGTGAAGCCAACACTCATGTTTTGTGTGTCAGCTGGTCTTCAAGACATGCAAGACTAAGCAAGGTTTTCAACACAAAAATAAACAGACGGGGAATACTTGAGGTCAAAGAAACCTTACATATGTTAAACAAATAGACATGTATTGACTGGCACCCATAGAAATAAGGAACACTAGACAACATACATACACTTCGGAAGCTATAGTCACCTTAGGTCTGGAATAAACAACTTTAAACTGCATTTACGGTGTCTTTTCTTGGCACTTTACTTGCTGCAGACGCATATATAATTAAAAGTTGGCTTTCTTTCGAAAAACTGTTCAAACATATCGAGGCCATAAATATACCCTAACAGAGCCTCAGTCACATGTAAATTGCAGACTTCGAGTGACTTAAATTGCGCGCAGTATCTCCCACGCTGCTACGCCGCCGTGGATTGGGGCTAAACTAGATGGCTGGGACTCAAGAGCAGTAGCTACAGCATCTCCTGCAGCTTTCTTCATTTTATTTACTCGTGAGTCCCAACCACTCCACGCGTAGGCTATAGCAGCATGGGAGATACTCACGGCGGTGGTAAAAGTCTGCATCTCCACAATTTATATGTGACTGAGGCCCTGTTAGGGTATATTTTCGGCCTCGATAATTTGGGACCATTATTCGGAAGATAGCCTAAAAGTTAATTGAGTTTACACAAAATGTTTTTTCCCGCTTTGTTTTTGAAACTGACATCTGCTTAAAGTTAAATGATAGTTTTAAAACAAGTTATAAATTTTTACAAAGTTAAGTAACGGAATCACGCAGTTAGTTGTTGTTTTTTTCCCTACTTACTTTCAATCATTGCTTTTTACTATTTTAAAAAAATACTCTACATTTATAATGCCGAAGTGTTTAATTATGTCACAACTCAAGACAACTGCAACAAAAACATCTGTATCCAATCCACTTACACAACCTTTGAGTTTTAGTTTTAGACAGCCATACTGTTGACTGTCAGTGAGCTCTATACAATAACTATATGGTTTTACGGCTGTAAACAATGCAGGTTTTACAGAACTGTAAACAGTCAATAAACAGAATGAACAAGGAGTAAGCAGAAATGGAGTAGTAGTTCCAACAACTTGTCCGGTTGTAGCGTACCTGTAATGTTTATCAACTCCGCGCCGGTCGCCGTCTTGCCCCTCGCCGATCCAGTGGACTCCTGACACCGCGAACAGACTTCCAGACGATGTGACAGGCATGATGAGCGATTGTCACTGGTCCGGGCTGCCAATAATCCTCCTCCTGGTGTTTTGATGTTGGTAAACAACCAAACAATAATCACGTTAATCAAACAACAACAACAACAAACACTGGGGACGGTGTGTTCAGGTTTGTGACTGCTTGTTTTGGCGCTGTTGTACGTCACTTCCGGACACCTGTTGGTGGGAAAGAGCCAGGTTTTGGTCCATTCTTCTCCTCTTCGTTTCCCCTTTTATTCTAAATTCTTATTATTCGCCTGCTCTCTTCTTCTTTGTCTTCTTCTCCTCCTCTCACTTTTTCATCTGCTCCTTTTTCATAATCAGATATTGTGTGTATGTGTTCTATCTGTGATTGTGTGTTTGCCTGTTTATTATGTGTGTGTCATTAATGTATGCGTTTCTGTGTGTGTAGGAGTGGTGTGTATGTGTGTGCTTGCGTGTGTATGCGATGTATGAGTATTTTTTTTTGCATGTGTAGTTGAAGGTAGGCATTTATTCCTTTGTTTCTAATTTACATTTATACAGTGCAATTTGACATATTAATATAATATGCTTGATATACAAAGACGTTAGCGGGGTAGGGGTATCCCCTATCAAAGGAGAAGTAAGACGCCTCCTTTCCTCCGCTAGTCTACGGGACACCCTTGGGCAAGGTGGAGTACCCGTTTAGCCCCCCAATCAGGGTTACGTGAAGCCATGGAAGCAGGTGGTGGATGGAGTGTAAGAGCAGCCGACAGGTATTGTTGGTTATGGTCTGCACTCTGCGGCGATAGGCAGATGATCTCATCAGTAGAGACAATGGCTATGGCCACCGACTAGTATAGTCACTGCTCAGGAGGAAAGCAACGGCAAACTACCTTCTGCAAATTTTGCCAAGAATCCATAACAATCATGAAAGAAAAGGATGTGTGCTGTCACCGTATTTGTTCAACCTGTACGCCGAAAATATAATGAGAAATGTAAGAGATGATATAAACAAGGAACAATATGATGCCCTAAACATCGGTGGTCATGAAATACCAGAAATTCATTATGCTGATGATACAGTATTACTATCAACATCACAAAATGGTTTAGAAAACTTATTAACCTCACTCCAAAGAAATAGTGAAAATCACAACTTATTTCTTAACATAGCAAAAACAAAGATAATGCATACAAACAAAACTGCCATGGAGAAGGAAATATATGTTAATGAGGAAAGATTGGAAGTGGTGGAAAATTTCGAATATCTTGGGTCACTGGTTACCAACAATGGTGACACAATGAAAGAAATTAAACGGCGACTATCAATTGCTCTTCAAAGACTAAAACAACTGAATAAATTATGGAATTGTACAGATAGAATTACAAAGGTCAGATTTTTAAGAGCATGCATCTTTCCCATTGCAACATACGCCTGTGAGACCTGGACACTTACTAAACAAGCGGAACAGCGCATAAATGCATTTGAATATAAATGTTACAGACAGGTTCTAAGAATATCTTGGATAAAGAAAAGAACAAATGCATCCATACTTCAAGAGCTGAATATTGAAGAGGGTTGGCTAGTAAAGACAATAAAACAAAGAAAATTGAAATATTTTGGTCACTTGAAACGTCATGGAAGTCTAGAGAGAACAATAATGGAGGGGTATATGCCTGGGAAGAGAGGAAGAGGAAGGCCAAGGAGAAGATGGGTGCAGGATGTGGCAGATGATCTCCAGATGGGTGTATCAGACGCAGGACATCTTGCTCAGGATAGGAAGGTTTTCCGGAGGGTTGTTATGGCAGCGAGGTTCCGCGAGGGACATGCTACTGAATGAATGAATGAATGATATACAAAGCGCAGCTGCCGTCTGAAAAATGAATGCTTGAAAGGACCGAATATTAAACGGCCTGCGTGCCCAATTTGTAACCTTTTCGAAATAAAGTTCGTTCCTTCGTTCATCTTCTTTGTCTTCTCCCTCCTCCCTCTCCTAATTCTCAAACTTCTCTTTCTTTCAAAACCAATGGGGCCATTGGAGTCTTCTCATCTTGATCCACCGGTACCTTGTGGTGTCAAAGTGAAGTATAATTTACAAGAAGTTCCCGTGTGTGCGCGCTTCGTAAACGGGGAATCCCGGGGACTCTGTTATTCCCTCTGTCAATCGCTTGTATGATCGGCCTCTGCGTCACTTCCCGCCTTGTCTGTACATCGTTGCTTGCTGTGGTTTACCGTTTGCTTATATCGTCTTTATATGGCCAAATCATTTCATTTGTTCTCTTTTAATGAAATCTAGAGCAGCTACTACACCCATTCTTTTTCGAATTCCATAATTCCTGACCACGCCCATCTTCAGGCTATTTATATCTAAAGATGGCCTTGTTCCTGACCTTATCTCTAATTTTAATATTAAGGCCCCCTCGTGGGAATATTATTTGTTGTAATTTTGCTTTTCTCTTGTTCTGTCATTGCCCAGATCTGGCACTGGTAGCACCGGTTTGCCAGGAAGATTTTGTCATAGGCTGCTCTTTTGGTTGAAATTTAGTGTTGAGTTGAAAAAACAAAAGAAAATAAGTTAGTATATGATTAGGAAAGATCAATTTCTCTGGACCCCCGACAGATTCATAGATGCTCGGATCTTCTCCTTTCTAGCTCTAAACACGTAAAAACGACTGATCATAAAGCGTGTTTAAAAAAGGTGGAACAAGCCATGCTTCGTGCAGAATGGCATATCGGTTCGGAGGTCCCGGGTAGTTGACGTTCTCTTGATATTTTCTCCGGGTGTGCAGGAGTTTTAAGGGTAGGGGTATTATGGATTGGGATTAGGGTTAGTCATTGTCTTTGAAGCGGTTGGAGTTAACTCCTATAATATTGATCTTACGTGGAAACTCGCGGATTTCCATTGTTTGGGTTGAATACAAATTTAAGTACCAAAATTTGCTATGTACCTCTTGCTTAGCATTCGTGGCATCTCTCCTGTCATTACCGGGTCAGTATCGGGTCAGTCCTGGGCCAGCAACCGCGGTTTCAAACAGATAATGTGCACACTCGTTGTCTCGAACACCTGACAGAAAGATACAGTTTAAACATTTCATTCGTCCCGTATGGAACGAAACATGTCTAATAAGGTCAGCCAGGACTTTCTTGGGCTTATTTATTGAGTTGCTCAGTATGCATGCACATGTAAGCTCGTTAGTACCCAGCCAGTGATGCCGTTGCCCCTATTACAGTCACAGTATACATTGTCAAACAACTTAGGGTATCAGCAGAAGCGCCAGTCATCTCCCAGGAGGCATTACCTTTTGAGTTCACTGTGAACAACCTTGCACTTTAGTTGCCCCAGATCATGATCCGCCGTGTAAGCCATAAGTATACCTTCATCTGTGTTATGTTCAACCGTCACGCCGTGTATTCGCATTTACTGTCTGTTTGCTAATTTTACTTATTTACTGATTTAGGAATCGACATCATAGCACACGGGGCATACCCACAGATGCTCAGTCTCTCGCAGCAAATGTGTTAATAAGTTATAAGTGCTAACTGTTGCCGTAGCACGCTGACGATAGACAGATCGTTCTCTTATTCTCATACACCCGCTATTTCTGGATCCACTCCCAATTCTTCGTTTACTTATTCTTACACATGTTATTTCATTTAACCTCGTGTCTTCGATCAACATTTGTTGGTATATGGTTTTCACAATGTCTCCATTGTCCAGTAGTGTTCCAGCAGCTATCGCTTTTGTAGCCAGAGAATCGGTCCTTTCATTCCCTCGCACTCCTACATATTCAGGCTGTATATCCACATAATTGCCTACAATGTAGACATATTGGTGCTTGGTATCCATTCATGCCACATTTATCCATTTGAACCTTCCGCAATATCGACGTGGAATCAGATACAATACTTCCTATGGTAACAACCACCTTAGAGCTGCAGTGATTGCCTTCACCTCCATCCTCATGCTTGAAGTTGTAGATCATTTTGTTCTGCTACGACCTTTCCCTTCACTTTAGCTGAAAACTCCCAGCCAGATCGACACCCCGATGAACAGAACCATCTTTTCGCATTTTTGAATACACACTCAGTGTTGTCGTTTTCTGGCCAAATCGAAAAAAATTTACTGCCTGCCCCACCGCTTGTTTTTTTTTTTTTTTTTTTTTTGCTATCCATCTGCAGACTGACTGACTGACTTTCTACCCCACCAAGACATCACACAAGCGATAAACACCCGATGACCCACATGACTGACTGACTGACTTTCTACCCCACCAAGACATCACACAAGCGATAAACACCCGATGACCCACATGACTGACTGACTGACTTTCTACCCCACCAAGACATCACACAAGCGATAAACACCCGATGACTCACATGACTGACTGACTGACTTTCTACCCCACAAAGACACCACACAAACGATAAACACCCGATGACACAAAGTGCCACCACGCGGATGAGGATCACCGTGGAGAGGTTCCAGAAACCGCATTCAGACAATTGGCCATATTAATGGCCTGCCTATATTGCGGCCCCTGGCAAAAGCCAGAGTGGGGCTTCAAATAACAAAAAATTGCGTCCTAAAAAGGACGTAAGGAATATTGACAATCCACCTGCACATAATTTGTTTAAGTAATCAGAGTGGGTTTTATAAAGGAAAAAAGAACTCTCGTGTACATTTTTGTATGTGCGTTATTGCTGAAGGAAAATGTTGAATTAAGAATCGACATCACAGCACTCGGCACACTCCCATTAGTGCTCCGTCCCATCTTCAGCAGCAAGAGAAGAGTTCCAATTCCGATGGCACCAGTAGCTGTCTGATTGTATATCATCCGTCTCATCCTTCCACTGAGTGTTGAGCGTCGGTCACATTCCCTGGTAACCCCTCGCATCGCCATTCTATTCAGACCGTAATAATGTATCTGCGCATCCAGACTGTTCACTCGTTCCCAAAGGGCTGAAGGAAAATGGTGTCCATTGTATTTTTATGTAAGCTTTTAATTATATTATCTTTCGTATAATCAGGCCCCCTAAATAATTTCCGTTAATTTATATCGTTCATATTTGAAATACGAACCTGGTCGAACTCTCTGGGTTGTGATTAGAATCGAACCACACAAAAAATTATTAATCCGATATTCGTTAGCGTATTCCGTAAACAAGCAGAGGTTTGACTGAATTTCCGGGTGTCGCTTTACAGAGTCTTAAAGACTTATGGCGTTTTTTGAAATCGTATGAAAATATCTCAGCTGTAAACCACAACACAACATGCTATTTTAAGGACGAACTAACAATAAAACTTACTGACAAAAAAAAAAAAAAAAAAGTCGTCATAAAAAGGACGAAACTGGATAATAACAGTTAACGAACAATAAGAAACAGAATGGATTTATGTTTGTCTTTTGGTTATTCAACGTTATGGTGTCTTTTTTTTCTACTTGAATCCTTCCAGTTACGTCATCGACGTTTGTGTGTGTGTGTGATTCTGTGAGTGTGATTCTGTGAGTGTGTGTGTAATAAGGATCTTCTGTGAACTTGTTCCAACGCGTGGTAAAAGCTGGTCTCCATTTCTTTAAGGTTGGTCTTGATGCCAACGTTTATTATGCTGAGAGTTCGTTCAGTTGCTTTTAATCCAGTATGGGTCGCTGCTGCAGTTGGTACCAGTCTATTCTCACCAGACCAAGAAGGTCATGGCCAAACGGTTTCCTCTGTTGCTCTTTGATAAACTATATGACGAGTTGAGTCAAGAATTGACATCGCAGCATTTGAGGCATGTCCATACTCGCTCCGTCCCCATCCTCAGCAGCAGTGCAGAGTCCAGTACTAATAATAAAGAGTACACACGTAGTCTCCTAATTTTTCTGTTTCTCTTCTTGTTACTCCGCTAGCTTTTCCAAGTGCCACCATTCTCTTCTGGTTACTCCGACAGCTCTTCCAAGTGCCACCATTCTCTTCTAGTTACTCCGACAGCTCTTTCAAGAGCCACCATTCTCTTCTGGTTACTCCGACAGCTCTTCCAAGTGCCACCATTCTCTTCTGGTTACTCCGACAGCTCTTTCAAGTGCCACCATTCTCTTCTGGTTACCCCTGCAGCTCTTTCAAGTGCCACCATTCTCTTCTGGTTACTCCGATAGCTCTTTCAAGTGCCACCATTCTCTTCTAGTGACTTCGGCAGCTTTTCCAAGTGCCACCATCTTTGGTGTTATGACTTTGAACTGATTAGGTTGGTAATTAGGATCCAAGTCTGCTACTGATAGCATTAAGTTAGCCAACAATGAGATAATATTTATATATGCTTTCGTAACAAAAAAAAAAACAAAAAAAAAAAAAAAAAAAAAAAAAAAAAAACGTTTACTTAAAGGTGTCACTGGCTAGTTCCTGCAATTCTCAAGGTCAGATAGCCAGGTCAGGTTGTACCTGATGCAGACAATTTTTTATTACCCCGTTATATCTTTTATTTTAAAAACACACATTTTTGCTATTTGGTCACCAATTCTCTCTCTCTCTCTCTCTCTCTCTCTCTCTCTCTCTCTCTCTCTCTCTCTCTCTCTCTCCCTCTCTTTCTCGCGCACACACAAACACAGAGTACGGCGTGCATCCTTTCCTACGCGCACTCCCAGTACCTGGCTTGTTTTATGTTGATTTTTGTATCGTATTTTCCTTCGAATGTGAAAACTGACCGTAAATATTTAACTTCACACGATGCTTTTATGGATATGGTTTCTGACTGTCTGCCTTTTACTATTGTCTCTGTCTTTTCTCTGTTTATTCTCCGCTGATATTTATGATACTTGGCACTGAACTGATTGAGTCAGTTCTATGGACTGTCTTTTCGTTTATGCTATTAGTGCTTAGTCATGTCCAAATACACATTCTTAAATATCATCATCCTCTTAGCTGTCAGCTTCTTTCATTCTCGCCAAAAAGACTTGACAGTTAAGATCGCCACAGCAAAAAACGGGACGTACATCAAAGGAGTTGTTAATCAACATAGAACTGGTACTATTAATCACCGGACGCTGGGCTGGGATTCATACTGAAGAGAGGATCTGAGCACCTATGAACATGTCGGGAGTGCAATGATGATAACCCAACTAACTAATTATTTGTATATCATATACACGGGCTACTTGTGACAGTTATGATCCGCTCAAAATTGGTGGCAACCCTATTCCGGAACTCCGCTACGCAGATGACACAGTCCTACTTTCGAACAGCGTAAAGGGAATAGACAGTTTAATATTGTCTGTCCAAAAGCACAGTGAAGATCAAAATCTGTTCTTGAATTTAAAGAAAACGAAAATAATCAGCACAGATAAAACTGTTTGTCACCCAAAAAAAAAAACAATAAATGATGAAGAAATTGAAAATGTCACAAACTTTGAATATCTAGGCTCTATAATAAACAGCAATGGTGACTGTTCGACAGAAATTAAAATGAGGACGGCCATAGCAATGCAAAGATTGAACAGCCTTAAAAGTCTATGGTTAAGCACCAGAAAGGAGATAAAAATTAGAATTTTGAGAGCATGCATCTTCCCAGTGGCTACATAAGGATGTGAGTCGTGGACTATCTCTCAGTCCTTAAGAAAGAGAATAGGGGCTTTTGAGCTGAAATGCTATAGAAAGATTCTCAGAATATCTTGGACAAAGAAGATGAGAAATATTGACATCCTAAAAGATCAAGGAAGATTGGCTAATAAACAGCATCCTTTCTCGAAAGCTGAAATATTTTGGTCGTATCAAGCGCCACGACGGATTGGACAAAATTATAGCAGAAGGCATGATAACAGGAAGGAGGGGCAGGGGCCGACCGACACGAAGATGGGCAAAGGATATAAGTGACTCCTTGAGTATGAAAGTACATGAGGCGGGAGAACTGGCGAGAGACCGAGTTCTTTCAGGCAGACTGTGATGAGAGCGACGTTCTGCAAAGGACCTGCGACGTGATGATGATGATACACGGGCTGTGTCTTATGAAAAGTTTTGCCTAACTTGAGATTTAAAAAAAAAAAAACTTTGGGTTCCAAGATACGAAACGAAATTTCGTTTCATTTGTTAGAGATGGCGAATAGAACGGTGAAGGATGCCCACTCGGTTAAGGGGACAAATCCCCAGTATCTGGTGGAGAAAATTATCAGAACACGAATATATGAATGCAGATATTGGAAAGAGGAATGTTTTGCCTTAACAGGTAAGCGATGATTTAGATACACCTATAGATTGTTCAAGTGATTGTGTGTTTATTACCTATTTTCGATAGACGATTTTACAGTTTTTTAAATTACACTAAAGTCTAAACTAAAGCTTGTCGAAAGCGTCCACTAACTGGAGGTTCCTTTGAAGTCGGAGTGTATCTGCCTAAGAGGCAAGGAACCAACAGTCTGCAATCATATAGATACGTCAGATTTGTAAAACGGATAAGATAACGCATAAATGATATGCAATACTCAGGTTCTGGAACAGGACTGCAGTGTTTACAGTCCTGTCAGTCCAGAAGTGGATGAGCAACTGTCAACTCAACTATCATAACTTTCTGCCGGCGTTTACTGTAAACTTTACAGCTGGTGAACGGGAAGAAGAATGTTGAATTATGAAATCAAAATCATAGCACTCAGGACACCCTCACGCTCCATCCCCACCTTTAGCAGCAAACAAAGTTTCAGTTTCAATGGCACCAGTAACTGTCTGATTGTATATCTGTCTGGCCCCTCCCTTGAGTTTTGAGTGTCGGCCAGATCCCCTGGTAACTCCTTGCAGCGTCATTCTCCTCAGACCGTAATGATGTATTTGCGCTTCTGCACTTTTCACTCAATCCCTGAGGGCACTCACAACGTCTAGCTTGTCATACATCTATTCACCACTAAGTGCTACAGAACGGGCCAGTCTGTCTGCCTGTACATTTCCCAACACACCGGCATACCCGGAGAGAATATCTAAAGAATGCTAACTACCCGGGATCTCTGAAGTGATGCTTGCCACTCTGCACGGAGCATACCTGTCTCCACCTTTCTCAACAGGCTCTGTGAGACAGTGACAATCAATGCATATGTGTACTACCTACTACTGCTGATTCTTAAGCCAGCAGAAGACAGCAGTGAATGCCTCCACCTCCATTCTCAAACTAGACATTGTGATATCATATGCAAGGCTTTGTTGCACTAAGAGATGTCCATTCGCTTTTGCTATAAACTCTCATGCACTTTGTCTGCCCCTCAACACAGAGCCATCTGTATAGATAATCACATCGCTTGGGCGGTAAATGTCTTGAATCATTTGTAGAACTTCTGATTCTGCAGTGCCACCTGGCCAGTCCCTGCACTCACGACCCAAAGTGATAAGAACCCTGCACGTCTAAAACTTGCTCTGACACTTTGACCCGCTCCTCACCTCGCACAAATTTATCCAGCATGCATACATGTCTGATTGTGTCTTCGGCTTACGCCATCCAAGACCTTCCTCTTTTCAATCTGTGACCCTTAGATCTACCCAGGGCTTCATGCAAGAGGTGCTTCTTGTCTGCAGCTACTCTAAGATATGACTTTGCTTGCAGAACTTTGGGCCAAACTGCAATAAAAGCCAGTGCAAGTATATATACATACTACTGAGGTATCTCTTTTACATCCTAGAATTACCTACATGGTGTCATGCGTGAAGAAGAAGAAGACAATTAGTAAATCAGTTTGTTAAAAGTTAGTGACTTCAGTGAATGACAGTTGAACTTCTAGGCAGCCTTTAAGAAATATGGGCTTTAGAAGAACCTTAACTCCCAACATCTCCCTAACCCCCAGCATCTCCCTAACCCCCAACATCTCCCTAACCCCCAACATCTCCCTAACCCCCAGCATCTCCCTAACCCCCAGCATCTCCCTAACCCCCAGCATCTCCCTAACCCCCAGCATCTCCCTAACCCCCAACATCTCCCTAACCCCCAGCAACACCCCCCTCTTACAAATTGCTAGGCACAATGTTCCTGCTTCTCAAATAAAACCATGCCCTCCTCACCACCTAGAGAAACATTCTAATAGAAAGGGGTTGGGAGCCCCATACCCCCTCCTCTGATTAAATGGATCGCGTGCCCCCCTACCATAAGAACTGAGTCCCTTCCGCTCGTCTGAAATGAGAAGTAAGTCCCACCCACTACCAGATAATGTTATACAGGCGGTAAAATGCCTCCTTGAAACATGTATAACAAGTAGACATCTTTTACAGTCCTCTGTTTCAACATATCATATTTTTCAAGCATATTATACAAGCACAAACTGACATATATATATTGCTATTCACATTGTTATTATTAATAATATTATTTTAGTTATATTATTATTTTTGTGCTGAATTGCAAAATAAATAAAATAACATGTTGAAATAATATAAAATATATACACAAGTACTTTTAAAAATAATTTATGTACATGGTTAAAGGCCCACCCCCTTACAAATGTGGGAGGGGAGGGAGCTAATGAAGCCGAGCCCCCAGGTTCCAGCATCCATAAGAGGCAGTACATTAACTTTTGTTGCTCAGAATGAGGTACATTTTACTTGTTTCAATACTTATGTTTCAAGATGGGTGAGTATAATGTATGTGCATATGTTTCAAGATGGGGGGTGAGTGTAATGCATGTGCATATGTTCCAAGGTGGGGGTGAGTGTAATGTATATGCGTATTGTCACTAGCTGCCCTGATTGTGGACAAGGCCATGGAGCTGAAGTATATTGGGGGTGTGTTCGGAGGCAACATCAAGCCGGTGCCCTTCCTGTGCCTGCTGTTGAAGATGTTGCAGATTCAGCCAGAGAAGGACATTATTGTGGAGTTTATCAAGAATGAGGACTTCAAGTGAGCTTGTGTTTTGTTTCTTGCCTGCCTGTTTGTGAAATATTCACATATATACTCTTTCTCTGTACATTGACTCCGTTCCCTGTGCCTGCAGAGTACTAACCCGTTAAATTCCTTTTCTCACCTGTCTGGGTTTTGGGACCCGATTGTGGAAAGGGGGGAGGGGGACCAAGAATACACTCACTGCCTCCACGACAAGAGTAAGCGTGTTTTAGGAGTCGGAGTACATCTGCTCGTGCGGCTAGGAACAACCAGCTGCACACAAATAAGCCAGTAAAACTGATGTACACGCAAAACTCATGACAAGCCACAAAGCCAAAGTCCAAAAGGTCGAACTACCAGGACTTTCTACCGCAGCCTACAGCCGATGAATGAAGAAGAAGAGAAATTCCTGTCTCTTCCTGTTTTGTTCTCTGTCTTCACCCATGAATATTAAAGAAACCTAGAGAAGTGAATGAGCTAACAGCTTCAAGCTACCTCGGTCACGCAACTTGTGATTTTACAGTGATCCCAGGGGGTGCCATTGAAGTAGCCAAGTTAAACTATTGGCCAACCATATAAACTGATGTCCGTGATAGTCTGTGGGTTAACCCCCCACCCCCCTAAATTCTGCACTCCCACTGATTATATTTCACTAACCACTTCCCCATTCATCTACAAGTGTGAAACTTGCTTCATTTCTTTACTTTATAAAATTCAGAGAGGTCCGTATAATTATCACTTTATTTATTATTAATTTAATTATTTATTATTATTTTATTTCGATTGTTTACATATTTGACAGTGTAATATAGTAATTTCAGAGTCAGTTTATTTGTGCATGTGTTAAATTTTGTTTCTCATTATTATTTGGCTGATGAAGGCTTTGTCACTACAGGATCCTGTGCTTCTCTATTGTAATTGGACCTGACATATAATTTAGGTTTTTACAGTCTTTTCTAAACTATTGTCTGTCATTCACTTGTTGTATGTTTTCTGCCAGTTGTCTGTCATTCACATGTTGTATGTTTTCTATATATTGTCTGTTTTCTGTCATTCACATGTTGTATGTTTTCTGTCAGTTATCAGTGACCTGTTTGTGTGTGTGTGTGTGTGGGCCATTTGTCTGATGTTTCTTTTGTACATTACTAGATTAAATTGCCCGGCTTCACCCGGTATAGTGAAAGAAAATTGTAATTTCCCATCCTTGACTTCATCTTGGTCTCTACGGCTGCCCTATATTTAGGCCTACTTGAAATAAAATCCTACATTCATTATCCTGACGTATCTTTAGTCATTGCCTGTAAGTGCACCCAGGGCATCCGCTGTAATACCATCACCAGTGTTTGAGAGACTGTCAGATGTTTGTCTCAGACACATATAGATAAGTGCTTTCATGGAAGATAACAACAAAATATATTTTGTTTAAAAATTACCTTTTCAAAAAGGAAAAAAATATTCAGAGATATAATTCTAGCACAAGTTTACTTTGACTGATTATTGCAATAACTAAAGAAATGCACACAAACCTGGGCCACGAATGGGATTGTTAAATTAAATATTGAAGTCATAGTGGTAAATGCAGATTTAACCTATGTATTGGTCACAATTTTGGAGGAGTTGACATCTCATTTAAAATAAACACACCAAATACAGAAAGGGTTTGTGATTTTTAGTATAGATCAATCTGTTGCATCTTCCATCTATTGTATGTCATGTATTCTTTATTGTCTGTTTTCTGTCAGATGTTTTTCACCTGTCTTTTTTTTTTTTTTTGGGGGGTGATCTTGCACACACGAAAAAACCTGTTACGTAAATGTATGTTGTAAAGAATAGCATATACTGTAGCTTGATTTGATCATTGTCCGTCTGCAGGTACGTGAGAGCACTGGGAGCCATTTACATGCGGCTGACAGGCACATCCACCGACTGTTACAAATATCTGGAACCTCTGTACTATGACTACAGAAAACTCAAGCGTATGGATAGAAATGGCGGTAGGTTGAATAAATATTTCTGCTTCCTTGCAGTGTTTTCTTTTTATGTTAGCCTTATTTCACAATAGCACTGGTCTCTTACTGGAGGGGGGGGGGGTGGGGGGTGAGACCAATCAGCACATGCATCGGTAGCTTAAAGCCCCTTTAAGCACACCATTATTTCACCTTCCAAATTGTAAGATGATTAAGTGCACCAACACCTATCCAGTCATGTCAAATATGTCTTTGAGAATTTAAGATTACTCCCCCTCCTGCCTCCCCCCCCCCCCGCCTCCCCTCCCTTATATATGTGTGTGTGTGTGTATTGCAATTCAGCACATTTGATATATGTGTGTGTGTGTGTGTGTATGTATTGCAATTCAGCACATTTGAGATATATGTGTGTGTGTGTGTGTATGTATTGCAATTCAGCACATTTGATATGTGTGTGTGTGTGTGTATGTATTGCAATTCAGCACATTTGATATATGTGTGTGTGTGTATGTATTGCAATTCAGCACATTTGATATATGTGTGTGTGTGTGTATGTATTGCAATTCAGCACATTTGATATATGTGTGTGTGTGTATGTATTGCAATTCAGCACATTTGATATATATGTGTGTGTGTGTGTGTGTGTATGTATTGCTATTCAGCACATTTGATATATATGTGTGTGTGTGTGTGTGTGTATGTATGTATTGCAATTCAGCACATTTGATATATATGTGTGTGTGTATGTATTGCAATTCAGCACATTTGATGTATGTGTGTATGTATTGCAATTCAGCACATTTGATATATATGTGTGTGTGTGTATGTATTGCAATTCAGCACATTTGATATATGTGTGTGTGTATGTATTGCAATTCAACACATTTGATATGTGTGTGTGTGTGTGTATGTATTGCAATTCAGCACATTTGATATATATATGTGTGTGTGTGTGTGTATGTATTGCAATTCAGCACATTTGATATGTGTGTGTGTGTGTGTGTATGTATTGCAATTCAGCACATTTGATATATGTGTGTGTGTGTATGTATTGCAATTCAGCACATTTGATATATGTGTGTGTGTGTGTGTGTGTGTGTTGCAATTCAGCACATTTGATATATGTGTGCGTGTGTGTGTGTATGTATTGCAATTCAGCACATTTGATATATGTGTGTGTGTGTGTATGTATTGCAATTCAGCACATTTGATATATGTGTGTGTGTGTGTATGTATGTATTGCAATTCAGCACATTTGATATATGTGTGTGTGTGTATGTATTGCAATTCAGCACATTTGATATATGTGTGTGTGTGTGTGTGTGTTGCAATTCAGCACATTTGATATATGTGTGCGTGTGTGTGTGTGTATGTATTGCAATTCAGCACATTTGATATATGTGTGTGTGTGTATGTATTGCAATTCAGCACATTTGATATATGTGTGTGTGTGTATGTATTGCAATTCAGCACATTTGATATATGTGTATGTGTGTGTGTATGTATTGCAATTCAGCACATTTGATATATATGCGTGTGTGTGTGTGTAAAGTAAAGGACCCTTTTTTACGCCTTCAGTGTATTGGGCATATAGGGCTAGACCTTTCTTTTGTTTAGACCAGTCAGCATTTGGTGAGTGATGTGGTCAACATCATGCTTGTCTCCCTCTTTACTTCCCAGGACTGGGTCCACCTGGGTCAAGGCTGGGTCCACCTGGGTCAAGGCTGGGTCAAGGCTGGGTCCACCTGGGTCAAGGCTGGGTCCACCTGGGTCAAGGCTGGGTCCATCTGGTACCCATTCAAGGCTGGGTTGACCTTGGACCCATTCAAGGCTGGGTCAACCTGGTACCCATTCAAGGCTGGGTCCACCTGGTACCCATTCAAGGTTGGGTTGAACTTGGACCCATTCAAGTCTGGGTCAGCCTGGTAACCATTCAAGGCTGGGTCAACCTGGTACCCATTCAAGGCTGGGTTGACATTAGACCCATTCAAGGCTGGGTTGACATTAGACCCATTCAGGCTGGGTTGACATTAGACCCATTCAAGGCTGGGTCAACCTGGTACCCATTCAAGGCTGGGTTGACATTAGACCCATTCAAGGCTGGGTCAACCTGGTACCCATTCAAGGCTGGGTCAACCTGGTACCCATTCAAGGCTGGGTCAGTTTGGTACCCATTCAAGGCTGGGTCAGTTTGGTACCCATTCAAGGCTGGGTCAGTTTGGTACCCATTCAAGGCTGGGTTGACATTAGACCCATTCAAGGCTGGGTTGACATTAGACCCATTCAAGGCTGGGTTGAGATTAGAGCCATTCAAGGCTGGGTTGACATTAGACCCATTCAAGGCTGGGTTGACATTAAACCCATTCAAGGCTGGGTTGACATTAGACCCATTTAAGGTTGGGTTGACATTGGACCCATTCAAGGTTGGGTCCACCTGGCACCTGAGGACCACTAAAGATGGGAATCTGTGCACAGATGTCAGTGACTACACCACATGGCAAGACACACAGTGATGGGTGTGTGTGCTGTGTGTCTGCACCACATGGCAAGACACACAGTGATGGGTGTGTGTGCTGTGTGTCTGCACCACATGGCAAGTCACACAGTGATGGGTGTGTGTGCTGTGTGTCTGCACCACATGGCAAGACACACAGTGATGGGTGTGTGTGCTGTGTGTCTGCACCACATGGCAAGACACACAGTGATAGGTGTGTGTGTGCTGTGTGTCTGCACCACATGGCAAGACACACAGTGATAGGTGTGTGTGCTGTGTGTCTGCACCACATGGCAAGACACACAGTGATGGGTGTGTGTGCTGTGTGTCTGCACCACATGGCAAGACACACGGTGATGGGTGTGTGTGCTGTGTGTCTGCACCACATGGCAAGACACACAGTGATGGGTGTGTGTGCTGTGTGTCTGCACCACATGGCAAGACACACAGTGATAGGTGTGTGTGCTGTGTGTCTGCACCACATGGCAAGACACACAGTGATGGGTGTGTGTGCTGTGTGTCTGCACCACATGGCAAGACACACAGTGATGGGTGTGTGTGCTGTGTGTCTGCACCACATGGCAAGACACACGGTGATGGGTGTGTGTGCTGTGTGTCTGCACCACATGGCAAGACACACAGTGATGGGTGTCTGCACCACATGGCAAGTCACACAGTGATGGGTGTCTGCACCACATGGCAAGACACACAGTGATGGGTGTGTGTGCTGTGTGTCTGCACCACATGGCAAGACACACAGTGATGGGTGTCTGCACCACATGGCAAGACACACAGTGATGGGTGTGTGTGCTGTGTGTCTGCACCACATGGCAAGACACACAGTGATGGGTGTGTGTGCTGTGTGTCTGCACCACATGGCAAGACACACAGTTATGGGTGTCTGCACCACATGGCAAGACACACAGTGATGGGTGTGTGTGCTGTGTGTCTGCCTGCTGTAGCATCTTGTACTTGGACCATTATCTTGTACTTAAATCATTTTCTTGTCCTTGAATCATTTTCTTATCTCTTGCAGCTTTCCACATTGTCCACATGGATGAGTTCATTGATGAGCTGCTGAGGGAGGAGAGGGTCTGTGACATCATCCTGCCTAGAATACAGGTACAACTGACAGCACTGTCCCTGTGTTCTCTTGTGTGACCATGCGTCTGATCTACTGTGTCTGATCCTGTCTCACCATGTCATCTTCTTATGTTTTCTTGTGTTGCATTGTATTGTCTGATCATGACGTATGCTTTCTCATCTTTCCTTTCTCTTGTTTTTATAAATATTGAATTATGGCGTAATTAAAGGTAAAATGTGTCAATTGACCAGGACTTGATAGGTATTTGTGTTTGTCATTATCTGTGAATAACAGAAGTTGTATTCTTGTACTTTATCATGTCTTTACCTTCATATATTTAACTGCAGGGTGATTAAAACTCTGTTATTTAATTTGACAGTGACATGTCTAAGGTATTGTTTGTCAGTATCTGTGTCACAGAGCCTTCTTTATGTATTGTCTTTCTTCTGTCTTCTTTATCTCATCATGTTCATCTCACATCCTGTCTTTTAGGACTTTGTAATATTTTGCTTTGATCTATCATGTATGTTACACAGTGAGCAGTAGACTGAACTTTGATCTATCATGTATGTTACACAGTGAGCAGTAGACTGAACTTTGATCTATCATGTATGTTACACAGTGAGCAGTAGACTGAACTTTGATCTATCATGTATGTTACACAGTGAGCAGTAGACTGAACTTTCATCTATCATGTATGTTACACAGTGAGCAGTAGACTGAACTTTGGTCTATCATGTATGTTACACAGTGAGCAGTAGACTGAACTTTGGTCTATCATGTATGTTACACAGTGAGCAGTAGACTGAACTTTGATCTATCATGTATGTTACACAGTGAGCAGTAGACTGAACTTTGGTCTGTCATGTATGTTACACAGTGAGCAGTAGACTGAACTTTGATCTATCATGTATGTTACACAG
The DNA here is from genome assembly GCA_905116865.2 of Candidula unifasciata. Classification (NCBI taxonomy): domain Eukaryota; kingdom Metazoa; phylum Mollusca; class Gastropoda; order Stylommatophora; family Geomitridae; genus Candidula; species Candidula unifasciata. The sequence continues at coordinate 518,527 of CAJHNH020002157.1, forward strand.
TGAGCAGTAGACTGAACTTTGGTCTGTCATGTATGTTACACAGTGAGCAGTAGACTGAACTTTGATCTATCATGTATGTTACACAGTGAGCAGTAGACTGAACTTTGGTCTGTCATTTATGTTACACAGTGAGCAGTAGACTGAACTTTGGTCTGTCATGTATGTTACACAGTGAGCAGTAGACTGAACTTTGATCTGTCATGTATGTTAGACAGTGAGCAGTAGACTGAACTTTGATCTATCATTTATGTTACACAGTGAGCAGTAGACTGAACTTTGATCTATCATGTATGTTACACAGTGAGCAGTAGACTGAACTTTGGTCTGTCATGTATGTTACACAGTGAGCAGTAGACTGAACTTTGATCTGTCATGTATGTTACACAGTGAGCAGTAGACTGAACTTTGATCTATCATGTATGTTACACAGTGAGCAGTAGACTGAACTTTGGTCTGTCATGTATGTTAGACAGTGAGCAGTAGACTGAACTTTGATCTATCATGTATGTTACACAGTGAGCAGTAGACTGAACTTTGGTCTATCATGTATGTTACACAGTGAGCAGTAGACTGAACTTTGGTCTATCATGTATGTTACACAGTGAGCAGTAGACTGAACTTTGATCTATCATGTATGTTACACAGTGAGCAGTAGACTGAACTTTCATCTATCATGTATGTTACACAGTGAGCAGTAGACTGAACTTTGGTCTATCATGTATGTTACACAGTGAGCAGTAGACTGAACTTTGGTCTGTCATGTATGTTACACAGTGAGCAGTAGACTGAACTTTGATCTATCATGTATGTTACACAGTGAGCAGTAGACTGAACTTTGGTCTATTATGTATGTTACACAGTGAGCAGTAGACTGAACTTTGGTCTATCATGTATGTTACACAGTGAGCAGTAGACTGAACTTTGATCTGTCATGTATGTTACACAGTGAGCAGTAGACTGAAGGATGTTCTGTGTATTCCCTGTGTTCAGCAGCTGTAAACTCCAGCGGGAAGTCTTGGTTGTTTGTCCACGTCTGCACTTTATTATTGGTCCAGAACTCTACCAATTTGACTGATTTGCAGGCAGACTGTTGGTCCCTTGCCGCTCAGGCAGATACACTCCGGCTTTGAAGAAAGCACCCCTGTTTAGTATTTATTTGACTATTACAACATGCCTGGGGCCCCAGATGGGAGAGTGGGTTTCTTTGTGCCCTCACAAAAGGGCACAAAAACCCATACGTAGTACAGTTCTTTGTCTGTTGATGATTGACATATGTGTAATGTTGATGATGTGTCACTTGCAGAAGCGTCATGTGTTGGAGGAGACCAATGTCCTAGAACCAAGAGTCAGTGCCATAGAGGAAGACATTGAAGACGTCGAGTCGGAGCAGGAGGAGGACGATTTTGCTAAAGTGAGTGTTTTTATGAATTCTGCTGACATAGCTTGATCTCTCTCTCTCCCACACATTATGTCTTTCAGCTTTCTCTTCCACACATTATGTCTCTCAGTTTTCTCTCTCTCCCACACATCTTTCAGCTTTCTCTCTTCCACACATTATGTCTTTCAGCTTTCTCTCTCTCCCACACATTATGTCTTTCTTACTGCTCTCTGTTCCATAGGTGTTGGGACCTGGCAGCTCAGATCTCTTGAACTCTCCCTGTCCCCAATACTTTTGCAATGGAGCTAAGATGGCCTCTTTAACCATGTGCAGATATTATCTTTAAAAACTGTTTATACATTTCATATTTGTTCAGTTAGTTATCATATTTATTAGTCATGCAACATTGTTACAATAATAATATTAATGTGCCGACTAGAAAATAAATTTAATATGTGAAATCATATGAAATGTTTAAAAAAAAATACTTTGCAATATCTATACACGGTTAAAAGGGCCATCTTATATCTGAGCTCCCTGACAAAATTATTGGGAAAGGGAGGAGAAGAGAAGCATCATTTCAGATCTGACTTACAGGCAGACTATTGGTGTCTGGCCACTGAGACAGTCACCACCAGCACATGTGTAGTTTAGGTCTGGCCACTGAGACAGTCACCACCAGCACATGTGTGGTTTATGTCTGGCCACTGAGACAGTCACCACCAGCACATGTGTGCTCCATGTCTGGCCACTGAGACAGTCACCACCAGCACATGTGTAGTTTAGGTCTGGCCACTGAGACAGTCACCACCAGCACATGTGTGGTTTATGTCTGGCCACTGAGACAGTCACCACCAGCACATGTGTAGTTTAGGTCTGGCCACTGAGACAGTCACCACCAGCACGTGTGTGCTCCATGTCTGGCCACTGAGACAGTCACCACCAGCACATGTGTGCTCCATGTCTGGCCACTGAGACAGTCACCACCAGCACGTGTGTGCTCCATGTCTGGCCACTGAGACAGTCACCACCAGCACATGTGTGCTCCATGTCTGGCCACTGAGACAGTCACCACCAGCACGTGTGTGCTCCATGTCTGGCCACTGAGACAGTCACCACCAGCACGTGTGTGGTTTAGGTCTGGCCACTGAGACAGTCACCACCAGCACGTGTGTGGTTTAGGTCTGGCCACTGAGACAGTCACGACCAGCACATGTGTGGTTTAGGTCTGGCCACTGAGACAGTCACCACCAGCACGTGTGTGGTTTAGGTCTGGCCACTGAGACAGTCACCACCAGCACATGTGTGGTTAAGGTCTGGCCACTGAGACAGTCACCACCAGCACGTGTGTGGTTTAGGTCTGGCCACTGAGACAGTCACCACCAGCACATGTGTGGTTTAGGTCTGGCCACTGAGACAGTCACCACCAGCACATGTGTGGTTTAGGTCTGGCCACAAGGCAGTCACCACCAGCACATGTGTGGTTTAGGTCTCGCCACTGAGACAGTCAGCACCAGCACATGTGTGGTTTAGGTCTGGCCACTGAGACAGTCACCACCAGCACGTGTGTGGTTTAGGTCTGGCCACTGAGACAGTCACCACCAGCACATGTGTGGTTTAGGTCTGGCCACTGAGACAGTCACCACCAGCACGTGTGTGCTTCATGTCTGACCACTGAGACAGTCACCACCAGCACGTGTGTGCTCCATGTCTGGCCACTGAGACAGTCACCACCAGCACGTGTGTGGTTCAGTACCGCTTGAGCCAGAATTGGCAATCACATGACACAGTTGTTGGTAATTGTGCACTATTTCCTGTTTCGAATAAGACATTTGAAAAGTAGTTACATGATGTCCTGTTTTGATTGACATGTTTGATGATCGACATTGTATCCAGATCTCAGTGACACATTTGAGCATTATTGCTCAGATGGTCAGGAAGTTATATATTCCCCACGTTGTCCTGTAGTGACAGATGGTCACGTGTCCTGTAGTGACAGATGGTCAGTTGTCCTGTAGTGACAGATGGTCACGTGTCCTGTAGTGACAGATGGTCAATTGTCCTGTAGTGACAGATGGTCAGTTGTCCTGTAGTGACAGATGGTCAATTGTCCTGTAGTGACAGATGGTCAGTTGTCCTGTAGTGACAGATGGTCAGTTGTCCTGTAGTGACAGATGGTCAGTTGTCCTGTAGTGACAGATGGTCAGTTGTCCTGTAGTGACAGATGGTCAGTTGTCCTGTAGTGACAGATGGTCAGTTGTCCTGTAGTGACAGATGGTCAGTTGTCCTGTAGTGACAGATGGTCAATTGTCCTGTAGTGACAGATGGTCAGTTGCCCTGTAGTGACAGATGGTCAGTTGTCCTGTAGTGACAGATGGTCAGTTGTCCTGTAGTGACAGATGGTCAGTTGTCCTGTAGTGACAGATGGTCAATTGTCCTGTAGTGACAGATGGTCAATTGTCCTGTAGTGACAGATGGTCAGTTGTCCTGTAGTGACAGATGGTCAATTGTCCTGTAGTGACAGATGGTCAATTGTCCTGTAGTGACAGATGGTCAGTTGTCCTGTAGTGACAGATGGTCAGTTGTCCTGTGGTGACAGATGGTCAGTTGTCCTGTGGTGACAGATGGTCAGTTGTCCTGTAGTGACAGATGGTCAGTTGTCCTGTAGTGACAGATGGTCAGTTGTCCTGTAGTGACAGATAATCAGTTGTCCTGTAGTGACAGATGGTCAGTTGTCCTGTAGTGACAGATGGTCAGTTGCCCTGTAGTGACAGATGGTCAATTGTCCTGTAGTGACAGATGGTCAATTGTCCTGTAGTGACAGATGGTCAGTTGTCCTGTAGTGACAGATGGTCAGTTGTCCTGCAGTGACAGATGGTGTTATCCTGTAGTGACAGATGGTCAGTTGTCCGGCAGTGACAGATGGTAAATTATCCTGTAGTGACAGATGTGATTGGCTGTTTATTCCAGGAGCTGAAGAAAGCTGCACCTCCCCCAGAAAGAAAGCCCAAGAGACCTTCACCTTCTCACACCAGGCGGCCCACAAGTCCCCACAGGAAGTAAGTCATTTTTCTCCAGCACAAATCTGATCATTTTAAGCTGATATGGTAGGTTTATTTTATTTAAGAAACAAATTTGGTTTGCTCAGGAAAAGCCCTAAAGTAGTCATACACTTCATTAAAGAGCAACAGATGAGATGGTTTGGCCATCTGATGAGAACGCCCTGGCACGCTGGAGAAATTGAATAAACACAGAGCAAGAGGAGGACCACACAAAACAATAGCATCAAGAACAGACCTAACTCTTTTGGTACCTAAGGTCAGTTTTTGGTGAAGCTTTCCTTGTACCGAAAGAGTTGAAGATCAGTTTATGCTGCGCAATAGAAAGTGTACATAAAAGACCCCCCCCCCCCCCCCCCCTTGAGTGAGGCAACTAGAGAGAGTGGAAAAGCGTTGCTCCACAAGAGTTGTAACAGAAACATATGAGCTTTTTTTTCTTCCAGAGAATCCAAACGCCACAGAAGTCCAGGCAAAAGGAGGTCAAGGTCACGTGAAAGGGCAGAGAAGCGGCACAGGTCTCCAGGTAAATAAGCTTGTGTTTCTATCAGTGTGTCTGCTTGTTCGTAGCTGCTCCTATCACAGCAGATTAAATGTGTTGAACTGGAGTCAGAGAAGATGACATATGCATCACATTTTTGTTCTGCGGGGAAAGACATGTGTCTACCTATTTGAGTTGCATACCAGTTTTTAGCATTTTGCAGTGTCTGAATGTTGCTTTTTAAAAAAAAATGTTTTTGTGTGTGTGTGTGTGCTGATGAAGGCTATCTAGTTGCAATATTCTGTCCATCACTTGACACTCATACTCTTCACACTTTTTGTTGGTTGTGATTGCTTGTAAAGGTGAGCCTTGACACAGTTTTCATGATACCCTAATGTGGACATCCTCCCAGCATGGGAAACAAGAACAGGCCCGCTGACCCCAACAGACGTAACAGGCCTGCTGACCCCAACAGACGTAACAGGCCTGCTGACCCCAACAGACGTAACAGGCCTACTGACCCCAACAGACATAACAGGCCTGCTGACCCCAACAGACGTAACAGGCCTGCTGACCCCAACAGAGTTAACAGGCCCGCTGACCCCAACAGAGTTAACAGGCCCGCTGAGCCCAGCAGACGTAACAGGCCTGCTGACCCCAACAGAGGTAACAGGCCTGCTGACCCCAACAGAGGTAACAGGCCTGCTGACCCTAACAGACGTAACAGGCCTGCTGACCCCAACAGAGGTAACAGGCCCGCTGATCCCAACAGAGGTAACAGGCCCGCTGACCCCAACAGAAGTAACAGGCCCGCTGACCCCAGCATACGTAACAGGCCCGCTGACCCCAGCATACGTAACAGGCCCGCTGACCCCAGCATACGTAACAGGCCCGCTGACCCCAACAGAGGTAACAGGCCTGCTGACCCCAACAGGCTTATCGTAGAATGCAAGTAAAATCGGGTTGACCGATTTAAGAGATGTTGGTGGACCAGCAGTGCAGATCTGGCACAAAATGGCAACCATCTCGTGTAAGGGCAGCTGCGGAAGGAAGTGTGGAAATGAGCTGCTAGATGTTGTCCTCACAGGTTGGGGCTCTTCCATGGGGCAGGTAATGGGTGAGTTCCTTCCTCTAGTAAATAACAGAATGCCTACAGATATTTTTTGAGTGAAAAACTGGGAAGCGTTGAAGATTTCACACCTGGTTGTAGTTATGTCGTCACCAAATTATTGCAGGCATACAGATATAGAACCTCCAAAATATTGTCATCTTCACAGATTCAATGTCTGCCCTTCAAGCTCTGGAGGGCAATGAACGCTGCAGAACTGACATAGCCAAGATAATCCTGGATGCCGATCATCTTATTACCTCATACAACATCAGAATAGTGATGCAGTGGATTCCAGGTCACTCCGGCACACCAGGTAATGACAGAGCTGACAGATTGGCAAAGAAAGGAGCAACACAAGAACAACCACCTACAGCGACAACCCTCCAGACAGCAAAAACACTGATAAGAGCTATAAACAAAGAGACTTGGTTGAACAGATGGGCCATGGGAGACACTGGAAGAGAGGTTTATAGACATATGTCTGGCCCTGATCCTAATGACAGCATTAACCATCTAACAAGAAGGGACCAGGCCACCATCTTCAGACTTAGAACGCAACATACTCCACTCAATGGACACCTAAACAGAATACAGCCACAACACTCCCCAGAGTGCCAGCTATGTAACTACCCCTACGAAACTGTTGAACACCATCTCTTTGAGTGCCCAAAACTCAGTGAGACAAGAAGAACGCTACTCCCTCCGAGACCAGACAAGTGGAACACCTTGTACGGAGGAAAAGAACAGCTTGTGAAAACATGCAAATTCCACTACATGGCATTGGGCCAAAGGGCGAAAGCTCATGCGCCGCTGGATCGATAACAACAACAACAACCAGATATGAATTTGATTTGTTCCCTAACTGGGCTCATATGGCGAATAACTAACTCATATTCTCAAAACTACTTTTCTGATTACAATTAATGTAAATAATTGTAATTCGTTCCAGCATTCGGATGCTGTACACAGAAAGCAGAATGATGATTTTTTTTTTGTAACAAAGAAAATATGTTGCACTGATTGTTTGTTTTTGTCAGTAGCATCCTTACTTGTGTCTGGTATTCTGTGGCAGAAATGTCTTATGTAACTCCAAGTACCAGCTGAAAATATTGTCGGCATATTCTGTTTGACTGGAACATAAAGGGTGATAATATTGATATTACTGTCCCTCTACCTACCGCCTTTTCACTTCATCGTCTTGGTTCATCTAATAAATTGTTCTCGGTAGTATGTTTAATTGTGGAGACAACAGAGTCGAAAACATCCAGCAATGTCACTTTCAGGGGCAAGTAATGACTGTCGGTACAAAAATGCTGTGGAAGCCATGTTTTATAAATTCGCAGGGCCTTAACACACAGTAGGTGTGAACAAACAGTGGGTTAGTGATCCTCAGTAACAGTGATGTAAGGCCAGGTGACTCAGCTTACAACCAGGTGTACATGTGGCAGTGAAGATGAAACTGGTGTGTGGTCTGGTGACTTTTACAGGTAGCAGTAACAACAGAACGGCAAACAGGACAGCCAGTTGTGTCTATAACCTGTCAGTGGAAGAAAGGTGTGTTGCATGTAGCAGAATCCTTCATGTTATTGTCCACATGAAACATTGGTTGAGCTGCTTTTGTTTAGCTAATATCATCTTGTGTGGTAGGATTTAGTTTTGTGTGCACCTGAGTGTCTCCCACAAACTTGCAAGGTTTCTGTCTGTGTACAAGTGTCATTGTGTGTGTGTGGAGAAAGGGGGTGCCAGGGTAAAGTCATAGAACCATTAAGCTTACCAATACACCAATCAGTCAACTGCCATCCAGGCGCAGGTTACCAAACCTATGATCTTCTTTCTCTGCCATTTATCCCCCCAATGGAACATAGGCCCTAAATCAGTGTATACCAGGTTGTTCTGTCCATTTTTAGTTGGTTGGTTTTTCTGGCCACAGTGTTCTGCAACTCCACCCTTAGTCTGCTGTTACAACATGCCTGGTAGGACGCAGTGTTACTAGTTAGCTTCTTGGGTTGGTCACGGTAATACAGACAAGCTATAACATTGAGGTGTTGCGTTAAAATGAACAAAGTTATGGCACAATTATTTTTATTTTCTACAGAGCACAAACATAGAGATGAGGATCGCCACAAGCGATCTAGTAAGAAAAGTCGCCACGACCGTGATGGGGAAAGAGAGCGACACCGCAGCCGTCACGGAGGCAAAGACCGCCACCACAGAGAGAAAGACAAGGACCAGAAGAGCCACAGAGATGACAGAAGAGATCGGGCCAAAGAGGAGAGGAAGGAGAAGAGTAGGAGCTCCACAGACCAGGAAATCCGAGAAGCAAATGAGATGAGGGCCAGGTTAGGTCTGGCACCTTTGAGGCCTTAGTTTTTGTAATTAAAATGTCCTTTAACATTGCCTTGTTGGTCTTCTATTGGCAGAATAATATAGTTACACAGCGTTGCATTAGTCTACCAAACTAACATCTTTGTGATGTTCCTGGCATAAGTTACCAGTATATTTGTTGGTTACTATGGCAAGAAACTGTCCACATACTTTTTGGCCGTCCCAGACTTAACGATGTCCTTAGAAAACATGACAGTCCAACAGTCGGAGAAGAGCAATGAAGCTATATCTAACTCAACCATACAGTGGGAGAAGATGGTACAAGTGACACAGAAATCACCAGGACTGAAATATTGCAAGAGGTATAAAGCTATACCTCACTCAACCATACAGTGGGAGAAGATGGCACAAGTGACACACAAATCACCAGGACTGAAATATTGCAAGAGGTATAAAGCTATACCTCACTCAACCATACAGTGGGAGAAGATGGCACAAGTGACACAGAAATCACCAGGACTGAAATATTGCAAGAGGTATAAAGCTATACCTCACTCAACCATACAGTGGGAGAAGATGGCACAAGTGACACAGAAATCACCAGGACTGAAATATTGCAAGAGATATAAAGCTATACCTCACTCAACCATACAGTGGGAGAAGATGGCACAAGTGACACAGAAATCACCAGGACTGAAATATTGCAAGAGGTATAAAGCTATACCTCACTCAACCATACAGTGGGAGAAGATGGCACAAGTGACACAGAAATCACCAGGACTGAAATATTGCAAGAGATATAAAGCTATACCTCACTCAACCATACAGTGGGAGAAGATGGCACAAGTGACACAGAAATCACCAGGACTGAAATATTGCAAGAGGTATAAAGCTATACCTCACTTGACCAAACAGTGGGAGAAGATGGTACAAGTGACACAGAAATCACCAGGACTGAAATATTGCAAGAGGTATAAAGCTATACCTCACTTGACCAAACAGTGGGAGAAGATGGCACAAGGGACACAGAAATCACCAGGACTAAAATATTGCAAGAGATATAAAGCTATACCTCACTTGACCAAACAGAAAAAAAAAGTGAAGGACCCTTTTCCACGCGTATTGGGTATATAGGGCTAGATCTATAATTTATAGACCAGTGGCACAAGATGGGTGATGTGGTCAGCATCGCACCAGCCACCTTTACTTCCCAGAACCGCACCTGGTACCCACTTAAGGCTGGGTCGACCTAGAAGCCATTTATGAAAAAAGTCTGGCTTCGCCAGGGAGCGAACTTACGATCCGCATGCGAGCATCTAGCCTTAGCATGCATGAAAGGAAGGAACTCAAGTCTCCTGCCAGCTTTTCTACGCAAGGGTCACATGCATAGTATTTCCATTATCATACTGGTCAGCCTCTGCCCCTGACTTTTGCCATTATATTTTCCAGTCCACCATTGTGCTTCATATTGCCAAAATATTTCAGTTTCCGATGTCCCTGTGGTAAATGGATTTACTTTACACAATATATATTTGAACTCAATGCTTGAAAGCGATTTTCTCGAAACAAGAATCTAGGTACTTGGGCAACTGGCAGAGTGTGAAGCTGTCCTGTGGTGACAGTTGTCACTGTGTTAAAGGTCATGAGGCAACTATGCATGCAGACATGAATGGGACAGACATCAGAATGCAGCAAGTTCATGAAAGGACAGTGACAACTTAGAATATCAAAGAAATGGAAAGAAACATAAAACATACACCACACCTGGTTGTAACAGAGAACACACAAATGAACAACACTCCTGAACACCAAATGTTCACTCACACACACAGCCAAACTTAAAACAAATGTAAATACTTGATCAGTCTCCATCTGTATTGTGTAAATCTACTTGAGCCATAACTCATGTGTAAACAATACAATCATTTTGACACAATAAATTGTCTGTAAGAACTGGTAGCTCACAAATTAAATTCACATCATCCACACACATGTGATCTCACACAACAAACTAAAATTTAAAAAAAAAGAAGCAAACAATGCAACTGTGATGAAACATTCACTTTTTTCCTCAGTCAAACTAAACATGAATGACATTTATAAGTATCCTCTAGTGTATTCTCAACTTCTTGAGTGTGTGCTGATCAGGTTCTGCTTGGTTGGGTCGTCTGTGGGACTCAATATTGTAGTCCTCAGGCCTGTGAAAGGAAATGTGTACAACCCTGGTTAGGTCTACAATGCAATGGCTCTTATGGCAAATGACCTCATGCAGATGTGGCCAAACTCAACAGTGTCTAATATTTACAACTGAGATATTTTCAGGAATACCCTGCCAGGGGCTGTGAGCGGCAGTGATCAATTCCCTTCTCCACTGCCAGGGGCTGTGAGCGGCAGTGATCAATTCCCTTCTCCCCTGCCAGGGGCTGTAAGCGGCAGTGATCAATTCCCGTCTCCCCTGCTAGGGGGCTGTGAGTGGCAGTGATCAATTCCCTTCTCCCCTGCCAGGAGGCTGTGAGTGGCAGTGATCAATTCCCTTCTCCCCTGCCAGGAGGCTGTAAGTGGCAGTGATCAATTCCCTTTTCCACTTTTATCTTCCCCAATTAGGGCTAAGAGGCTAACATGTTCAGAATAAAAACATTTGTTCAAACAAAAGTAGACAGTGAATAATGACAGGTACCACATGCAGACTGGGAATGATGACAAATAACAAAAGGTTACCAGAAATTGTGACTATCAGAGATGACAGATAACAACAAAAGGTGACCAGAAACTGTGACTATCAGAGATGACAGATAACAACAAAAGGTGACCAGAAATTGTGACTATCAGAGATGACAGATAACAAAAGGTGACCAGAAACTGTGGCTATCAGAGATGACAGGTAACAAAAGGTGACCAGAAACTGTGGCTATCAGAGATGACAGATAACAAAAGGTGACCAGAAATTGTGACTATCAGAGATGACAGGTAACAACAAAAGGTGACCAGAAACTGTGACTATCAGAGATGACAGATAACAACAAAAGGTGACCAGAAATTGTGACTATCAGAGATGACAGATAACAACAAAAGGTGACCAGAAACTGTGGCTATCAGAGATGACAGGTAACAAAAGGTGACCAGTATCTGTGGCTATCAGAGATGACAGGTAACAACAAAAGGTGACCAGAAACTGTGGCTATCAGAGATGACAGGTAACAAAAGGTGACCAGAAACTGTGGCTATCAGAGATGACAGGTAACAGAAGGTGACCAGAAACTGTGGCTATCAGAGATGACAGATAACAAAAGGTGACCAGAAACTGTGGCTATCAGAGATGACAGATAACAAAAGGTGACCAGAAATTGTGACTATCAGAGATGACAGGTAACAACAAAAGGTGACCAGAAACTGACTATCAGAGATGACAGATAACAACAAAAGGTGACCAGAAACTGTGACTATCAGAGATGACAGATAACAAAAGGTGACCAGAAACTGTGGCTATCAGAGATGACAGGTAACAACAAAAGGTGACCAGAAACTGTGACTATCAGAGATGACAGGTAACAAAAGGTGACCAGAAACTGAGACTATCAGAGATGACAGGTAACAAAAGGTGACCAGAAATTGTGGCTATCAGAGATGACAGGTAACAACAAAAGGTGACCAGAAATTGTGGCTATCAGAGATGACAGATAACAAAAGGTGACCAGAAACTGTGACTATCAGAGATGACAGATAACAAAAGGTGACCAGAAATTGTGACTATCAGAGATGACAGATAACAACAAAAGGTGACCAGAAATTGTGACTATCAGAGATGACAGATAACAACAAAAGGTGACCAGAAATTGTGACTATCAGAGATGACAGATAACAAAAGGTAACCAGAAACTGTGACTATCAGAGATGACAGATAACAACAAAAGGTGACCAGAAACTGTGACTATCAGAGATGACAGATAGCAACAAAAGGTGACCAGAAACTGTGACTATCAGAGATGACAGATAACAAAAGGTGACCAGAAATTGTGACTATCAGAGATGACAGATAGCAACAAAAGGTGACCAGAAATTGTGACTATCAGAGATGACAGATAACAAAAGGTGACCAGAAATTGTGACCTACTATAATAAAATAAACAATAAATTAACTTACAACTGAAACAAGCGTGGGAAACTGTCAATCTCTTCCTGTGTAAAATCCTGTAACTTCTTTGGTACTGCTTGCACCTGGCGGATCTGTCCAGTCACGTTGTTGAGGATATGTTCAGGCACCTCCTGCCAGAGGTTACACAGGTGCACATTTCAATAACACACAAACCAAGAGATTCATTCTTATTATTTGATTACTTGGTTTAGTTTCAAAAGATCAGCACTGCACACAGATCACCTTGGAAGTGCTCTGTCTTCTCACACAGATTACATATGGAGACTCTCACCTAGTCTATCCTCTTCTGCCTTGGGGTGCAGACGTCTGCCAGAGATCACCAGACTTCTCTAGCTGTAGTTTACTTGTTTGGCTTTGCTCCAATCTAGTCCACTCTTCCCAGCAAGTTTTGGGTTGCCCTGGAGGTCTGATTCCCTGGTTCTGTTATACACACTGACACACACAGCTGGTGGAGAGTCCAGGACTATCTTTAGCCCACATCTGTTATACACACACAGCTGCTGGAGAGTCCAGGACTATCTTTAGCCCACATATGTTATACACACGGACACACACAGCTAGCGGAGAGTCCAGGACTATCTTTAGCCGACATCTGTTATTTATACACACTGACACACAGTTGGTGGAGAATCCAGGTCTATCTTTAGCCCACACCTGTTATACACACACAGCTGGTGGAGAGTCCTGGACTATCTTTAGCCCACATTTGTTATACACACACAGCTGGTGAAGAGTTCATTCAGGTCTATCTTTAGCTCACATCTGTTTTACACACTGACACATGCAGTTGGTGGAGAGTCCAGGTCTATCTTAAGCCAACATCTGTTATACACACCGACAAACGCAGTTGGTGGAGAGTCCAGGACTATCTTAAGCCAACATCTGTTATACACACTGACAAACGCAGTTGGTGGAGAGTCCAGGACTATCTTAAGCCAACATCTGTTATACACACTGACAAACGCAGTTGGTGGAGAGTCCAGGACTATCTTAAGCCAACATCTGTTATACACACTGACAAACGCAGTTGGTGGAGAGTCCAGGACTATCTTAAGCCAACATCTGTTATACACACTGACAAACGCAGTTGGTGGAGAGTCCAGGTCTATCTTAAGCCAACATCTGTTATACACACTGACAAACGCAGTTGGTGGAGAGTCCAGGTCTATCTTAAGCCAACATCTGTTATACACACTGACAAACGCAGTTGGTGGAGAGTCCAGTCCAGGATACTATCTTAAGCCAACATCTGTTATACACACTGACAAACGCAGTTGGTGGAGAGTCCAGGACTATCTTAAGCCAACATCTGTTATACACACTGACAAACGCAGTTGGTTGAGAGTCCAGGACTATCTTAAGCCAACATCTGTTATACACACTGACAAACGCAGTTGGTGGAGAGTTCAGGTCTATCTTTAGCTCACATCTGTTATACACACTGACAAACGCAGTTGGTGGAGAGTCCAGGACTATCTTAAGCCCACATCTGTTATACACACACAGTTGGTGGAGAGTCCAGGTCTATCTTAAGCCCACATCTGTTATACACACTGACAAACGCAGTTGGTGGAGAGTCCAGGACTATCTTTAGCCCACATCTGTTATACACACTGACAAACGCAGTTGGTGGAGAGTCCAGGACTATCTTTAGCTCACATCTGTTATAAACACACAGCTGGTGGAGAGTTCAGGACTATCTTTAGCTCACATCTGTTATACACACTGACAAACGCAGTTGGTGGAGAGTCCAGGACTATCTTTAGCCCACATCTGTTATACACACTGACAAACGCAGTTGGTGGAGAGTTCAGGACTATCTTTAGCTCACATCTGTTATACACACTGACAAACGCAGTTGGTGGAGAGTCCAGGTCTATCTTAAGCCCACAACTGTTATACACACTGACAAACGCAGTTGGTGGAGAGTTCAGGACTATCTTTAGCTCACATCTGTTATACACACTGACACATGCAGTTGGTGGAGAGTTCAGGACTATCTTTAGCTCACATCTGTTATACACACTGACACACACAGTTGGTGGAGAGTTCAGGACTATCTTAAGCCAACATCTGTTATACACACTGACACACACAGTTGGTGGAGAGTCCAGGACTATCTTAAGCCAACATCTGTTATACACACTGACACACACAGTTGGTGGAGAGTCCAGGACTATCTTAAGCCAACATCTGTTATACACACTGACACATGCAGTTGGTGGAGAGTTCAGGACTATCTTTAGCTCACATCTGTTATACACACTGACACACGCAGTTGGTGGAGAGTTCAGGACTATCTTTAGCTCACATCTGTTATACACACTGACAAACGCAGTTGGTGGAGAGTTCAGGACTATCTTTAGCTCACATCTGTTATACACACTGACACACACAGTTGGTGGAGAGTTCAGGACTATCTTAAGCCAACATCTGTTATACACACTGACACACACAGTTGGTGGAGAGTCCAGGACTATCTTAAGCCAACATCTGTTATACACACTGACACACACAGTTGGTGGAGAGTCCAGGACTATCTTAAGCCAACATCTGTTATACACACTGACAAACGCAGTTGGTGGAGAGTCCAGGACTATCTTTAGCCCACATCTGTTATACACACTGACAAACGCAGTTGGTGGAGAGTCCAGGACTATCTTTAGCTCACATCTGTTATACACACACAGCTGGTGGAGAGTTCAGGACTATCTTTAGCTCACATCTGTTATACACACTGACACATGCAGTTGGTGGAGAGTCCAGGACTATCTTTAGCTCACATCTGTTATACACACTGACACACACAGCTAGTAGAGAGTCCAGGACTATCTTTAGCTCACATCTGTTATACACACTGACACACACAGCTAGTAGAGAGTTCAGGACTATCTTTAGCTCACATCTGTTATACACACTGACACATGCAGTTGGTGGAGAGTTCAGGACTATCTTTAGCTCACATCTGTTATACACACTGACACATGCAGTTGGTGGAGAGTTCAGGACTATCTTTAGCCCACATCTGTTATACACACTGACAAACGCAGTTGGTGGAGAGTCCAGGACTATCTTAAGCCAACATCTGTTATACACACTGACACATGCAGTTGGTGGAGAGTCCAGGACTATCTTTAGCCAACATCTGTTATACACACTGACAAACGCAGTTGGTGGAGAGTCCAGGACTATCTTAAGCCAACATCTGTTATACACACTGACACACACAGTTGGTGGAGAGTTCAGGACTATCTTAAGCCAACATCTGTTATACACACTGACACACACAGTTGGTGGAGAGTCCAGGACTATCTTTAGCTCACATCTGTTATACACACTGACACACACGCAGTTGGTGGAGAGTTCAGGACTATCTTTAGCTCACATCTGTTATACACACTGACACACACAGTGGTGGAGAGTCCAGGACTATCTTAGCCAACATCTGTTATACACACTGACACATGCAGTTGGTGGAGAGTTCAGGACTATCTTTAGCTCACATCTGTTATACACACTGACAAACGCAGTTGGTGGAGAGTTCAGGACTATCTTTAGCTCACATCTGTTATACACACTGACACACACAGCTAGTAGAGAGTCCAGGACTATCTTAAGCCAACATCTGTTATACACACTGACACATGCAGTTGGTGGAGAGTTCAGGACTATCTTTAGCTCACATCTGTTATACACACTGACACACGCAGTTGGTGGAGAGTTCAGGACTATCTTTAGCTCACATCTGTTATACACACTGACACACACAGTTGGTGGAGAGTCCAGGACTATCTTTAGCCACATCTGTTATACACACTGACACATGCAGTTGGTGGAGAGTTCAGGACTATCTTTAGCTCACATCTGTTATACACACTGACACATGCAGTTGGTGGAGAGTTCAGGACTATCTTTAGCTCACATCTGTTATACACACTGACAAACGCAGTTGGTGGAGAGTCCAGGACTATCTTTAGCCCACATCTGTTATACACACTGACACACGCAGTTGGTGGAGAGTCCAGGACTATCTTTAGCTCACATCTGTTATACACACTGACACATGCAGTTGGTGGAGAGTTCAGGACTATCTTTAGCTCACATCTGTTATACACACTGACACACGCAGTTGGTGGAGAGTTCAGGACTATCTTTAGCTCACATCTGTTATACACACTGACACACGCAGTTGGTGGAGAGTCCAGGACTATCTTTAGCCCAACATCTGTTATACACACTGACACACACAGTTGGTGGAGAGTCCAGGACTATCTTTAGCTCACATCTGTTATACACACTGACACACGCAGTTGGTGGAGAGTTCAGGACTATCTTTAGCTCACATCTGTTATACACACTGACACACAGTGCAGGACTATCTTTAGCTCACATCTGTTATACACACTGACACACACAGTTGGTGGAGAGTTCAGGACTATCTTTAGCTCACATCTGTTATACACACTGACACACACAGTTGGTGGAGAGTCCAGGACTATCTTTAGCTCACATCTGTTATACACATACACACACTGACACACACAGCTTGGTGGAGAGTCCAGGACTATCTTTAGCTCACATCTGTTATACACACTGACACATGCAGTTGGTGGAGAGTTCAGGACTATCTTTAGCTCACATCTGTTATACACACTGACACACACAGTTGGTGGAGAGTTCAGGACTATCTTTAGCTCACATCTGTTATACACACTGACACACACAGTTGGTGGAGAGTTCAGGACTATCTTAAGCCAACATCTGTTATACACACTGACACACACAGTTGGTGGAGAGTCCAGGACTATCTTAAGCCAACATCTGTTATACACACTGACACACACAGTTGGTGGAGAGTCCAGGACTATCTTAAGCCAACATCTGTTATACACACTGACAAACGCAGTTGGTGGAGAGTCCAGGACTATCTTTAGCCCACATCTGTTATACACACACAGTTGGTGGAGAGTCCAGGACTATCTTAAGCCAACATCTGTTATACACACTGACACATGCAGTTGGTGGAGAGTTCAGGACTATCTTTAGCTCACATCTGTTATACACACACAGCTGGTGGAGAGTTCAGGACTATCTTTAGCTCACATCTGTTATACACACTGACACATGCAGTTGGTGGAGAGTCCAGGACTATCTTTAGCTCACATCTGTTATACACACTGACACACACAGCTAGTAGAGAGTCCAGGACTATCTTTAGCTCACATCTGTTATACACACTGACACACACAGCTAGTAGAGAGTTCAGGACTATCTTTAGCTCACATCTGTTATACACACTGACACATGCAGTTGGTGGAGAGTTCAGGACTATCTTTAGCTCACATCTGTTATACACACTGACACATGCAGTTGGTGGAGAGTTCAGGACTATCTTTAGCCCACATCTGTTATACACACTGACAAACGCAGTTGGTGGAGAGTCCAGGACTATCTTAAGCCAACATCTGTTATACACACTGACACATGCAGTTGGTGGAGAGTCCAGGACTATCTTTAGCCCACATCTGTTATACACACTGACACACGCAGTTGGTGGAGAGTCCAGGACTATCTTAAGCCAACATCTGTTATACACACTGACACACACAGTTGGTGGAGAGTTCAGGACTATCTTAAGCCAACATCTGTTATACACACTGACACACACAGTTGGTGGAGAGTCCAGGACTATCTTAAGCCAACATCTGTTATACACACTGACACACACAGTTGGTGGAGAGTCCAGGACTATCTTAAGCCAACATCTGTTATACACACTGACACATGCAGTTGGTGGAGAGTTCAGGACTATCTTTAGCTCACATCTGTTATACACACTGACAAACGCAGTTGGTGGAGAGTTCAGGACTATCTTTAGCTCACATCTGTTATACACACTGACACACACAGCTAGTAGAGAGTCCAGGACTATCTTAAGCCAACATCTGTTATACACACTGACACATGCAGTTGGTGGAGAGTTCAGGACTATCTTTAGCTCACATCTGTTATACACACTGACAAACGCAGTTGGTGGAGAGTTCAGGACTATCTTTAGCTCACATCTGTTATACACACTGACACACACAGCTAGTAGAGAGTCCAGGACTATCTTAAGCCAACATCTGTTATACACACTGACACATGCAGTTGGTGGAGAGTTCAGGACTATCTTTAGCTCACATCTGTTATACACACTGACACATGCAGTTGGTGGAGAGTTCAGGACTATCTTTAGCCCACATCTGTTATACACACTGACAAACGCAGTTGGTGGAGAGTCCAGGACTATCTTTAGCTCACATCTATTATACACACTGACACATGCAGTTGGTGGAGAGTTCAGGACTATCTTTAGCTCACATCTGTTATACACACTGACACATGCAGTTGGTGGAGAGTTCAGGACTAGCTCACATCTGTTATACACACTGACAAACGCAGTTGGTGGAGAGTCCAGGACTATCTTTAGCCCACATCTGTTATACACACTGACAAACGCAGTTGGTGGAGAGTCCAGGTCTATCTTAAGCCCACAACTGTTATACACACTGACAAACGCAGTTGGTGGAGAGTTCAGGACTATCTTTAGCTCACAACTGTTATACACACTGACACATGCAGTTGGTGGAGAGTTCAGGACTATCTTTAGCTCACATCTGTTATACACACTGACACATGCAGTTGGTGGAGAGTTCAGGACTATCTTTAGCTCACATCTGTTATACACACTGACACACACAGCTAGTAGAGAGTCCAGGACTATCTTTAGCTCACATCTGTTATACACACTGACACACACAGCTAGTAGAGAGTTCAGGACTATCTTTAGCTCACATCTGTTATACACACTGACACATGCAGTTGGTGGAGAGTTCAGGACTATCTTTAGCTCACATCTGTTATACACACTGACACACACAGTTGGTGGAGAGTTCAGGACTATCTTAAGCCAACAACTGTTATACACACACAGCTGGTGGAGAGTTCAGGACTATCTTTAGCTCACATCTGTTATACACACTGACACACACAGTTGGTGGAGAGTCCAGAACTATCTTTAGCTCACATCTGTTATTTATACACACTGACACATGCAGTTGGTGGAGAGTTCAGGACTATCTTTAGCCCACATCTGTTATACACACTGACAAACGCAGTTGGTGGAGAGTCCAGGACTATCTTAAGCCAACATCTGTTATACACACTGACACATGCAGTTGGTGGAGAGTCCAGGACTATCTTTAGCCCACATCTGTTATACACACTGACAAACGCAGTTGGTGGAGAGTCCAGGACTATCTTAAGCCAACATCTGTTATACACACTGACACACACAGTTGGTGGAGAGTTCAGGACTATCTTAAGCCAACATCTGTTATACACACTGACACACACAGTTGGTGGAGAGTCCAGGACTATCTTAAGCCAACATCTGTTATACACACTGACACACACAGTTGGTGGAGAGTCCAGGACTATCTTAAGCCAACATCTGTTATACACACTGACACATGCAGTTGGTGGAGAGTTCAGGACTATCTTTAGCTCACATCTGTTATACACACTGACAAACGCAGTTGGTGGAGAGTTCAGGACTATCTTTAGCTCACATCTGTTATACACACTGACACACACAGCTAGTAGAGAGTCCAGGACTATCTTAAGCCAACATCTGTTATACACACTGACACATGCAGTTGGTGGAGAGTTCAGGACTATCTTTAGCTCACATCTGTTATACACACTGACAAACGCAGTTGGTGGAGAGTTCAGGACTATCTTTAGCTCACATCTGTTATACACACTGACACACACAGCTAGTAGAGAGTCCAGGACTATCTTAAGCCAACATCTGTTATACACACTGACACATGCAGTTGGTGGAGAGTTCAGGACTATCTTTAGCTCACATCTGTTATACACACTGACACATGCAGTTGGTGGAGAGTTCAGGACTATCTTTAGCCCACATCTGTTATACACACTGACAAACGCAGTTGGTGGAGAGTCCAGGACTATCTTTAGCTCACATCTGTTATACACACTGACACATGCAGTTGGTGGAGAGTTCAGGACTATCTTTAGCTCACATCTGTTATACACACTGACACATGCAGTTGGTGGAGAGTTCAGGACTATCTTTAGCTGACATCTGTTATACACACTGACAAACGCAGTTGGTGGAGAGTCCAGGACTATCTTTAGCCCACATCTGTTATACACACTGACAAACGCAGTTGGTGGAGAGTCCAGGTCTATCTTAAGCCCACAACTGTTATACACACTGACAAACGCAGTTGGTGGAGAGTTCAGGACTATCTTTAGCTCACATCTGTTATACACACTGACACATGCAGTTGGTGGAGAGTTCAGGACTATCTTTAGCTCACATCTGTTATACACACTGACACATGCAGTTGGTGGAGAGTTCAGGACTATCTTTAGCTCACATCTGTTATACACACTGACACACACAGCTAGTAGAGAGTCCAGGACTATCTTTAGCTCACATCTGTTATACACACTGACACACACAGCTAGTAGAGAGTTCAGGACTATCTTTAGCTCACATCTGTTATACACACTGACACATGTAGTTGGTGGAGAGTTCAGGACTATCTTTAGCTCACATCTGTTATACACACTGACACACACAGTTGGTGGAGAGTTCAGGACTATCTTAAGCCAACAACTGTTATACACACACAGCTGGTGGAGAGTTCAGGACTATCTTTAGCTCACATCTGTTATACACACTGACACACACAGTTGGTGGAGAGTCCAGAACTATCTTTAGCTCACATCTGTTATTTATACACACTGACACACACAGTTGGTGGAGAGCCCACGACTATCTTTAGCCCACATCTGTTATACACACTGACACACACAGCTAGTAGAGAGTCCAGGACTATCTTTAGCCCACATCTGTTATACACACTGACACACACAGCTAGTAGAGAGTCCAGGACTATCTTTAGCTCGCATCTGTTATACACACTGACACACACAGCTAGTAGAGAGTCCAGGACTATCTTTAGCTCACATCTGTTATACACACTTACACACACAGCTAGTAGAGAGTCCAGGACTATCTTTAGCTCACATCTGTTATACACACTGACACACACACAGCTAGTAGAGAGTCCAGGACTATCTTTAGCCCACATCTGTTATACACACTGACACACACAGCTAGTAGAGAGTCCAGGACTATCTTTAGCTCACATCTGTTATACACACTGACACACACAGCTAGTAGAGAGTCCAGGACTATCTTTAGCTCACATCTGTTATACACACTGACACACACAGCTAGTAGAGAGTCCAGGACTATCTTTAGCCCACATCTGTTATACACACTGACACACACAGCTAGTAGAGAGTCCAGGACTATCTTTAGCTCACATCTGTTATACACACTGACACACACAGCTAGTAGAGAGTCCAGGACTATCTTTAGCTCACAACTGTTATACACACTGACACATGCAGTTGGTGGAGAGTTCAGGACTATCTTTAGCTCACATCTGTTATACACACTGACACACACAGTTGGTGGAGAGTTCAGGACTATCTTTAGCTCACATCTGTTATACACACTGACACATGCAGTTGGTGGAGAGTCCAGGACTATCTTTAGCCCACATCTGTTATACACACTGACAAACACAGTTGGTGGAGAGTTCAGGACTATCTTTAGCTCACATCTGTTATACACACTGACACACACAGTTGGTGGAGAGTTCAGGACTATCTTTAGCTCACATCTGTTATACACACTGACACACACAGTTGGTGGAGAGTCCAGGACTATCTTTAGCTCACATCTGTTATACACACTGACACACACAGTTGGTGGAGAGTTCAGGACTATCTTTAGCTCACATCTGTTATACACACTGACACACGCAGTTGGTGGAGAGTTCAGGACTATCTTTAGCTCACATCTGTTATACACACTGACACATGCAGTTGGTGGAGAGTTCAGGACTATCTTTAGCTCACATCTGTTATACACACTGACACACACAGTTGGTGGAGAGTTCAGGACTATCTTTAGCTCACATCTGTTATACACACTGACACATGCAGTTGGTGGAGAGTTCAGGACTATCTTTAGCTCACATCTGTTATACACACTGACACACACAGTTGGTGGAGAGTTCAGGACTATCTTTAGCTCACATCTGTTATACACACTGACACACACAGTTGGTGGAGAGTTCAGGACTATCTTTAGCTCACATCTGTTATACACACTGACACACACAGTTGGTGGAGAGTTCAGGACTATCTTTAGCTCACATCTGTTATACACACTGACACACACAGTTGGTGGAGAGTTCAGGACTATCTTTAGCTCACATCTGTTATACACACTGACACACGCAGTTGGTGGAGAGTTCAGGACTATCTTTAGCTCACATCTGTTATACACACTGACACATGCAGTTGGTGGAGAGTTCAGGACTATCTTTAGCTCACATCTGTTATACACACTGACACACACAGCTAGTAGAGAGTCCAGGACTATCTTTAGCTCACATCTGTTATACACACTGACACATGCAGTTGGTGGAGAGTTCAGGACTATCTTTAGCTCACATCTGTTATACACACTGACAAACGCAGTTGGTGGAGAGTCCAGGACTATCTTTAGCTCACATCTGTTATACACACTGACAAACGCAGTTGGTGGAGAGTCCAGGACTATCTTAAGCCAACATCTGTTATACACACTGACAAACGCAGTTGGTGGAGAGTCCAGGACTATCTTAAGCCAACATCTGTTATACACACTGACAAACGCAGTTGGTGGAGAGTCCAGGTCTATCTTTAGCCCACACCTGTTATACACACTGACAAACGCAGTTGGTGGAGAGTCCAGGACTATCTTAAGCCAACATCTGTTATACACACTGACAAACGCAGTTGGTGGAGAGTCCAGGACTATCTTAAGCCAACAACTGTTATACACACACAGCTGGTGGAGAGTTCAGGACTATCTTTAGCTCACATCTGTTATACACACTGACACACACAGTTGGTGGAGAGTCCAGAACTATCTTTAGCTCACATCTGTTATTTATACACACTGACACACACAGTTGGTGGAGAGCCCACGACTATCTTTAGCCCACATCTGTTATACACACTGACACACACAGCTAGTAGAGAGTCCAGGACTATCTTTAGCCCACATCTGTTATACACACTGACACACACAGCTAGTAGAGAGTCCAGGACTATCTTTAGCCCACATCTGTTATACACACTGACACGCAGTTGGTGGAGAATCCAGGTCTATCTTTAGCCCACATCTGTTATACACACACAGCTGGTGGAGAGTCCTGGACTATCTTTAGCTCACATCTGTTATTAATACACACTGACACACACAGTTGGTGGAGAGCCCACGACTATCTTTAGCCCACATATGTTATACACACACAGCTGGTGGAGAGTCCAGGACTATCTTTAGCCCACATCTGTTATACACACACAGCTGGTGGAGAGTTCAGGACTATCTTTAGCCCACATCTGTTGTACACACTGACACACACAGCTGGTGGAGAGTCCAGGACTATCTTTAGCCCACATCTGTTATACACACTGACACACACAGCTAGTAGAGAGTCCAGGACTATCTTTAGCCCACATCTGTTATACACACTGACACGCAGTTGGTGGAGAATCCAGGTCTATCTTTAGCCCACATCTGTTATACACACACAGCTGGTGGAGAGTCCTGGACTATCTTTAGCTCACATCTGTTATTAATACACACTGACACACACAGTTGGTGGAGAGCCCACGACTATCTTTAGCCCACATATGTTATACACACACAGCTGGTGGAGAGTCCAGGACTATCTTTAGCCCACATCTGTTATACACACACAGCTGGTGGAGAGTTCAGGACTATCTTTAGCCCACATCTGTTGTACACACTGACACACACAGCTGGTGGAGAGTCCAGGACTATCTTTAGCCCACATCTGTTATACACACTGACACACAGAGCTGGTGGAGAGTTCAGGATTATCTTTAGCCCACATCTGTTATTCACACTGAGACATGCAGTTGGTGGAGAGTCCAGGACTATCTTTGAATATTAGAAAGACATGACAAAAACAAAAAAGGAAACAAACGAAAGCTGGAGAAAATAAGGAGACAATTACTAAACAAGACAAAGCTGTGACAAATAAAACATCTGGGCATATGATGGCCTGATTCAGTTTTGTTTTTTTGGGGGTTTTTTTTGGTTTGTTTCATTTTTGGCCATCAGTTGTTTTTTTTTTTTTGGATTTTTTTGTTTTTTTTTGTTTTTTTTTTTTTTTTTTTTTGTTTTTGTTTTGTTTATTTTCTTGTTTTTTTTTTTTTTTCTTGGCACATATGACAACCTTGTGTGCCTGGTCTTGGTAATGTAATCAACTTCCACCAACAACCGTAAACAAAAAGATTCATCTAGAAACTTCTAAGCAACTACTAGCTGTATAAACTCTGGGGTGGAAAGTTGTGACTATTTACTTTTGAACTTTGATCTTATTCCAGAACTTGAGTTTTGCATACACATTCGTTTTTTACAGATCTGGCTTATTTGTATGCAGACTGTTGGTTTCTTGACTCTCAGGCAGATGTATTCCCACTATGAAAGAAACACCGGCCAATTACTTGTCTTACAGTGATGCTAAAAATAGTTCTAACGTAAGGGGTTTGACTGGTTGACAGAATTGGGGAAGTCCCTAGATTGAGAGACATGAAGAATGGCAAAACATGAGACTGTGTGAGCTCACCTGGGAACATGAGGTCTGGGGGAATAGCTGACTGGGAAGTCATTTTGTGACAGGACCCCAGAGATATAGGAGTGACAGTGTATCCAGAGTAAAACGAAGTGAACAATGATCCTGAATGACAAGGAGTGCAAGCTGTGAAGTGGTTGCCACAAAGCCACGTTGAAGTACAGGACAATGGAGGTGTCCTACTGACTGATGATTGTGCCAGCGTCGACCGCGGCGTGGCTGTAAACCCAAGATGCCAGCAAATGGACCCTGTCTGGATGGCATCAGTGTTAGGCTGTAATGTTGATTTTTGTCACTTATGTGGTGGTGTGAATACACACAAAACAGCCACAACCCTCACCAACTGACATTTGGAGTTGTGCTGTAGATTGTCAGAGAAGTCTGCTTCATCTAATCCCAAGACAACAGTCCGTGTCGAGTACGTATGAGCGAGAGCTAATACAAAAGATAGACACATTACAAAGGGAGCTCATCTTTCTGAAAAGTACAACGGAAAATACAGTAAATTACAGAACAATTGCTCACATCATCAGGAAATAAGTGAAGCCGGGCCATCATCTGCTTGCGCCAATCCATCCCTGACATACGGCTGTACACTGCTCTCTCAAGCACCTGAAATATCAATGATACAAAGATCAGGGACTCCAGGCAACAACCATCAATGATACAAAGATCAGGGACTCCAGGCAACAACCATCAGTGATACAAAGATCAGAGACTCCGGGCAACAACCATCAATGATACAAAGATCAGGGACTCCAGGCAACAACCATCAATGATACAAAGATCAGGGACTCCAGGCAACAACCATCAGTGATACAAAGATCAGAGACTCCGGGCAACAACCATCAATGATACAAAGATCAGGGACTCCAGGCAACAACCATCAATGATACAAAGATCAGGGACTCCAGGCAACAACCATCAATGATTCAAAGATCAGGGACTCCGGGCAACAACCATCAATGATACAAAGATCAGGGACTCCAGGCAACAACCATCAATGATACAAAGATCAGGGACTCCAGGCAACAACCATCAATGATTCAAAGATCAGGGACTCCAGGCAACAACCATCAATGATACAAAGATCAGGGACTCCAGGCAACAACCATCAATGATTCAAAGATCAGGGACTCCAGGCAACAACCATCAATGATACAAAGATCAGGGACTCCAGGCAACAACCATCAATGATACAAAGATCAGGGACTCCAGGCAACAACCATCAATGATACAAAGATCAGGGACTCCTGGCAACAACCATCAATGATACAAAGATCAGGGACTCCTGGCAACAACCATCAATGATGGGGAAACCAGTTGTCTCCAACAGGAAGGGGGCGCCGTGAGGAAGTTCCAAAAAAAGGCGTCAGGCAGTTTTCAATATTAATGCATTTCTACTTGCAATAAATCATTATGCTAACTTTTGTCAAGTTTAATTATAAATAAACTTTTAAATTATTTAAAAAACAAAAACAACATTTTTGTTTTCACAGTTTGTACATCTGTTGTTAAAAATTAACATGATAACACATGAATTTAAATATGGATCACAAACTAATTTCCCTTTTTAGTGACAACTGGTTATAATAGGGGTGAGGGTGGGGTGCAGACACGGCGTGTTTCTCAGGAGAACCGGAAAAACTACACACGACAGGAACATTCTACACACGACAGGAACATTCTACACATGACAAGGAACATTCTAGATATGACAAGGAACATTCTACATATGACAAGGAACATTCTACACACGACAGGAACATTCTACACACGACAAGGAACATTCTACACACGACAGGAACATTCTACACACGACAGGAACATTCTACACATGACAGGAACATTCTACACATGACAGGAACATTCTACACATGACAGGAACATTCTACACATGACAAGGAACATTCTACACACGACAGAAACATTCTACACACGACAGAAACATTCTACATATGACAAGGAACATTCTACACACGACAGGAACATTCTACACACGACAGGAACATTCTACACACGACAGGAACATTCTACACATGACAGGAACATTCTATACACTACAGGAACATTCTACACACAACAGGAACATTCTTCACATGACAGGAACAGTCTACACATGACAGGAACATTCTACACACAACAGGAACATTCTACACACAACAGGAACATTCTACACATGACAGGAAAATTCTACACAACAGATTCCTCATAATCATATTAATACAGAGAAATGTGAGTTAAAAATATTGGGATATAAATGAATATTAACCTGAACTATTTCTACTGTTTAAAAAAAAAAAAAAAATACCTAATACAATCTTCCCCCAACACCAGTACTTGAGACTAGCTTTGTGCTACACAATCTTCCCCCAACACCAGTACTGGAGACTACAGCTGTGTGCTACACAATCTTCCCCCAACACCAGTACTGGAGACTACAGCAGTGTGCTACACAATCTTCCCCCAACACCAGTACTGGAGACTACAGCAGTGTGCTACACAGTCTTCCTTCAACACTAGTACTGGAGACTACAGCAGTGTGCTACACAATCCCCCCACCCCCCAACACTAGTACTGGAGACTACAGCAGTGTGCTACACAATCTTCCCCCAACACCAGTACTGGAGACTACAGCAGTGTGCTAAACAGTCTTCCTTCAACACTAGTACTGGAGACTACAGCAGTGTGCTACACAATCTTCCCCCAACACTAGTACTGGAGACTACAGCAGTGTGCTACACAATCCCCCCACCCCCCAACACTAGTACTGGAGACTACAGCAGTGTGCTACACAATCTTTCCCCAACACTAGTACTGGAGACTACAGCAGTGTGCTAAACAGTCTTCCTTCAACACTAGTACTGGAGACTACAGTAGTGTGCTACACAATCTTCCCCCAACACTAGTACTGGAGACTACAGCAGTGTGCTACACAATCTTCCTTCAACACTAGTACTGGAGACTACAGCATTGTGCTACACAATCTTCCCCCAACACCAGTACTGGAGACTACAGCATTGTGCTACACAATCTTCCCCCAACACTAGTACTGGAGACTACAGCAGTGTGCTAAACAGTCTTCCTTCAACACTAGTACTGGAGACTACAGCAGTGTGCTACAGTCTTCCCCCAACACTAGTACTGGAGACTACAGCAGTGTGCTACACAATCTTCCTTCAACACTAGTACTGGAGACTACAGCATTGTGCTACACAATCTTCCCCCAACACCAGTACTGGAGACTACAGCAGTGTGCTACACAATCTTCCCCCAACACTAGTACCGGAGACTACAGCAGTGTGATACACAATCTTCCCCCAACACTAGTACTGGAGACTACAGCAGTCTGCTATACAGTCTTCCTCCAACACTTGAGACTTAGCTGTATACCATCTTATGTCTTCTAACATGATAGAAGTAAATAGGACGAGGTACATACTCTAACAGGTTTGTAGGAACCTTTCCAGAGGATAGTGTTATACTGCGCTATGAGCAAGTATGGGACTTGGAGCCCATGGTGATGGCGAGTGTGACTAGCAAGACCCGCCCGATTGAGAAAAGTCTTCAAAATTAGAGTGTGGAATTTACGGACTATCGTTGCTATGTCTTGAGTGTGTTGCTTGTCAAGACGCTCAGCTCTCATCCTTTCCTGATTCTCATTCTCTTCCTGGTTTGCTCCGTCCAAGCAACACTGTCCATGGCCTTTTGTTCCCTCTAATCTAGCCCAATACCTGTATTATTTATGTCTCACTTACATCGACATCTTCTACCAGTCTGTAATTCACCATCCTTATGGACTCTACCACCCTCCACCTGAACCTTTGGGGACTGAGCCCTGAGAAAATGTAAAGTACCTGCTCTTTCCATTACCTGAGTATTTGTGATCTTGTCCTGCCACTTATGCCAAGTATTCTTCTTAGGCATTGCAAGTGAAAAGCTATTTAGCAGTTCTCCTGATGCGATTAAGTTGACCATGTTCAATGCTTTAAAGAAGAGTCAGAGAACAACTCTTCTTGTTAGTCTGCTCATTGCCATTGCTGCTTTACAGAACCTGATGTTGATTTCTTGGGCCAGCGATAGTTTTTTTTATTCGCTGTGGATTCCAGATAGGTAAAATGGTCAATTGTTGCCAGCTCTTCACCATCAATGTAGACTGCAGATCTTGTGGTTAACAACTTGCACAATAATCTGTGTCTTCTTTTTGCTGACTGTTAGTCTAAATTCACAGCACGCATAAGCAAATGCAGAAAGTAAACATTGCAGTTCCTCCTCTGAGTGGGTGGGTTTTTTTCTGCATCATCTGCAAACAGCAGCTCTCTGATAAGAACTTTCAGTATCTTGGTTTTGGCTTTCAGCCTATCAGCTTTGAAAAGGCTGCCGTCAGATCAAGAACTGATGAATATACCACACCTCCTGACCTCGAAAAGCATATTTCAAAACAATTTAACATGGTAAAAGTAAATAAGAAAAAGTACTGACTCTAGTAGGGTCAAATTCATGCATCCTCCAAGCTGATGTCCTGGAGAAACCCCCAGCATGTCTGCAAGATAGAAACAAGCTTGTGTCAACAAAACAAGCAATCATTGGAGAAACCCCCAGCATGTCTGCAAGATAGAAACAAGCTTGTGTCAACAAAACAAGCAATCATTGGTGAAACCACCAGCATGTCTGCAAGATAGAAACAAGCTTGTGTCAACAAAACAAGCAATCATTGGAGAAACCACCAGCATGTCTGCAAGATAGAAACATGCTTGTGTCAACAAAACAATCAATCATTGGTGAAACCCCCAGCATGTCTGCAAGATAGAAACATGCTTGTGTCAACAAAACAATCAATCATTGGTGAAACCACCAGCATGTCTGCAAGATAAAAACATGCTTGTGTCAACAAAACAATCAATCATTGGTGAAACCACCAGCATGTCTGCAAGATAAAAACATGCTTGTGTCAACAAAACAATCAATCATTGGTGAAACCCCAAGCATGTCCGCAAGATAGAAACAAGCTTGTGTCAACAAAACAAGCAATCATTGGAGAAACCACTAGCATGTCTGCAAGATAGAAACATGCTTGTGTCAACAAAACAAGCAATCATTGGAGAAACCACCAGCATGTCTGCAAGATAGAAACAAGCTTGTGTCAACAAAACAAGCAATCATTGGAGAAACCCCCAGCATGTCCGCAAGATAAAAACATGCTTGTGTCAACAAAACAAGCAATCATTGGTGAAACCACCAGCATGTCCGCAAGATAAAAACATGCTTGTGTCAACAAAACAAGCAATCATTGGTGAAACCAGCATGTCCGCAAGATAAAAACATGCTTGTGTCAACAAAACAAGCAATCACTGGAGAGACACAGACAGTAAATCTGTGAGGATTCAACCACTGAAAACACAAACGTTACCTCTCACCTGCTGTTAAATATGCAAGGCTAATTGACTTTCTTTGTGTCAGCATGCAGTAACCATGTCTCCACCTGACTTTGTGTCAGCATGCAGTAACCATGTCTCCACCTGACTTTGTGTCAGCATGCAGTAACGATGTCTCCACCTGATTTTGTGTCAGCATGCAGTAACAATGTCTCCACCTGACTTTGTGTCAGCATGCAGTAACAATGTCTCCACCTGACTTTGTGTCAGCATGCAGTAACAATGTCTCCACCTGACTTTGTGTCAGCATGCAGTAACAATGTCTCCACCTGATTTTGTGTCAGCATGCAGTAACAATGTCTCCACCTGACTTTGTGTCAGCATGCAGTAACCATGTCTCCACCTGACTTTGTGTCAGCATGCAGTAACAATGTCTCCACCTGACTTTGTGTCAGCATGCAGTAACAATGTCTCCACCTGACTTTGTGTCAGCATGCAGTAACAATGTCTCCACCTGACTTTGTGTCAGCATGCAGTAACCATGTCTCCACCTGACTTTATGTCAGCATGCAGTAACCATGTCTCCACCTGACTTTGTGTCAGCATGCAGTAACAATGTCTCCACCTGACTTTGTGTCAGCATGCAGTAACGATGTCTCCACCTGACTTTGTGTCAGCATGCAGTAACCATGTCTCCACCTGACTTTGTGTCAGCATGCAGTAACCATGTCTCCACCTGACTTTGTGTCAGCATGCAGTAACCATGTCTCCACCTGACTTTGTGTCAGCATGCAGTAACCATGTCTCCACCTGACTTTGTGTCAGCATGCAGTAACGATGTCTCCACCTGACTTTGTGTCAGTATGCAGTAACAATGTCTCCACCTGACTTTGTGTCAGCATGCAGTAACAATGTCTCCACCTGACTTTGTGTCAGCATGCAGTAACAATGTCTCCACCTGACTTTGTGTCAGCATGCAGTAACGATGTCTCCACCTGACTTTGTGTCAGCATGCAGTAACGATGTCTCCACCTGACTTTGTGTCAGCATGCAGTAACAATGTCTCCACCTGACTTTGTGTCAGCATGCAGTAACCATGTCTCCACCTGACTTTGTGTCAGCATGCAGTAACCATGTCTCCACCTGACTTTGTGTCAGCATGCAGTAACCATGTCTCCACCTGACTTTGTGTCAGCATGCAGTAACAATGTCTCCACCTGACTTTGTGTCAGCATGCAGTAACCATGTCTCCACCTGACTTTGTGTCAGCATGCAGTAACGATGTCTCCACCTGACTTTGTGTCAGCATGCAGTAACGATGTCTCCACCTGACTTTGTGTCAGCATGCAGTAACCATGTCTCCACCTGACTTTGTGTCAGCATGCAGTAACCATGTCTCCACCTGACTTTGTGTCAGCATGCAGTAACCATGTCTCCACCTGACTTTGTGTCAGCATGCAGTAACGATGTCTCCACCTGACTTTGTGTCAGCATGCAGTAACGATGTCTCCACCTGACTTTGTGTCAGCATGCAGTAACAATGTCTCCACCTGACTTTGTGTCAGCATGCAGTAACCATGTCTCCACCTGACTTTGTGTCAGCATGCAGTAACGATGTCTCCACCTGACTTTGTGTCAGCATGCAGTAATGATGTCTCCACCTGACTTTGTGTCAGCATGCAGTAACAATGTCTCCACCTGACTTTGTGTCAGCATGCAGTAACCATGTCTCCACCTGACTTTGTGTCAGCATGCAGTAACGATGTCTCCACCTGACTTTGTGTCAGCATGCAGTAACGATGTCTCCACCTGACTTTGTGTCAGCATGCAGTAACGATGTCTCCACCTGACTTTGTGTCAGCATGCAGTAACGATGTCTCCACCTGACTTTGTGTCAGCATGCAGTAACCATGTCTCCACCTGACTTTGTGTCAGCATGCAGTAACCATGTCTCCACCTGACTTTGTGTCAGCATGCAGTAACGATGTCTCCACCTGACTTTGTGTCAGCATGCAGTAACAATGTCTCCACCTGACTTTGTGTCAGCATGCAGTAACCATGTCTCCACCTGACTTTGTGTCAGCATGCAGTAACGATGTCTCCACCTGACTTTGTGTCAGCATGCAGTAACAATGTCTCCACCTGACTTTGTGTCAGCATGCAGTAACGATGTCTCCACCTGACTTTGTGTCAGCATGCAGTAACAATGTCTCCACCTGACTTTGTGTCAGCATGCAGTAACCATGTCTCCACCTGACTTTGTGTCAGCATGCAGTAACGATGTCTCCACCTGACTTTGTGTCAGCATGCAGTAACCATGTCTCCACCTGACTTTGTGTCAGCATGCAGTAACGATGTCTCCACCTGACTTTGAGACCAGGACACACACAACGTAACAACCATCAATGTACCATCATCACCGGAGACATTTTCAGAAGGTTATCTACAAGTTACATAAAGCTGTGAGGTCTAGATAAATGATAGGTCACTACAAATTGAAAGATCCAATCACAGCAGGAGAACATTCAGACACACTTGACATAAAACAGAGATAATAGGACAAAGCACTCTGATGAAAAACCCATCAGAAGTTTTATAAAACAAAGCGTAGTAAGAAGAAAAGATAGAGAAATATTTAAATGTGGCATATTCAGATGAGATAAGACAATATAAGCTGTTCTCCTTCATGTTCACCGGCTGTAAATTCAGGCAGAATGTTTTGGTTGTTCACCCACTTCTGGACTTTAGTCTCATTCCAGAACTACACAGTTTTATGTGCACATCTATTTTACAGATCTGGTTATTTGTAAGCAGACTGTTGGCTCTTTGCATCTCAGAGAGATACACTCTGACCTCGAAGGAAATAACCCTAATTAGTTGGCTTTTATGAGATCCTTGTTAGGAGATAGTGGGTTTATTCCCCCTTTCCAAAATGGAGCCAAGGAACCCATACAGTGATCCTTAGGGGTTTTACAATTATACAATATTGGGAGAGACTGAACACACATGGGCATGTCCTGAGTTCAGCGACAGAGTTTCACTGCAGATTATTGAAGTGTAAACAAGCACAAAATAAGCTGAGTGTAAAGGGAAAAACAAAACAATGAAATGCTAGGCCTACCTGGTGTGGTGAAAATATTTGAAAGTTCTCCAAAAGTTGCTGCGCAGAGCTACATCTCTGGTGTTGTAGACCACAACGTGGTCGCCAAGGTCTTCTGCTCTCACAAACAAACACAGAGAAAGAGAACAGAAGGAAGCCAATCAGTGATCGCCAGCAATGTCGAGACATGCAACAAAAATAATCATGTACTTCTGAACCGTCACTGCTGTCTGTTTTACCTCTTTTTAGAGCAGTGTAGAGGGTCCTTAAGCCTGAGGATTTAGGGCAGCGTGGCTAGTGCTTTCGCCACGGACTGTGCTGGTTAGGATGTTTAATTTTGCCCCCGACAGAAAAAGTCCATCCCCTTACTGGGAGTCAAACCCGGGTCTCACACATGAGAGGCTGACATTGTAACCGCTTGGCCAGACGCTCCTCGTACTTTTTAACAATAATGTTAAATGTAATTTTGTGTCAAATTGTTAAAGTAACAACACAAATAGAAACTGTTAAAATAACGAGGATGTCAGAATGACCGGTGTATA
Source organism: Candidula unifasciata (assembly GCA_905116865.2). NCBI lineage: Eukaryota > Metazoa > Mollusca > Gastropoda > Stylommatophora > Geomitridae > Candidula > Candidula unifasciata. The sequence continues at coordinate 552,857 of CAJHNH020002157.1, forward strand.
TCAGGACTTGTGAGTTTTGGGAAAACTACACTTGTGAACAAAACATTGTAATCCAAATCAACCCATGACATTTGGTGGCAAGGCAACTCACTAGACCACTTCACCATGAAGACCTCAAAATGGTGATCAATGACGTCTGTAAACCGGAAAAAACTAAACATATAAATATCATTTTTTTTTTCATGTGCCTACACATGAATCCTATATTTTTGCTCACATCCGAATCCAGGTGTTCAATCCATGGCGGCACGGAGAGGTGTCATCTGTAAAAGTGATCCAGAAGACAAAGGAACAAGATCGGTGGAGATGCAAGAATACCTAAGCCAGTCATCAGGGCACATGATGATGACACAATTAAGACTGGGACAACCCGGGAGCCAAGGTCATTTCTGAAACAAAAGTCTGGTAATGTCAGGACCTGAACCCATGACCTTCTGATCTGCAGATGAGCGGTGTTTAGCCAACACAATGACAGCTCCGTGTTAACCACTACACCACGACAGCTCCATGTTAGCCCCTACACCATGACAGCTCCCTGTCAGATAGTGTTCTTGCAAAAATGTCTGCCTAAGGAAACAAACATGTTTAACTTGAAGATCCTACCTGAACCATAGTAGATGGGCTTGTGGAGGCCCTGCAAGTATGCGACAATTCTGTAGGCAGACTTGAAGGCACACTGATTGGCTGCATCATAGATCCACCATGATCTCGACAGGGTCGACCATTGCTGCAAACAAGAAACAATCATTTTTATCTGGGGCTGCACACAACCCAAGCTCAATGTTTCTTCACAATATTTGTACACTGCTTATTTGTGCACGAGCCTCTAGGAGGATACAGCCATTCACAATTTTGTATCTATTTATTTGTGCACGAGCCTCTACAAGGATACAGCCATTCACATTTTTGTATTTATTTATTTCTGCACCACCCACTAGGAGGATACAGCCATTCACATTTTTGTAGACTAATTAACTAGTTATCAGGTGTTGCTGGCAATGAAAGAGCTGAGAGACTGGCAGATTCTCCTTTAGTTGCAGATGGTCAACCTACAGATCATGCCAACACTGTTGATGCCCTTAGAGACATAGGATATTCAGAGGATTTTGGAAACAAAGTGTCCACATCACTGAAATGAAAATGAGAACTAGGAGTTAAGACTGGCACAGTCAAGCATGAGCAGCACACCAGTCGCACACAAAGTCTTGTTAACCAGCACTATTAACCCTGTGATGCTGATAAATATGTTGAATGGGGATCTTGAGCACCTATGGATGTGTCCGGAGTGCTGTGAAGATAATGAAGCTCATAATTCTTAACTAGCAAGCAATGGGCAATTTTATGTAGGTATTATAACTTAACAAAATTGATACTGATATGAACATTCAAATAAGACCGTCTTTTCTTATTGTAGTCGAACCAGGTTGCTGAAAAATAAATGTGTATGTATAGTTTAAGAAAAAATTTAATAAAAAAAAAAAAAAAAAATCCATTTAACACACCCTTTTTTTAGATTAAAAAAAAAGAGCAACATAATGCCTCACAGGTGTTCTCAAATATGACACAACAACAATTATTCTGTGAAAGTGTTACACATAAGTGGAAAATAAAATGGAACTATACAGACAGTGTCAGACACAGACAAAAACTGTAACTACAGGACAACCGACCTGGCTGCATCGTGATACCAGCTAAGTGATTTTTTTGTATCTATGTACTGTAGTATTGTTTATTTTGTGTGTGCTGATGAAGGCTCAGTAGCCGCAACGTTCACGTTTTGTTTGTATATGTTATATTGTGAAGCTTGTTCATCATCTACTTTTCTTCGTTCCGATTTATATCTTTTCTTGCAACTGCAAGACATCCATATTAATTATATGGCGCTTCTTTGAATCGTTCCCCAAAATGGCGGCTTTAATATGATGGCGTTCAAAAAGAAGCTAAATTGGCCAATTTCTGGCCATAAAATATCCAAATATATTCGAATGCGGGGTCAACTCTATTAAAAATATATGTGCCAGCTCCGAATAACGAAACAAATGCTCTGACAGGGTCTGGGCGATACGTTGCTTGCCGACCTGCTTCTGCGAGTGTGCCTCACCGCCGAGCGTATCCCCCGCGCCGCTACGCGCGGCGCTGATGGGGGCTAAACTAGATGGCTGGGACTCACGAGTGGCAGCTACTGCATCTCCTGCAACTTCCTCCAATTACTGTACTCGTGAGTCCCAGGCACCTAGATACGCTCGGCGATAAGTTTAATCGCGTTTGGCGCATGCCGACAAGTCTGACATCTACCGCTGCTAAATCCTCCAATCAGAAGAACACAGTATTGCTAATCGTTTTCATCGTCTGTAATGTCTCGAAATTGGTCAACGGTCGCTAATATCGTCTGCTAGTATCGGAGTCGCAGAAACGCTCGAAATTGTTGTCAACGGTCGGTATTTATCGTCTGCTACTAGTACCGTGTGCAATGTTAATAGTGATTGTCAAGTAATCCTAGTTTTGCCGCGATTATTTGTCCCTTGGCAGACAGTCCGTATTTTAGATATACGGGAACACCGTCGTTCGGATATTTTTGGATATTTGATGGCCAGAATGTGGCATGCCGCCATTTTGGGGAATGGATCAAAGAAGCGCCAATTATATTAATAAGGGGCTTCCTTTGACTTCAAAGTCACACTTGCATAAGAGACACGAAACCAACAGTCGGCGTTAAAAAAAGCTAGTAAAACGGATGTGCACGCAAAACTCAAGTTCTGAAACAGTTCTTTTAGGGTCCAAATTGGCAACGAACAACCAGAACGTTCCGCCCCAGATTGCGTCTCGTCTGTTCAGTTTAGTTTTTAACAGACGACTGCCTGTGAACGGCAACGGGAAGAAGTTTGTAAGCATTAAACAGTCAACCCTCCTAAGCTGCCTCATGCAACATGTTCTCTGATCTGCTTATCGACCAACAACGGTAAAAACAAGACAGCTGGAATCCTGGCGATAGAGACGTTGTAGTAGCATGAATGAATTGCCCTAAGTCACCTCTACAACTTACCACAACACGATTGTGCGCCATGTCTGTTCTGAGCCAACTTCCGGTGTGGAGTAATCCAGTGTTGCCACTTTTCTTTGACAAAAAATATCCAAAACGGTGTCAAAAAATATCTAAAAAGATCTAAACCTGCGTGGAAAAGATCTAGAAAAAACATCCAAATTGAAAAAGTCAAAAATTTCATAGCTTTTGTTATGACTTACCCTACATAATCATGTCCTCACCTTCACTGATGTCTGCCTCACAAGATCCACAGGATAAACTTAGCTTGGATAATGAAGTTGAAGCTTCAGATCCAAAATGACCCTGGTATGCTTTAGCTGTTCAAATTTCTTTATAAGTAGAACAGTAGGCTTATTTCTCTAGTCTTATCAGGCCGAATTTTAATGGCAAGATAGCATTTAAGAGGTCAAATTTCATCCTGTTTTTTAGGTTAGATTTGATATAATTCCTAGCACTGAAAACTCTTTCTAAGTCAGCATTTGAGTGGAGTAGTATCATGTCAGACATGGCACTTTAAAGAGCTTAAAGAATGGACTGTTTGATGAGGCATCTTTAAATTGTCTCACTTCACTCCAGAACTCTTTAGTTTCTGTTTTGTTTGTCCATTCAGCTAACTTTATTTTGGTTAACTGATATTCTGCTTCCGCGACACTATTATCAGTAGCCACTAAAAATTTCATAACTTTACAATATTTAGGTATGTCCTTTATTGGCTGAAGTATGTTGCTCACAGAAAAAAGTTAAATATTTTTCAAAACATCTAGATTTTCAGGAAGTCTCTGCTTCAATAATGAGATAAGGAAATCTTGACAGCGTTTTCTCAAGTTGTTCTCTTCATTCTCTGTTAACAGTCTTTTTGTTTTTAAATCATCAATTTTTGATTCGATTTAATATCCAAAGTGTGGCTTAAGAGCCAAATAGCTCTCTATAGTGCAAGTGAGCAAATCAGCTTTAGAAGTTGGCAACACCAGTCTTTTACCGAGTTAAATAGCAAGGTGAGATCATCAAGAAATTTAACTTTATCAACAAGTTTAGATTCTAACAGTTTATTAACTTTTTGCACTTCCATTAGAATATGTTATAAAAAGAGAATGAAAGACAATTTTCTTTCATCACTGTACATTCCATATAGTATTTCAGCTGTGTAGCACTTTTCACTTTGTCTTGTTATTTCAAAGTGTGTCTTCAACTTCAGCCATTGCTTCATAATTCTTTCAACAGCTGGTTAAATTGATAACCATCTAGTTTTGCAATCTGACAGAATTGTCGGTGGTGTGGAACCATCATTCAAGGCTATATATAATGTATTGTAGTGCTGTTGTCTGACAAATGATTTGGAAAACCAGTAAAGTGTTTCAGCAATAATGTATTCCAAATTCCTTGGTAAATATTTAGATGAAGCATGTGATAATGCTAGCTGCAATGAATGACGCATACATTTTATAAGTATTAAAGATGGGTTAGCTTCCTTCAACTTAACATAAACGCCATTGTTTATACCAACCATCACTGAGGCATTATCAGTACCAATTACAGCCAAATTCTTCAATCCTAACTGTTTGCTGATTAAGTTCCTAAACTATACTTTCTACATCACACTTTTCAAATTGAACTAGTCCAAGATTTTTGACAAATCGATCAAATGGTCACAGTTTAAAATTGCGCAGTGACAAATTAAAAACATTGCGACTGATACTTTGATGATTCATTTATCAGTATAGTTCTGAAAACGGATGTCAGCGGTGTAATATCTTTAAATGAAACTGCAGTTTTATGCTTTTTTAGTCTCTGCATGACTCTTTGAGTTTTGTATTTTCGCTTTAATTTCACACTTGCAGTACTCACAACAAGCTTTGGTCATATCCCCAGTTTTTAATTTTGTCATCATGCAACCACTCTTTCCAAATTTTTTGCTTATACTTTACTTTTGGCATGGTGAAAGGTTTTTTCAAAGTGAAAGCCACATAAGAAGGTGAGCAATTATTTTTTTTTTAAATCACACGCAAAAAGAAACGCAAAGTCAGCACAGTGAGGATACGGTTAAAACAAAGTTAGTATGATTTATACGCGTTTTTATTAATCAGTACCGGGGCTGCCAGATATTTGTGCGTTGACCCCAGTGAGAATTCAAAGTTCAAGTAATGGCAGTTGTCACAATGTACGTGCCAGATCAAAACAAAAATATTGTAGTAAATATTTTACACAGTAATTTTTAAATTGACAATGAAAGAAAAAAAAATCTATAAAATATCGAATCCCTAATGAAAAGTTCTAGAAAAATATTTACGATCTAAACGTCAAAAACAGTATCTAAAGGCAATGAAAAAGATTTAAATTTGGATATAAAAGATCCAAAGTGGCAACACTGGTGTAATCATTGTAGAAGCTGGATGGCAGTTAACATGTAGCCAGCAGGCAGGCATGGGAGGCCACAGGCGACAACTTCACTCCTCCACTCCTCTTGGGAAAGACAGAGCACCAGTGCTAGATTTAGGCATAAGCTACAGCTTAGGACCTCACATTCTGCAGAGTATCACTAGGTCTGTCCCGTTTCCAGGGTACAGCTAACAACCAGGTGTCGAGGACAACACACGACAAGACCCCTTCACTTCGAACGAACAAACTTTATTTTCAAAGGGTCACAAATTGGGCACGCAGGCCCGTCTTACATTCGGCCCCTTTAAACACCCGTCTTTCACACTGCAGTTGTATTTTATCAATAAGCATGTTATATTCATATGATAATTTGCATATTATGAATATCAAAAAAGAGAGGAGAAAAAAAAAAGCACAAAAGCATGGGTGGTAAAATGCATGCACACTTGGTGTGGAGAAGCAGAGCATCATTGGATCTGTCCCGTTTTCAGAGTACAGCTAACTGCCAGGTGTCGAGGACAAAACACGACAAGTTCCCCGATTATAATAATAATAATAATAATAATAATAATAATAATAAAAGTAATAATAGTTAATAATAATTGTTTTAGGGCTGTGCTGTTAATGTCTATTCAGTCTGTCATGGGGGGGGGGGGGGGGGAGAAGCACAAAAAGTTTATCCACTTTCTGGATGAAAATACGCGACAAATATTTTACGTCTTTTACATCCAAACGCATATTGACTATTGCTCCACAATTTGGGATGGTTGCTCCAATTCTAATGTCAAACGATTGTGTTCTTTACAAAATCGGGTCTTACGCCTAGTCTCCAATAAAAATCACGTCGATAAAAATCTCTTATACGGACATCTAAGATTGCTGCCATTTATTAAACGTGTAATTTTCAACAAGGCCAAATTGATTTATAAAATCCTACCTCAAAATACTCCAAATTACATTTTCAGATTGATTCAATCCGATCCTAACATATAGTAAACGACTCAGTTTATTACATTTGTCTAAACCTGGAGTTGATTTGTTTAAAACAAGTTTAGCATATTCTGCTGCTCATTTGTGGAACCAACTTCCATTTGATCTTGATTTAACCGCAGTTTGTTTCCATTTTATGCTTACAGGTGATAATATGTTCGTGATAGGATCAAATGAGTGTGTGTCTGATATCTGTGTATGAGTGTATGAGTGTGTATATGTGTTGTGTATGTATAAGTATAAATGTGTATATGTGTTGTGTATGTATAAGTGTATGAGTGTGTAATGTGTTGTGTATGTATGAGTGTGTACATGTGTTGTGTATGTATGAGTGTGTACATGTGTTGTGTATGTATGAGTGTGTACATGTGTTGTGTATGTATGAGTGTGTACATGTGTTGTGTATGTATGAGTGTGTACATGTGTTGTGTATGTATGAGTGTGTACATGTGTTGTGTATGTATGAGTGTGTACATGTGTTGTGTATGTATGAGTGTGTACATGTGTTGTGTATGTATGAGTGTGTACATGTGTTGTGCATGTATGAGTGTTTATATGTGTTATGTATGTATGAGCGTGTACATGTGTTGTGTATGTATGAGTGTGTACATGTGTTGTGTATGTATGAGCGTGTACATGTGTTGTGCATGTATGAGCGTGTACATGTGTTGTGTATGTATGAGCGTGTACATGTGTTGTGTATGTATGAGTGTATGAGTGTGTACATGTGTTGTGTATGTATGAGTGTGTATATGTGTTATGTATGTATGAGTGTGTACATGTGTTGTGTATGTGTGAGTGTGTACATGTGTTGTGTATATATGAGTGTGTACATGTGTTGTGTATGTATGAGTGTGTACATGTGTTGTGTATGTATGAGTGTGTACATGTGTTGTGTATGTATGAGTGTGTACATGTGTTGTGTATGTATGAGTGTGTACATGTGTTGTGTATGTATGAGTGTGTACATGTGTTGTGTATATATGAGTGTGTACATGTGTTGTGTATGTATGAGTGTGTACATGTGTTGTGTATGTATGCGCGTGTACATGTGTTGTGTATGTATGAGCGTGTACATGTGTTGTGTATGTATGAGCGTGTACATGTGTTGTGTATGTATGAGTGTGTACATGTGTTGTGTATGTATGAGTGTGTACATGTGTTGTGCATGTATGAGTGTGTACATGTGTTGTGTATGTATGAGTGTGTACATGTGTTGTTTATGTATGAGTGTAGGAGTGTGTATATGGGTTGTGTATGTATGAGTGTGTACATGTGTTGTGTATGTATGAGTGTATAAGTGTGTACATGTGTTGTGTATGTATGAGTGTAGGAGTGTGTATATTAGTTATGTATGTATGATTGTATGAGTGTGTACATGTGTTGTGTATGTATGAGTGTGTACATGTGTTGTTTATGTATGAGTGTGTACATGTGTTGTGTATGTATGAGTGTATGAGTGTGTACATGTGTTGTGTATGTATGAGTGTGTACATGTGTTGTGTATGTATGAGTGTGTACATGTGTTGTGTATGTATGAGTGTGTCCATGTGTTGTGTATGTATGAGTGTGTACATGTGTTGTGTATGTATGAGTGTGTACATGTGTTGTGTATGTATGAGTGTGTACATGTGTTGTGTATGTATGAGTGTGTACATGTGTTGTGTATGTATGAGTGTGTATATGTGTTATGTATGTATGAGCGTGTACATGTGTCGTGTATGTATGAGTGTGTACATGTGTTGTGTATGTATGAGTGTGTACATGTGTTGTGTATGTATGAGCGTGTACATGTGTTGTGTATGTATGAGCGTGTACATGTGTTGTGTATGTATAAGTGTATGAGTGTGTACATGTGTTGTGTATGTATGAGTGTGTACATGTGTTGTGTATGTATGAGTGTGTACATGTGTTGTGTATGTATGAGTGTATGAGTGTGTACATGTGTTGTTTTTGTATGAGTGTAGGAGTGTGTATATGGGTTGTGTATGTATGAGTGTGTACATGTGTTGTGTATGTATGAGTGTATGAGTGTGTATATGTGTTGTGTGTGTATGAGTGTAGGAGTGTGTATATTAGTTATGTATGTATGAGTGTATGAGTGTGTACATGTGTTGTGTATGTATGAGTGTGTACATGTGTTGTGTATGTATGAGTGTGTACATGTGTTGTGTATGTATGAGTGTAAACATGTGTTGTGTATGTATGAGTGTGTATATGTGTTATGTATGTATGAGTGTATGAGTGTGTACATGTGTTGTGTATGTATGAGTGTGTATATGTGTTATGTATGTATGAGTGTATGAGTGTAAACATGTGTTGTGTATGTATGAGTGTGTATATGTGTTATGTATGTATGAGTGTATGAGTGTGTACATGTGTTGTGTATGTATGAGTGTGTACATGTGTTGTGTATGTATGAGTGTAAACATGTGTTGTGTATGTATGAGTGTGTATATGTGTTATGTATGTATGAGTGTGTACATGTGTTGTGTATGTATGAGTGTGTACATGTGTTATGTATGTATGAGTGTGTATATGTGTTGTGTATGTATGAGTGTGTACATGTGTTGTGTATGTATGAGTGTATGAGTGTGTACATGTGTTGTGTATGTATGAGTGTGTACATGTGTTGTGTATGTATGAGTGTGTACATGTGTTGTGTATGTATGAGTGTATGAGTGTGTACATGTGTTGTGTATGTATGAGTGTGTACATAGGTTGTGTATGTATGATTGTATGAGTGTGTACATGTGTTGTGTATGTATGAGTGTGTACATAGGTTGTGTATGTATGAGTGTATGAGTGTGTACATGTGTTGTGTATGTATGAGTGTGTACATAGGTTGTGTATGTATGAGTGTATGAGTGTGTACATGTGTTGTGTATGTATGAGTGTAGGAGTGTGTATATGGGTTGTGTATGTATGAGTGTGTACATGTGTTGTGTATGTATGAGTGTATGAGTGTGTACATGTGTTGTGTATGTATGAGTGTAGTAGTGTGTATATTAGTTATGTATGTATGAGTGTGTACATGTGTTGTGTATGTATGAGTGTAGGAGTGTGTATATTAGTAATGTATGTATGAGTGTATGAGTGTGTACATGTGTTGTGTATGTATGAGTGTTTACATGTGTTGTGTATGTATGAGTGTGTACATGTGTTGTGTATGTATGAGTGTGTACATGTGTTGTGTATGTATGAGTGTGTACATGTGTTGTGTATGTATGAGTGTGTACATGTGTTGTGTATGTATGAGTGTGTACATAGGTTGTGTATGTATGAGTGTGTACATGTGTTGTGTATGTATGAGTGTATGAGTGTGTACATGTGTTGTGTATGTATGTGTGTATGAGTGTATGAGTGTGTACATAGGCTCTGTATGTATGAATGTGTACATAGGTTGTGTATGTATGAGTGTGTGTCTGGTATGTATGTATGTATGTATGAGTGTGTGAGTGTGTATATGTGTTGTGTATGTATTAGTGTATGAGTGTGTGTCTGGTATGTATGTATGAGTGTGTATCTGGTATGCATGTATGAGTGTATGAGTGTGTGTCTGGTATGCATGTATGTGTGTGTATATGTGTGTATATGTGTTGTGTATGTATGAGTGTTTATATGTGTTGTGTATGTATGAGTGTTTATATGTGTTGTGTATGTATGAGTGTATGCGTGTGTACATGTGTTGTGTATGTATGAGTGTAGGAGTGTGTATATGGGTTGTGTATGTATGAGTGTGTACATGTGTTGTGTATGTATGAGTGTGTACATTTGTTGTGTATGTATGAGTGTATGAGTGTGTACATGTGTTGTGTATGAATGAGTTTGTAAGTAGTCGCGTGATCTAGCGGCTAGACGCCCACATGCAGATCTAAACGTCGTGGGTTCCGCTTCTGAAGGGGACCGGACTTTTTCCAAAAATGACCTCGGCTCCTAGGTCGACCCAGCCTTGAGTGGGTGCCAGGTACGTTCGCAGGAAGTGAAGGCGGCCGGCGTGATGCTGATGTTTTGAAAATAAAGTTCGTTCGTTCCATGATCTAGGGCGATCTGTCTTGACCACGATTGCCACAGTCACAGACATTCTGCAGTGGGTTACATTTTTATTTTAAATAAAGAATCCAAATTTGAGAGACAACCTATTCTGGTATTCAGCGTCAACGTATAATGTACGGTGCTGTCTCTTTAAATTATAATTTAAAAAATAGCACAATTAGTGAAAGTAGGCAGAGATGAAAATAAAATACGATTGCAGGAACGAGAGGCACACCAGTAGGGGGACCACAGTATCTTGAGCTGAAAACGTAACATCCCACTAATAATTTGAGTTTAAAACAGGGCACTCTAATATTGAGCTGCAAACTGGACGTACTAAAAAAGCTAGTTTCAACTCCCCCCCCCCCCCTCCCCCCAACCATTCTGTTTGTCCATGTCACCGCGATGAACTGGTTTATTAGGCGCTCGAACTATTTCTTCTTGACGTCCTCTTTCACCGCTAAGGTCCTGCTGCTTGGTGCTCTTTTAGCTGCTTCGACAATAGACACCTGCTGTAGAGTTTCTCTGATGTTATCTTCCCATCTTGTTCTTGGTCTACCTCTTGCTCTACGACCCTGTCCTCTTTTGGGACATGTATTATTTAGCATCAAAAGGCATTCTCTCCAAGTGAGCAAACTATGGCTTTGTGTGTAATTTATAACTGGTTCTGTGCCGACTTTATCTCGTATGGCCTCATTCCTGATTTGATCTCTTCCGATCACTCGTACAGTGTTCCTCAAACAGATCATTTCCGTTGTTACTAATGTTTTAAATGTTTTGTTTCCGTTGTTACTAATGTTTTTAATGTTTTATTTCCGCTGTTACTAATGTTTTTAATGTTTTGTTTCCGTTGTTACTAATGTTTTTAATGTTTTGTTTCCGTTGTTACTAATGTTTTTAATGTTTTGTTTCCGTTGTTACTAATGTTTTTAATGTTTTGTTTCCGTTGTTACTAATGTTTTTAATGTTTTGTTTCCGTTGTTACTAATGTTTTTAATGTTTTATTGTGAGTGACCATGTCTGGCAATGACATCACTGGATGGAAATGAATATGCGTTGTATCAGATGTTTCGCCCTAGATGCCCTTGTCATGTTCGTGATATCTTGTTATGTTCGTGATATCTTGTTATGTACGCGATATCTTGTTATGTACGCGATATCTTGTCATGTACGCGATATCTTGTCATGTACGCGATATCTTGTCATGTACTTGATATCTTGTCATGTGCGTGATATCTTGTCATGTGCGTGATATCTTGTCATGTGCGTGATATCTTGTCATGTGCGTGATATCTTGTCATGTGCGTGATATCTTGTCATGTACGTGATATCTTGTCATGTGCGTGATATCTTGTCATGTGCGTGATATCTTGTCATGTACGCGATATCTTGTCATGTGCGTGATATCTTGTCATGTACATGATATCTTGTCATGTACGTGATATCTTGTCATGTACGTGATATCTTGTCATGTGCGTGATATCTTGTCATGTACGTGATATCTTGTCATGTGCGTGATATCTTGTCATGTGCGTGATATCTTGTCATGTGCGTGATATCTTGTCATGTACGTGATATCTTGTCATGTACGTGATATCTTGTCATGTACGTGATATCTTGTCTTGTACGTGATATCTTGTCATGTACGTGATATCTTGTCATGTACGTGATATCTTGTCATGTACGTGATATCTTGTCATGTACGCGATATCTTGTCATGTACGTGATATCTTGTCATGTACGTGATATCTTGTCATGTACGTGATATCTTGTCATGTACGTGATATCTTGTCATGTGCGTGATATCTTGTCATGTGCGTGATATCTTGTCATGTACGTGATATCTTGTCATGATGTACGTGATATCTTGTCATGTACATAATATCTTGAAATGTAGGTGATATCTTGTCATGTGCGTGATATCTTGTCATGTGCGTGAAATCTTGTCATGTGCGTGATATCTTGTCATGTAGGTGATATCTTGTCATGTACGCGATATCTTGTCATGTACGTGAAATCTTGTCATGTGCGTGATATCTTGTCATGTACGTGATATCTTGTCATGTACGCGATATCTTGTCATGTACGTGATATCTTGTCATGTGCGTGATATCTTGTCATGTGCGTGATATCTTGTCATGTACGTGATATCTTGTCATGTACGTGATATCTTGTCACGTGCGTGAAATCTTGTCATGTGCGTGATATCTTGTCATGTACGTGATATCTTGTCATGTACGTGATATCTTGTCATGTACGTGATATCTTGCCATGTGCGTGAAATCTTGTCATGTGCGTGATATCTTGTCATGTACGTGAAATCTTGTCATGTGCGTGATATCTTGTCATGTAGGTGATATCTTGTCATGTAGATGATATCTTGTCATGTACGTGATATCTTGTCATGTACGTGATATCTTGTCATGTACGTGATATCTTGTCATGTGCGTGATATCTTGTCATGTACGTGATATCTTGTCATGTACGTGATATCTTGTCATGTACGTGATATCTTGTCATGTACGTGATATCTTGTCATGTAGGTGATATCTTGTCATGTACGTGATATCTTGTCATGTACGTGATATCTTTTCATGTACGTGATATCTTGTCATGATGTACGTGATATCTTGTCATGTACGCGATATCTTGTCATGTACGTGATATCTTGTCATGTACGTGATATCTTGTCATGTACGTGATATCTTGTCATGTGCGTAATATCTTGTCATGTACATGATATCTTGTCATGTGCGTGATATCTTGTCATGTACGTGATATCTTGTCATGTACGTGATATCTTGTCATGTACGTGATATCTTGTCATGTACGTGATATCTTGTCATGTAGGCGATATCTTGTCATGTAGGCGATATCTTGTCATGTAGGTGATATCTTGTCATGTACGTGATATCTTGTCATGTACGTGATATCTTGTCATGTAGGTGATATCTTGTCATGTACGTGATATCTTGTCAAGTAGGTGATATCTTGTCATGTGCGTGATATCTTGTCATGTGCGCGATATCTTGTCAAGTAGGTGATATCTTGTCATGTGCGTGATATCTTGTCATGTACGTGATATCTTGTCATGTACGTGATATCTTGTTATGTGCACGATATCTTGTCATGTACGTGATATCTTGTCATGTACGTGATATCTTGTCATGTACGTGATATCTTGTCATGATGTACGTGATATCTTGTCATGTACGCGATATCTTGTCATGTACGTGATATCTTGTCATGTACGTGATATCTTGTCATGTACGTGATATCTTGTCATGTACGTGATATCTTGTCATGTGCGTGATATCTTGTCATGTACGTGATATCTTGTCATGTACGTGATATCTTGTCATGTACGTGATATCTTGTCATGTACGCGATATCTTGTCATGTACGTGATATCTTGTCATGTACGTGATATCTTGTCATGTGCGTGAAATCTTGTCATGTGCGTGATATCTTGTCATGTACGTGATATCTTGTCATGTACGCGATATCTTGTCATGTACGTGATATCTTGTCATGTGCGTGATATCTTGTCATGTACGTGATATCTTGTCATGTACGTGATATCTTGTCATGTACGTGATATCTTGTCACGTGCGTGAAATCTTGTCATGTACGTGATATCTTGTCATGTACGTGATATCTTGTCATGTACGTGATATCTTGTCATGTACGTGATATCTTGTCATGTGCGTGAAATCTTGTCATGTGCGTGATATCTTGTCATGTACGTGAAATCTTGTCATGTGCGTGATATCTTGTCATGTAGGTGATATCTTGTCATGTAGATGATATCTTGTCATGTACGTGATATCTTGTCATGTACGTGATATCTTGTCATGATGTACGTGATATCTTGTCATGTGCGTGATATCTTGTCATGTAGGTGATATCTTGTCATGTACGTGATATCTTGTCATGTACGTGATATCTTGTCATGTACGTGATATCTTGTCATGTAGGTGATATCTTGTCATGTACGTGATATCTTGTCATGTGCACGATATCTTGTCATGTACGTGATATCTTGTCATGTACGTAATATCTTTTCATGTACGTGATATCTTGTCATGATGTACGTGATATCTTGTCATGTACGCGATATCTTGTCATGTACGTGATATCTTGTCATGTACGTGATATCTTGTCATGTACGTGATATCTTGTCATGTGCGTAATATCTTGTCATGTACATGATATCTTGTCATGTGCGTGATATCTTGTCATGTACGTGATATCTTGTCATGTACGTGATATCTTGTCATGTACGTGATATCTTGTCATGTACGTGATATTTTGTCATGTACGTGATATCTTGTCATGTAGGCGATATCTTGTCATGTAGGTGATATCTTGTCATGTACGTGATATCTTGTCATGTACGTGATATCTTGTCATGTAGGTGATATCTTGTCATGTACGTGATATCTTGTCAAGTAGGTGATATCTTGTCATGTGCGTGATATCTTGTCATGTGCGCGATATCTTGTCATGTACGTGATATCTTGTCATGTACGTGATATCTTGTCATGTACGTGATATCTTGTTATGTGCACGATATCTTGTCATGTACGTGATATCTTGTCATGTACGTGATATCTTGTCATGTACGTGATATCTTGTCATGATGTACGTGATATCTTGTCATGTACGCGATATCTTGTCATGTACGTGATATCTTGTCATGTACGTGATATCTTGTCATGTACGTGATATCTTGTCATGTACGTGATATCTTGTCATGTGCGTGATATCTTGTCATGTACGTGATATCTTGTCATGTACGTCATATCTTGTCATGTACGTGATATCTTGTCATGTGCGCGATATCTTGTCATGTACGCGATATCTTGTCATGTACGTGATATCTTGTCATGTGCGTGATATCTTGTCATGTAGGTGATATCTTGTCATGTGGGTGATATCTTGTCATGTACGTGATATCTTGTCATGTGCGTGATATCTTGTCATGTGCGCGATATCTTGTCATGTACGTGATATCTTGTCATGTACGTGATATCTTGTCATGTACGTGATATCTTGTCATGTAGGTGATATCTTGTCATGTACGTGATATCTTGTCATGTACATGATATCTTGTCATGTGCGTGATATCTTGTCATGTACGTGATATCTTGTCATGTACGCGATATCTTGTCATGTACGCAACCAGCACATAGATGGCAATTTTAACCGTAGGACGCTGATGTGTACGTGAAGGGGTGGGTAAAAAGTGGGGGTGGGGGGAGGGGAAGGGCATCAATTCTATGAGAAAGTTCGTATTCTTACATGTCTTTCTGTAGATCTGTCCTTGGTCGGTGTGATCAACGAGACTGCGGTCTCATCCCCCCTTGGTAGGTGGATCAACAAGTCTGGGGCCTCCCCCTTTCCCTCCTCTCCTCAAGCCCCCTTATCCATCCAGTGTTATTTCAATCTAGCCACATCTAACGCTGACCACTCCAGCCATCACTAGTGTGTTCTGTCATGCTTCCATTCTCTAGTTGTTTCCGGCTTATTTCCCGTGTAGAGTAAATATTTGCCTCTCAGTAACATTTGGCTGAGGTAACTGGACTTTCCAACATTTCCAGCCAAAGAGCGGATCAGTTTGGGTATAACTCTTCCTCTAAATAACAAGAATAACAAGAACAAAACTAACATTAACAGTTATAACAATAATAATAATAACAACAATCAATAGGGCTAAAAAAAATTAGAATACGACCTTTGAAAATAAACTCCAAAACCTTAAACTCAATATTTATCTCCTGCATTCCTCCTTTTAATCTCTCCATCAACCCCTTGATCCTTCAGTGTATAATTATCCATCTTCATTAAAGAAAATCACCGAACTTTGCAATGTCGGTGTTCTTTGATTCGCAAAAGGGCCTCTTCTGGTCACAGTCTGTCAACTTTAGTGTTGTCTCCCCTTGAAGGTTTTTTTTTATTTTTAGCTTGTTGAATATAAATCATACACTTGGTCGCGTCTAACAAATGTGGCTGTGTGTCGAATGTTGAATGTTGAATTAAGACACAACATTCGGGACACTCCCATAAGTGCTCAGTCCATATCTTCAGCAGCAAGCGAATAGTTCCAAGGGCGATGGTACCAGTAACCGTCTGATTGTATATCCGTCTCATTCTTCCCTGAGTGTTAAGCGTCGGCTAGATCCTCTGGTAACTCCCCGCAGCGCCATTCTCCTCAGACCGTAATGATCTATTTGCGCCTCAGCACTGTTCACTCGCTCCCAAAGGGCCCTCACAATATCTAACTTGTCATACACCAATTCACCACCAAGTAGTGCAGAGCCAGCCAGTCTATCTGCCTGCTCATTTCATAACACGCCGGCATACCCTGGAGAAAATCACTAAAAGATGCTAACTACCCTGGACCTTTAAAGTGATGCTTGAGACGTAGCATGCCCGTCTCCCCCTTTCTCAATATGCTCTGTGAGTCAGCTACAATTACAGCATGTATGTAGAACTGATTCTCAAGCCAGCGGAAGGCAGCAGTGACTGCCTCCACCTCCATTCTCAAACTAGACGTTGTGATAAGACATTCAAGGCTTTGCTGTACTTTGACTGTGTTTAAATGTTAACTGTAAACGGTGCGACAGAAATGATTTTACCCAGGATATACCGTAGGTTTAAAGTAGGCTTTTCTTTCGCTTTCATTGAGTGACATCATTATTCTACAAAGAGCAAGGCCGAGATTCTATTGTAAGCTATAACATACAACAGGATTTTTCACTGTACCCCACCCAACAATTTTTCTTTGTACGTGGTTACCTATAGAATAATCATCGCCTTCCGAACACAACTGTTTATATGATTCACGCCTTTGCAACATTTACTAGTCAGAAAACCACACTTGTATGTAGTGGCGGGTTTTCTTCAAAGGTTTATTATTTATTGTTTCCCTCCCCTTTTATTCGAGAGTGCACTCCCTCGCCTCTGACAATGCAGGGAATAATACACCCGGATATCGGGCACGAACGAAGTTGAGTGTCAGCACCTCACCGGCCCCTCTGTCTGTGCTTACTTGAATAGTGAGTGATAGTTAGACCAGATTCGATCATCTTGTCTAGTTCGCATTTTATTTAGTTGACGTCTAGCTGACATCTTCTCTAGCTGATATCTCGTCTAGTTGTCATCTCATCTAGCTTGAATCTCGTCTAGTTGATAACTTCTCTAGTTGATATCTCGTCTAGTTGATATCTTCTCTAGCTGATATCTCGTCTAGTTGTCATATCGTCTAGTTTTCTTCTAATCTAGTTATCTACTCTAGCTGATATCTTTTCTGGTTGACATATTGTCTAGTTGACATCTCATCTAGCTGATATCTTGTCTAGCTGACATCTCGTCCAGTTGATATTTTGTCTAGTTGATGTCTCTCCAATTGGCATCTTGTCTAGTTGACATATATTCTAGCTGTAAACTTGTCTAGTTGACATATCGTCTAGATACCTTATTTAGTTGACATTTTGTCTTTTGATATTTAATGTAGTTGACATCTTGTCTAGCTGATATCCTGTCTAGCTGACATCCCGTCTAGCTGACATCTTGTCTAGTTGACATCATATCTAGTTGATAACTTGTCTAGTTGACATCTCGTCTAGTTGATACATTGTTTAGTTGATATTTTGTCTAGCTGACATCTTGTCTAGTTGACATCTCGTTTAGCTGAAATCATGTCTAGCTGATATCTAGTCTATTTGACATTTCGTGTAGTTGGCATCTCTTCTAGCTGTTATCGCTTTTAGTTGACATCACGTCTAGATTTAAGTTTTCGTGCAGGCGAAGTTATTGAAGACAACGAAGATGCTGCAGACAACGAAGATGCTGAAGACAACGAAGATGCTGAAGACAAGAAAGATGCTGAAGACAACGAAGATGCTGAAGACAACGAAGATGCTGAAGACAAGAAAGATGCTGAGGACAACGAAGATGCTGAAGACAAGAAAGATGCTGAAGACAACGAAGATGCTGAAGACAAGAAAGATGCTGAAGACAACGAAGATGCTGAAGACAAGAAAGATGCTGAGGACAACGAAGATGCTGAAGAAAAAGAAGAAGATGTGGTAGCTGACCAGTACTGGGCGTACAATCTTCACTAGTGACCGCCAACAATGTCACACAACACACCACAGTGGTGTTTTCCAGCTGCTGGCTGACAGTCTAGCCGTGTTATCCAGCTGCAGGCTGGCAGTCTAGCCGTGTTCTACAGCTGCTGGCTGACAGTCTAGCCGTGTTCTCCAGTTGCCGGCTGACAGTCTAACCGTGTTCTCCAGCTGTTGGCTGACAGTCTAGCCGTGTTCTCCAGCTGTTGTCTGACAGTCTAGCCGTGTTCTACAGCTGTTGGCTGACAGTCTAGCCGTGTTCTCCAGCTGCTGGCTGACAGTCTAGCCGTGTTATCCAGCTGCAGGCTGGCAGTCTAGCCATGTTCTACAGCTGCTGGCTGACAGTCTAGCCGTGTTCTCCAGCTGCAGGCTGACAGTCTAACCGTGTTCTCCAGCTGTTGGCTGACAGTCTAGCCGTGTTATCCAGCTGCAGGCTGGCAGTCTAGCCGTGTTCTACAGCTGCTGGCTGACAGTCTAGCCGTGTTCTCCAGCTGCTGGCTGGCAGTCTAGCCGTGTTCTACAGCTGCTGGCTACAGTCTAGCCGTGTTCTTCAGCTGCAGGCTGGCAGTCTAGCCGTGTTCTTCAGCTGCAGGCTACAGTCTAGCCGTGTTCTTCAGCTGCAGGCTGGCAGTCTAACCGTGTTATCCAGCTGCAGGCTGACAGTCTAGCCGTGTTATCCAGCTGCAGGCTGGCAGTCTAGTCGTGTTCTCCAGCTGCAGGCTGACAGTCTAGCCGTGTTCTCCAGCTGCAGGCTGACAGTCTAACCGTGTTATCCAGCTGCAGGCTGACAGTCTAGCCGTGTTCTCCAGCTGTTGGCTGACAGTCTAGCCGTGTTCTCCAGCTGTTGTCTGACAGTCTAGCCGTGTTCTCCAGCTGTTGGCTGACAGTCTAGCTGTGTTCTCCAGCTGTTGGCTGACAGTCTAGCCGTGTTCTCCAGCTGCAGGCTGACAGTCTAACCGTGTTATCCAGCTACAGGCTGACAGTCTAGCCGTGTTCCGCGTCAGGTGGTGGTCTACCAACACATTTCTTGACATCTTCAGATTGAACAAACTGCTATCTACAATTCTTAACCTCAGATTGAACAAACTGCTATCTACAATTCTTAACATCAGATTGAACAAACTGCTATCTTCAATTCTTAACATCAGATTGAACAAACTGCTATCTACAATTCTTAACATCAGATTGAACAAACTGCTATCTACAATTCTTAACATCAGATTGAACAAACTGCTATCTACAATTCTTAACATCAGATTGAACAAACTGCTATCTACAATTCTTAACATCAGATTGAACAAACTGCTATCTACAATTCTTAACATCAGATTGAACAAACTGCTATCTACAATTCTTAACATCAGATTGAACAAACTGCTATCTACAATTCTTAACATCAGATTGAACAAACTGCTATCTACAATTCTTAACATCAGATTGAACAAACTGCTATCTACAATTCTTAACATCAGATTGAACAAACTGCTATCTACAATTCTTAACATCAGATTGAACAAACTGCTATCTACAATTCTTAACATCAGATTGAACAAACTGCTATCTACAATTCTTAACATCAGATTGAACAAACTGCTATCTACAATTCTTAACATCAGATTGTACAAACTGCTATCTACAATTCTTAACATCAGATTGAACAAACTGCTATCTACAATTCTTAACATCAGATTTAACAATTCAACTGTTGTCTACATTTGTCTTTGTTTAGCAATCAGTTGAAGAGCGAAACAAATTCGCCTGTTTTGACCTACTACAACACACTCTACTACATACAGCACACTGCACTACAACACACTGGAGTCATCCAGTAATTGATATTGTATTTCCACGTTGCGAGAGGTATTTATAGGTCAAAGGTGAACACAATGACGTCTCTGTTGGTGCCGTTATCAGAGGTCAGTGCCTCTAGAGGGCAGCACACACACACCTGTCGAGAGAGAGACAAGTACTCGCAGCAAGGAATGCACACAGCTCCTCCCACCCTCCTTCTGTATCGTCTCCAGGTTGATTGCAACAGGTGGTCACGTAAGCCTTTAGTGGGCTTTTGCTCAACCAGCCCTCATTCCTGCTCGACTGCCGGCTACATCTCAACCATAGCCCCCTATTTATCTGTTGTAAAGGGTTCAGCGGGGTTTCCTAATTTTGTTCCTGCTGAATTTTCATCCAGATATTTGTTCTTTGAGTCACTAATTTCACATTTTCAGGTCTTCTTCCCGAAGGATTAACTAAACAAGTTATCTACTTCTGTCATGGTTGACACGCTGTTGTTTGGTTTACACCTAAACTTCGATAGTTGTGCCTTACGGTCCAACAAACCAGATTTAACGAAACCCATAATTACTTTTACGACATGCTTGATACGGGGCACGGTGTGTCTACCCACTTGGCCAGACTCTCACCCCCCCCCCCCCCATCCTTGTCGGGCAATTCTGATGGAGAATTTAATTCCCGTGAGATTTCCGTGAGATTCCCGTGAGATTTCCGTGAGATTCCCCAAAGACTTATACATCAGTTTACAAGGAAACTAGAGATTCTTGCTCTAATCTAAACTCTTCTATCTCGGGATATACAGAAGAGAACAGTCTTGTTTCAATGCTTGCTCCTCTATCCTAGGATATACAGAATAGAACAGTCTTGTTTCAATGCTTGCTCCTCTATCCTAGGATATACAGAAGAGAACAGCCTTGTTTCAATGCTTGCTCCTCTATCCTAGGATATACAGAATAGAACAGCATTGTTTCAGTGCTTACTCCTCTATCCTAGGATATACAGAAGAGAACAGCCTTGTTACAGTGCTTGCTCCTCTATCCTAGGATATACAAAAGAGAACAGCCTTGTTTCAGTGCTTGCTCCTCTACCCTAGGATATACAGAAGAGAACAGCCTTGTTTCAGTACTTGCTCCTCTATCCTAGGATATACAGAAGAGAACAGTCTTGTTTCAGTACTTGCTCCTCTATCCTAGGATGCACTGTTATGCTTCAGTGTTAACTCTTTCACCCCTTGATTTACAGAACAGAGCGGTTTATTGACATCTTAACTGTTTTATCATGAGATATACAGACACAGAAGAGATATGTTTTAGTGTTTGCTCTTCTATAAGACACTCATTAGTTTTGCTTCAACCTGACCTGTCATCTGTTGCAAGACACTGTGTAGCCCTGTCGCATTGTGTGTGCACCGGTGTAGGGCTAAATCTTCATCCCCGCTATCTTTTCTACTTCGATTCAAAGAAATAAGAAAAGTTTACATTCTCTGTTCTGTAAAACTGTGCTTGTTGCCAAAGCCAAGACAGTCACGGTAATTGGAGACAGGGGAGATAAAATTCAGCTGGTACAGTCAGTTTCTAGCATAACTACACAATTACATTCACACACACGGTTCTGCTTTTTCTTAGCGTTGACCGGCTTTAAACTTCGGCGGAAAGTTCTGGTTGTTTATCCACTTCTGGACTTTTGCCTCATTCCAAAACTTGAGTTTTGAGTGTACGCATGTTTTACGGATTTTACGTATTTGTATGCAGACTGTTGGTTCCTCTCCTATCGGGCAGATGCACTCCGACTTCAAAGGAAACACCCTTAGCTAGTAACCCCCTCTATGACATGCTCACCAGGGGACAGTGTGTCTTCCGCCAGGGGACGGTGTGTCGGCCGACACATGAAAATTCTGGGGGCATTTGTTGTCCGTGTAAGCCTTGCTGGACTTGAAAATCAGTCAGGACCATATATAGGTGTGTGCAACATGGCGTGGTCTGACTGTTTACACGAGTCAATGAAACACACCAACAGTCATGTAGACACGAGTCAATGAAACACACCAACAGTCATGTAGGCACGAGTCAATGAAACACACCAACAGTCATGTTTGATCTGGCTAACGTTGTTTTCAGGGACATAGCCGAGGTTGTCAGTGCTGACCTAGTTCTGAAATCTCACACCCAAGATAACGTTTTTATGTTAATAAGTTGGTGATCAAGGAAATAATAATCCCGGACCAAGATTCAAATGTTTACCATTTAGGCAACATCGCAGTCCAGACATGAACATCTGCCCGCGACAAGTGGCATTATTGAAGACTGACAGTGTGGCAAGGCTGGCGAGGTATTAGTCCTCCCTGTACGAGGCAACATGATCCGTCTGTTCTCAGGAAGGAGGCAGCTTCTGAAATTCATCTCACATTGACATCTAGGTCTTCATGGTGTCAAGGTTAAGCATAACATGCCAGCTTGTCTGCTTCATGTGAGACTCTCTAGTACTCTATTATTCTCTTTGTCATTCGTTTGGTGCTGTCTATTATTCTCTTTGTCATTCGTTTGGTGCTGTCTATTATTCTCTTTGTCATTCGTTTGGTGCTGTCTATTATTCTCTTTGTCATTCGTTTGGTGCTGTCTATTATTCTCTTTGTCATTCGTTTGGTGCTGTCTATTATTCTCTTTGTCATTCGTTTGGTGCTGTCTATTATTCTCTTTGTCATTCGTTTGGTGCTCTCTATTATTCTTTATGTCCTTCGTTTGGTGCTCTCTATTATTCTCTGTCCTTCGTTTGGTGTTCTGTTATTCTCTCTGTCCTTCGTTTCGTGCTCTCTGTTACCCTCTATGTCCTTCGTTTGGTGCTCTCTGTTACTCTCTATGTCCTTCGTTTGGTGCTCTCTGTTACTCTCTATGTCCTTCGTTTGGTGCTCTCTGGTACTCTGTTATTCTCTATGTCTGTTTGGTGCTCTCTATTATTCTTTGTGTCCTTTGTTTGGTGCTCTCTATTATTCTTTATGTCCTTTGTTTGGTGCTCTCTATTATTCTTTATGTCCTTCGTTTGGTGCTCTCTATTATTCTATGTCCTTCGTTTGGTGCTCTCTGGCACTCTATTATTCCCTCTGTCTTTCGTTTAGTGCTCTCTAGTACTCTGTTATTCCCTCTATCCTTCGTTTAGTGCTCTCTAGTACTCTGTTATCACCCCTGTCCTTCGTCTGCAAGGTGGACCTCTCCTTCTATTCACACTTTAATGTTCTCCAACTGTCACGTTAAAGTGTTTACTGGTATTGCAACACAGGCTGTCAACACTGTCAAAGATCTGCATTGCTATGTTTATATTCTTCCACTTCTTGTGAAAATAAACTAGTGAACCGGATGTGAATGCCTGCAACGGTTTCAACTACTTAGTCATTGATTATGATTACAGTTGACACGTAATTGTCTCTGTGGAGTGAAGTATCCCCTGCCCATAAACAGCGTATCTGAGCTTTAACAGTGCGTCTGTTAGATTAGCATTTAGGATGTAACTCTTCGAGTCACAGGGGTGTCAAAGCTTTAGATAGTAACCAGGAGTGCACACACAACCTGTTTGTTTCATATTTTGGTAAATACAATTAATCGTCACTGTGTCTCTTGACAGACAGGATTCTAACGGTCTGAAGCATCAGAGATGTGTTTTTATGGAACAATCTTTGACAGCAAATCCAAATGTTTGAAGATGCGAGGGCTCGAAGACAGCGTCTCACAAACATCAAATCCTTATGTGGTTTCTGAAACCCTGTCGACCCTCAAAGGGAAATACTAGACCCACAACCCCTCCCCCACCCGAAAACCTCCCACAAGCATGTTGTAAAAGTCGACCCATTAGTGGTGTTTCTTTCGAAGTTGGTGTGCACCAGCTTGATAAATAAGGAGCTATCAGTCTGCACACAAATAAGCCATATATGTTAAACGGATGTGCACTAAAGTCCAGAAGTGGATGAACAACCAGAACTATGGTGGAGTTTACAGCCAGTGAATGCCAAGTGAAAGAGACAGGCGTCATTTCTTGTGGCCACGTTATCAGAAGACAGACACTTGAACACGTTGTGTACACTTGAAAGATTTGTGGGAAAAAATACAGAGGAAGAAAACGGTAGACGATTCTTGAAAGCCATTTGGCCTGGTATGGAGGATATCTAGGACACGAAAACTGATACATGCTTTGGAATATCGCAGATTGGGGAGGGGAATGATGGCTCAATCCAGTCAACGATAGTGATGATTCTACGCCCTTTATCCGCATGTGCCTCTCGCAGTTCATATTCTTTCCAGTTTATTTCAGGTGACTGGTAATACCTTTCTGCCCGATATGACTCATCAGTGCACTAGTACGATAGCTGGCACACTGTTTACCATTTTAGTGGAGTTAAAGGTCAACTATTCTCTTCCGTTCTTTGGGCCAAATCCCGTTTACATTTAGATACTATACATTATCATGAAGAGGCTTGAAAGAATACTGACTACAAATTACAAACCCATGCAAACACATACATACACACACACACACACACACACGCATGCACACACATACACACACACATGCTGATGCCAACACACAATATTCACAGGCAGACAAGAGAACATTGTAAACAGTGAAAGAACTAAAACAACCAATTGCAGATCATGTTTATTAAATAAACTACAGACTCCAGTTTCTTCAAGACAAGCAAACAGAGCTGCGTCCATGAATCTGAAGCCACCTCATGAATGGCCAACAGAGCTGTGTGTACATTACAACAGATTCACACAACAGATTCACACCATGAATAAGCATGTACATTACACAGCACAGTCTTTGTTGTTCACGTAAAGACGTAAGACAACACCCCTGCTGACTCACATGAAGACATGAGTTGCTACACAGCAGGTGAATCCCTGGACTAAGTCCACACAGAGCTAAAGCAGGACTGGAAAGACATCAACTGATACAAGTTACAATGACAAGGTTTCAAACTCACACCTTTTCAAATTTTGCACAAAGTGTGATCACCTTTTGTACTTGTACATCTAACAATACATCATGTGTTATTCTCTCTATCATATTTGGTCTAAACGCACTAAAGAAATCTGGCTAGATATTCTAACATGCAGCACAGTTTTGCACAAATTTAAATCATGTACACACTTGAATAGGGTAATCTTATGACACCCCCTTTCCCCAACCCCTTTTTAGGATTTGCAGACTATAGGATTAACATCACAAGGATGAGAATCAGACAGCTACAAATCGCGGAAACCCTGTTCAACCCTACTGCCATCTATTGGGGCACCACAACAGGGTCATGCGAGAACCTGTAGTCCATTTTGGGTGGGTCTGAGTGACAACTGTTCCTCTAAGTAGTACTCACGTTTGTTTTGATTGCTTCCCTTGAAATGCCAGTTGTCGAAACAGGAAGTTATCAGCATATAATATGTTATTACAGTACATTGTACGGCCACATAACATCACTCATACTCTTATGGAAAAATACTTTGTTTGGCCATCTTACATCACTTGATCACTTGTACGGTTATGGAAAAGTACTTTGTTTGGCCATCTAACATCACTTGATCACTTGTACGGTTACGGAAAAGTACTTTGTTTGGCCATCTAACATCACTTGATCACTTGTATGGTTATGGAAAAGTACTTTGTATGGCCAATAATAAGTAGTCAGTACCACTATATATGTATGTAATCACAGCGTATCAAAACATAAAAGTAATGTTTATAACTAAGTAAAAGTGCAATCACTATATAAATAGATCATTTATCACTATATAAAAGTTGTATTTATTACCACATAAAGTTACATTTATCACCATAAAAGTTGCAAGTATCACTACATAAAAGCACTGTTTACAAACGAACAAAAGTACTCTGTATCACTACATAACGGTAGGTTTCAGCACTACATAAAAGTAGGATTTATAACCAGATATAAAGTACCATGCTAGACATATAAACTACTGTTTATCACTAGTCTAAAAGTACTGTGAGTTACTTAATAAATGTAGCAACTAATACTAAATTACAGTACTTTTCATCAGTATAAAGAAAGTACTCGCTATCACCATACAACAGTACTGTTAGAAATATATGAAGCACTGTCATAACTACTTTAAGTACTATGAAAAACTAGATAAAATGTCTGTTGTTTCACAAACAAAAACGCTATTGTCTACCAGAAAAGCACTATCTACTGTTGCAGGAAGATAGCCTTTCATTCAACAACATGTGAGTGCTTCATTCAGCTGAGGTCAATGGCATTCTCTGGAGACAACAGAAATAACTAAGGTTGCATCATATGAAGATTATGTTTCTTTAAGTAGATCATGTAAGTAGTTAACTGCAGGTGTGTGCGGGCGGCAGAGGAAACTTGCCAACACACCCACCAACTGCTGTGTGACCTCATTTCTACATGTAAACCACACATCAGGGGAGGAAGAAAACTAGACCACAACTTCCTGGCTCTCATCACCTGTCTATCAAATCAATCGCATGACTGACCTCAGGAGGGAAGACTCCACCAAGGAAACATATCAGAGGGAACACATGATCCAGACACAATCCTACACATACAGGGGACACATGATCCAGACACAATCCTACACATACAGGGGACACATGATCCAGACACAATCCTACACATACAAGAGACACATGATCCAGACACAATCCTACACATACAGGAGACACATGATCCAGACACAATCCTACACATACAGGGGTTGACATGCCATTATCATCTGACCTGCTCGCTTCTCAGCTTTCTTGAATGGATGTCAATCAATATATCGTGATGTGTGTGAGTGTATGTGTGTGAGAGAGAGAGAGAGACAAAAGAAGAGAGAAAGAATGTTTATTCTAAAATGTTTCAAATGTGAGAGAGAGAGAGAGAGAGAGAGAGAGAGAGAGAGAGAGAGAGAGAGAGAGAGTGAGTGTGTGTGTGTGTGAGTGTGTGTGTGTGTGTGTGTGTGTGTGAGAAAGATCTCCATTTATTCAAATATGTTTCATGTGTGAGTGTGTGTATGTCTGTAGAACAAGTATACGGTGTATAGACGTTGATGCAGCATATGTCTATGTGTGTGAGGTTTATAATATCTGGAATATGTGATGTGTGTGTGTGTGTGTGTGTGTGTGTGTGTTCTGAGTGTGAGGTATACATCATCACACAGCAGACATCATGAAATAAGTATCACTCTGGATCTACTATGAATTGGAACCTGCAGCTCCAAATAAATGTGAAGGACTGCCCACTTGACAATGGCTTATAACTGGATTTTACAATGCAACAGGAATCTAAAAGCCATGGGATCAGGAATCAAAAAGCCATGGGATCAGGAATCTAAAAGCCATGGGATCAGGAATCTAAAAGCCATGGGATCAGGAATCTAAAAGCCATGGGATCAGGAATCTAAAAGCCATGGGATCAGGAATCTAAAAGCCATGGGATCAGGAATCAAAAAGCCATGGGATCAGGAATCAAAAAGCCATGGGACCAGGAATCTAAAAGCCATGGGATCAGGAATCTAAAAGCCATGGGATCAGGAATCTAAAAGCCATGGGATCAGGAATCTAAAAGCCATGGGATCAGGAATCTAAAAGCCATGGGATCAGGAATCAAAAAGCCATGGGATCAGGAATCAAAAAGCCATGGGATCAGGAATCAAAAAGCCATGGGATCAGGAATAAAAAAGCCATGGGATCAGGAATCAAAAAGCCATGGGATCAGCGATCTAAAAGCCATGGGATCAGGAATCTAAAAACCATGGGATCAGAAATCTAAAAGCCATGGGATCAGCGATTTGAAGCTATATTTAACTGCCCTGCTAATTCAAGCCATCAAGTTCTGCTGGGTCTTTGATAAACAGACCACCACACATGGCTTACATGTTATACTTTTTCGTCAAACATAGATGTCCAGTACAACATCTCATCATAGACATGTGTCCAATATGAATCTCATCATAGACACATGTCCAATATGACATCTCATCATAGAAGTGTCCAATATAAATCTCATCATAGACATATGTCCAATATGACATCTCATCATAGACACGTGTCCAATATGACATCTCATCCTAGACACGTGTCCAATATGACTTCTCATCCTAGACACGTGTCCAATATGACATCTTATCATAGACACATGTCTAATATGACATCTCATCATAGACACGTGTCCAATATGACATCTCATCATAGACACGTGTCCAATATGACATATCATAGACACGTGTCCAATATGACATCTAATCATAGACACATGTCCAATATGACATCTCATCATAGACACATATCCAATATGATATCTTATCATAGACACATATCCAATATGACATCTAATCATAGACACATATCCAACATGACATCTCATCATAGACACATGTCCAATATGACATCTTATCATAGACACATATCCAATATGACATCTTATCATAGACATATGTCCAATATGACATCTAATCATAGACACATATCCAATATGACATCTCATCATAGACACATGTCCAATATGACATCTCATCATAGACATATATCCAATATGACATCTTATCATAGACACATATCCAATATGACATCTCATCATAGACATGTGTCCAATATGACATTTATAATAGACACATGTCCAATATGACATCTCATCATAGACACATGTCCAATATGACATCTAATCATAGACACATGTCCAATATGACATCTTATCATAGACACATATCCAATATGACATCTCATCATAGACACATGTCCAATATGACATCTCATCCTAGACATGAGTCCAATATGACATCTCATCATAGACAACTGTCCAATATGACATCTCATCCTATACATGTGTCCAATATGACATCTCATCATAGACACATGTCCAATATGACATCTCATCCTAGACATGAGTCCAATATGACATCTCATCATAGACACATGTCCAATATGACATCTCATCCTAGACATGAGTCCAATATGACATCTCATCATAGACACATGTCCAATATGACATCTCATCCTAGACATGAGTCCAATATGACATCTCATCCTATACATGTGTCCAATATGACATCTCATCCTAGACATGAGTCCAAAATGACATCTCATCACAGACACGTGTCTAAAATGACATTTCAATATGTAAGTCTTTCCCATGTAGGTCTCTGGATCCCATTGTGAAGAAAACAAGAATAGACCCACTGGCCACCCCCCCCCCCCCACCCAACATGCATGTGGTAAGAGTGGATTAACTGGGTGCTTCCTTAGAAGCCAGAGTTCATCTGCCCAAGCGGCAAGGAACAACCAGCAGCACGCAAATAGGCCAGTAAAACGGATGAACACATCAAACTCATGCCCTGGCACAAAGTCAAAGTCCAAATGGGTGAACAACCAGGACTTTCGGCCAGAGCTTTCCGCCGGTGAACACTGAAGAAGAAGAACATGTATGTCTGATCAAATACATCATCAAACATGCCTGCCCAGGAAAACATATCATCACAATGTCTGTCTGATTAAATAAGTCATCAAACCTGGACTTTCTGTCATCAAACATGGACATTCTGTCATCAAACCTGGACATTCTGTCATCAAACCTGGACTTTCTGTCATCAAACCTGGACATTCTGTACCTGGACTTTCTGTCATCAAACCTGGACATTCTGTCATCAAACCTGGACTTTCTGTCATCAACCAAACATTATATCTCAAGAAATGAGCCTGTCCAGTTAAATATGTCATCAAATAGAGATGTCTGATCATACATCCCATTACAATGTATGTGTGGAGAAAACAAAAATCTCTTGAACATGTCTGACTGAATATCTTATCAGACACACATGAGTGATCAAACATCTCAGCAGACACACATGAGTGATCAAACATCTTATCAGACACACATGACTGATCTACATCTTATCAGACACACATGACTGATCTACATCTTATCAGACACACATGACTGATCTACATCTTATCAGACACACATAAATTATCAAAGATCTCAGCAGACACACATGACTGATCTACATCTTATCAGACACACATGACTGATCTACATCTTATCAGACACACATGAATTATCAAATGTCTCAGCAGACATACATGACTAATCTACATCTTATCAGACACACATTAATGATCAAACATCTCAGCAGACACACATGACTGATCATACAACTCAGCAGACACACATGAATGATCAAACAAATCAGCAGACATACATGAGTGATCAAACATCACAGCAGACACACATGAGTGATCTAACATCTCATCAGACACACATGAGTGATCAAACATCTCATCAGACACACATGTGTGATCAAACATCTCATCAGACACACATGAGTGATCAAACATCTCATCAGACACACATGAGTGATCAAACATCTCATCAGACACACATAAATGATCCAACATCTTATCAGACACACATGAGTAATCAAACATCTCAGCAGACACACATGAGTGATCAAACATCTCAGCAGACCCACATGAGTGATCAAACATCTCAGCAGACACACATGAGTGATCAAACATCTTATCAGACACACATGAGTGATCAAACATCTCATCAGACACACATGAGTGATCAAAAATCTCATCAGACACACATGAGTGATCAAACATCTCAGCAGACACACATGAGTGATCAAACATCTTATCAGACACACATGAGTGATCAAACATCTCATCAGACACACATGAGTGATCAAACATCTTATCAGACACACATGAGTGATCAAACATCTCAGCAGACACACATGAGTGATCAAACATCTCATCAGACACACATGAGTGATCAAACATCTCAGCAGACACACATGAGTGATCAAACATCTCATCAGACACACATGAGTGATCAAACATCTCATCAGACACACATGAGTGATCAAACATCTCAGCAGACACACATGAGTGATCAAACATCTCATCAGACACACATGAGTGATCAAACATCTCAGCAGACACACATGAGTGATCAAACATCTTATCAGACACACATGAGTGATCAAACATCTCATCAGACACACATGAGTGATCAAACATCTTATCAGACACATATCACAGATCAAACATCTCAGCAGACACACATCAGTGATCACACTTTTACTGAAGCTTAAAGTTGTACCACAGTGAACATTTGTACAGGGCTCATACACATTTGACAGGGTTTACACACATTTGCACAGGGCTCACACACATCCATACAGGGCTCAAACACACCTGTACAGGGTTCACACACAATTTGTACAGGGTTCACACACAATTTGCACAGGGCTCACACACATCCATACAGGGCTCAAACACACCTGTACAGGGTTCACACACAATTTGTACAGGGCTCAAACACACCTGTACAGGGTTCACACACAATTTGCACAGGGCTCACACACATCCATACAGGGCTCAAACACACCTGTACAGGGTTCACACACAATTTGTACAGGGTTCATGCACATTTACAGAGGGTTGACATATTTGTACAGGGCTCACACACATTTGTAAAGGGTTCATAGCTCTACAGGACACACACACAGTTTTACTACATGCTCAAAAGGTTTTCCGTGCAGACACACAGATATGGGCTTCTCGTACACACACAGGGAGGTGAGCTTCTCATTCACATGAACATAAGGCCTTGTCTGTACACCACAGTGTACTAGTGAGGCCCTGAAAACACCAGAGACTAGAAAGGAAATGAACACTTCTGTGTCAGTGCTAGACTTCAGCGAGAGCTGATGGTGACGCTGTGAGGACATTAAAACTCTGATATAGCTGATAATGAATCTCTGTCAACATCAGACTTCTGATATAGCTAACAGAGATAGTCTGTCAACATCAGACTTCTGATGTAGTTAACAATGATAGTATCTCAACACTGTATCACAAATATCCCTGACAATAAAACTTTGACAATTGTAGATTTCAGTTACTAATGACAATGAAACTGTGATGCTTAATGTGAATTATAACTTGTAATTAAACTCTGACATAACTAGACCCAAGTTATGGTTGACAAGGACACAACTCCAGACACTGATTACTGTATTTCTCCAAACATAAGACAAATCAGTGTCTTCGTATAACACGAGTATCCCCAGTTCCATCTGTGGCATTTGATATGCCACACTTCTTGAATGCCTCGACAACAATCTCATATCTTCATATTTCCAAGGATCTTGTTACACAGGTGCGCACTTCTGCAGTTGGTTTCTTCACACAACCTGCCGGTGTCAAACTGTCACCAGAAGACTTCATCCATTGGGTTCATTTTTCTCTCACGGCAACTTTCATGTCACCTTTGAACCAGCATCCCAAATGAGGCCCTGTATGAAATATTTTCTAACAAATCATATAATTATATTTTTGGAAAATAAGAGTGTCTTGAAGAAATATGGTGTGTTGATAATGTGAGGCTAAACTTGAGATATAACTGATAGTGGTAATCTGAAGGATGCAGAAGTAGCTAACAATGATACTCTGTCAACCCTGGAATACAGATGTGGTTTCAAGAACATTCTAACAACATTAGACTTAAAGTATGATTAACAATGATACCCTGTCAACCCCACTTGGATACAGATATACTTTCAAGAACACTCCAGCAAAAATGTTGACAATTATCCTCTATTAAAACTAGAAAACAGACACAATATAGTCTGTGCACAAATCATAATATCTGCAGCACAGATATTCCTCCCAGGTTTCACAATGAACTCCTCTTCTTTTCCACAGTTCAGGCTACAACAAGTATGTAATGGCTGGGTGTGGCACTTATGACCACATGTGGCTGATCTCATGTGTGGGTGACAGTCTCAGGAACACAGCTGGTACTCGCACTGAAGACTGTACTCGCACTGAAGACTGTACTCACACTGAAGACTGTACTCACACTGAAGACTGTACTCACACTGAAGACACTGCATGAGAAACATTTATTGTCATAAAAAGATTAGATTACAGCCTTAACAGTAACACGTTGTAGTTATGGCCTTGGAGGAATAGCACTGTATTCTGAAGCACATATAAAGTAATTTAATTCATTGAAAGAACTTACAGTGATGCTGAATACTTGTAATAAATGATAATGCACAAACTTTTGTGAATCAATCACAACGAAGCTTGAGTCAGACTTCAGCTACTCTATCAGGAGTTGATCCATTACTCTGTACATGAACAAACATTCCTGACTCTGTCCTCACCTAGTTACCAGTTGATCAATTACTCCCTGCTTGACCATGCATAAAAAGCCTTGCTGAGTCAGCACAATGTATTTCCTATGTCAAGTGTCAAGTCTTCAGATCTGCTAGGCTCTACCATAACTAGGTGAGGGCTACAGTCCCATTTCTCATCACTTTATCTTCTCAGAGAAACAACTGGTATATACACATTTCATGGCTAGACTGATCCCACAGACAAACATCCCTAACTCTCCGATGCTCAGGGAGCACAACTGTTGATTGGTTCTGTACTGGGTACAACTCTGCATGTTGACTGGTTCTGTACCAGGTACAGCTCTGTATGCCGATCAATTTTGTACCAGTTACAACTCTGTATGTCGATCAATTTTGTACCAGTTACAACTGTATGCTGATTGATTTTGTACCAGTTACAACTCTGTATGCTGACTAATTCTGTACCAGTTACAACTCTGTATGCTGACTGATTCTGTACCAGTTACAACTCTGTATGCTGACTAATTCTGTACCAGTTACAACTCTGTATGCTGACTAATTCTGTACCAGTTACAACTCTGTATGCTGACTAATTCTGTACCAGTTACAACTGTATGCTGACTAATTCTGTACCAGTTACAACTCTGTATGCTGACTGATTTGTGCCAGTTACAACTCTGTATGCTGACTAATTCTGTACCAGTTACAACTGTATGCTGACTGATTTGTGCCAGTTACAACTCTGTATGCTGACTAATTCTATACCAATTACAACTCTGTATGCTGACTAATTCTGTACCAGTTACAACTGTATGCTGACTGATTTGTGCCAGTTTCAACTCTGTATGCTGACTAATTCTATACCAGTTACAACTCTGTATGCTGACTAATTCTGTACCAGTTACAACTCTGTATGCTGACTGATTCTGTACCGGCTACAACTCTGTATGCTTACTGGGTCTATCTCTGGAACTACTCACATACTGAATAGTTCTATAGATTGTATTCAACACATGTCTGATTAGAAATATGGTACATCTCCGCATGTTGTTTAGTTCTACAGCTGGTACATCTCCACATGTTGTTTAGTTCTACAGCTGGTACATCTCCACATGTTGTTTAGTTCTACAGCTGGTACATCTCCACATGTTGTTTAGTTCTACAGCTGGTACATCTCCACATGTTGTTTAGTTCTACAGCTGGTACATCTCCACATGTTGTTTAGTTCTACAGCTGGTACATCTCCACATTTTGTTTGAATCTTTATCTGGTACAATTCCACATGTTATTTAGTTTTATATCTGGAACAATTCCACACCATAATTAACGCTCCTCCTCCCTTTTTACCCCTAAAGCACCAAGCCATGTACATGTTCTGCAGAAAAGTGGGAGTGTCTGTGCTGTGGTAACTGACCAGTGTCTTGTAGTCAGGTTAGCAGAGACTGGCTGGAGTGGCTGACCAGTGTCTAGTGGTCAGGTTAGCATAGACTGGCTGGAGTGGCTGACCAGTGTCATGTAGTCAGGCTAGCAGAGACTGGCTGGAGTGACTGACCAGTGTCATGTAGTCAGGCTAGCAGAGACAGGCTGGAGTGACTGACCAGTGTCTTGTAGTCAGGCTAGCAGAGACTGGCTGGAGTGACTGACCAGTGTCATGTAGTCAGGCTAGCAGAGACTGGCTGGAGTGACTGACCAGTGTCTTGTAGTCAGGCTAGCAGAGACAGGCTGGAGTGGCTGACCAGTGTCATGTAGTCAGGCTAGCAGAGACAGGCTGGAGTGACTGACCAGTGTCTTGTAGTCAGGCTAGCAGAGACTGGCTGGAGTGACTGACCAGTGTCATGTTGTCAGGTTAGCAGAGACTGGCTGGAGTGACTGACCAGTGTCTTATAGTCAGGCTAGTAGAGACTGGCTGGAGTGGCTGACCAGTGTCATGTAGTCAGGCTAGCAGAGACTGGCTGGAGTGACTGACCAGTGTCATGTAGTCAGGCTAGCAGAGACTGGCTGGAGTGGCTGACCAGTGTCATGTAGTCAGGCTAGCAGAGACTGGCTGGAGTGACTGACCAGTGTCTTTTATCAGGCTAGCAGAGACTGGCTGGAGTGACTGACCAGTGTCATGTAGTCAGGCTAGCAGAGACTGGCTGGAGTGACTGACCAGTGTCATGTAGTCAGGCTAGCAGAGACTGGCTGGAGTGACTGACCAGTGTCATGTAGTCAGGCTAGCAGAGACTGGCTGGAGTGACTGACCAGTGTCTTTTATCAGGCTAGCAGAGACTGGCTGGAGTGACTGACCAGTGTCTTGTAGTCAGGCTAGCAGAGACTGGCTGGAGTGACTGACCAGTGTCTTTTATCAGGCTAGCAGAGACTGGCTGGAGTGACTGACCAGTGTCATGTAGTCAGGCTAGCAGAGACTGGCTGGAGTGTCTGACCAGTGTCTTTTATCAGGCTAGCAGAGACTGGCTGGAGTGACTGACCAGTGTCCTGTGGTCAGGCAGACATAGACTGGTTAAAGTGACTGACCAGAGTCTTGTGGTCAAGCTAGCATAGATTGACTGGAGTAAATTGTCAAGCTTCTTGGATATGGTAGGATAAAGATCCCATGATTTCAGATGGTGATGTCCAAGTATGAAACAAGATATATAAATATTGATCCAAGGCAAACATGAAATTCTCAATGTAATCCATTTTGTTAAGTGAAATAATAAGCACACACTCTCTTTCTTTATCTCATTCTTGCTCTCGTTCTCCTTCTCTTCCAAAGAAATAGCGTGGGTAATGACAGAAATATATTCTCCTGTAGTTTTGTAAATACTGCATCACATTACGCCTTTGACACTTGACCCAGAAAAGCCAGCCTAGGTCAAAGCTTTGCTCCGGCCCAGTGCTGAAGCCAGCCTAGGTCAAAGCTTTGCTCCGGCCCAGTGCTGAAGCCAGCCTAGGTCAAAGCTTTGCTCCGGCCCAGTGCTGAAGCCAGCCTAGGTCAAAGCTTTGCTCCGGCCCAGTGCTGAAGCCAGCCTAGGTCAAAACTTTGCTCCGGCCCAGTGCTGAAGCCAGCCTAGGTCAAAGCTTTGCTCCGGCCCAGTGCTGTACTTCTACATGATGGTGCAGCATTTATTCCGCTTCTTCTTGTCGGCTTCCCGAACCAGCAAATCTCCCGGACCGGACATCTGGGCAGAACTACCAGTTTCAGTGTGGCCTGCCACTGGCGACAGATTCCCGCTATCTGCAACTGCCTGTTTGTCATTATCTGATGCGGCGCTGATGTCCTTGAACCTGCCGTTTTCTTTAGGTTTAAGCTGATGATTGTCATCGCCATTAGGGGAAGAGGCAGGGGCTGCTGCGGCCAGGTTGTTGGCCTGGAGCTGGGGGGAGATTCTCTCCTCGACTGCCTCTAGGGGTGGCGTAGACGGATGTGTGCCAGCCCTAACTCGGGCTATATCGTCTGCGTTTTCAACTATCTGGACATGTTTGCCGGTCCGGTGCTGCTTCTCCTGCTCCTGCTGTTGCTGTCGTAACGTCCGCTTCTCCTCCTCGTTGAGGTAAAAGTGGTCTCGAATGATGGTGGCTCGCGACAGGAGATCCTCGGCCTCGCGAGACAACTCTCCGCCAGGCAGGAACGGGTTGTCTCGACTCTCCAGACTGAAAGATAGAAACAACACATCAATGTCAAGGCCGTGTGTCAGTCTCTATACAACACATCAATGTCAGTCTCTATACAACACATCAATGTCAGTCTCTATACAACACATCAATGTCAGTCTCTATACAACACATCAATGTCAGTCTCTATACAACACATCAATGTCAGTCTCTATACAACACATCAATGTCAGTCTCTATACAATACATCAATGTCAGTCTCTATACAACACATCAATGTCAGTCTCTATACAACACATCAATGTCAGTCTCTATACAACACATCAATGTCAGTCTCTATACAACACATCAATATCAGTCTCTATACAACACATCAATGTCAGTCTCTATACAACACATCAATGTCAGTCTCTATACAACACATCAATGTCAGTCTCTATACAACACATCAATGTCAGGCCGTGTGTCAGTCTCTATACAACACACAGAAACAACACATCAATGTCAGGCCGTGTGTCAGTCTCTATACAACACACAGAAACAACACATCAATGTCAGGCCGTGTGTCAGTCTCTATACAACACACAGAAACAACACATCAATGTCAGGCCGTGTGTCAGTCTCTATACAACACACAGAAACAACACATCAATGTCAGGCCGTGTGTCAGTCTCTATACAACACACAGAAACAACACATCAATGTCAGGCCGTGTGTCAGTCTCTATACAACACACATAAACAACACATCAATGTCAGGCCGTGTGTCAGTCTCTATACAACACACAGAAACAACACATCAATGTCAGGCCGTGTGTCAGTCTCTATACAACACACAGAAACAACACATCAATGTCAGGCCGTGTGTCAGTCTCTATACAACACACAGAAACAACACATCAATGTCAGGCCGTGTGTCAGTCTCTATAGAGCACACAGAAACAACACTTTGTGAGTATTACATGGCAAAGCCTGGAACTCTTCCACTATACAATTCTGATACCACTGCCAGAGAGCGAAAACTGTAAATTGTCTAAACTGCCAATGACGGAAATCGAACCTTGGTGTGTCGAGGCTAGTAAACGCGTTCACTAAACTCAGAGTCAAATAAGCAGATGTTGTATACACGGCGTCTATGTTTGACTTCTGTAGAAATATCTGTTTTGTTTTGTTGCAGAATCTGTTGTACTCGAATCACACAACATACGCTCGCTTGCCCGAATCACACAACATACCCTCGCTTGCCCGAATCACACAACATACCCTCGCTTGTTCGTGTTCGTTTGCCAAGAGGCGTGCAACTCCAAAGACACCGTTTCTAGCATTCAATCTAGTTTTTATCTTGTATTATATTTTCTGACTGAGATTGACTGCAATATTTCGGTCGGGGTTCCGGGGCCTCTTTGGTTGACTGAGAGGGGGGGGGGGGGGAGGTTACCCCACTGCCCCTAAAAACATGTCGTAAAAGGCTCAGGAATTGTTCCCTCCAAAGTCGAAGTGCATCTGCCTGAAAGGCGAGGAACCAACTGTCTGCAGACAAATAAACCAACAAACCAAATCTGTAAAACGGATGTGCGCGCAAAACTCTACTTCTGGAACAAGCCCAAAGTTTGTGCAGCACAGCAGCGATAATAAAACACTGGCTTAGTCTCCCTGGTCAATCGTTGACTAAGGTGTTGCGAATGCGAATCGTAATTCCGTAATACCGGGTTTGTTTCCAACTACAGGATATTTGCCAGCAGACTTCTTTGTGCTGATGTCGACAAGGGTATGGAGCGCCGTTGAAAGCAACGGAAAACTACTGAACCTGAGACTGCCTAGTCAAACCACCAACAATTACTGGTGTCGGTTCAGAAAAGGCAACTAGCTTCTGTCTATCTGTGTATTTCTAGAGGTATTCTCCCCCCCCCCCCCTAGTCAGTCACAGCCCTGACCTCAGACTTGATGCACTGCTACAACTAACAGCTGAAAGCTGAAGCAGCAGTGCTGCTGATCAAGTGTGCTGCGGTGTGCCTCACCCGTTGACGAAACAAATGCAAATTCAGCACACTGGTAGCAGAGATGAGGAGCTTTCAATGCGCCTAATGTCAGCTTTGGCATATCGTTCATTCACAGGCAAGATGAAGACGGATGAACAGCTCCGTGTGTAGACATACAGAAAGACTTCACAGGCAGGATGAAGACGGATGAACAGCTCCGTGTGTAGACATACAGAAAGACTTCACAGGCAGGATGAAGACGGATGAACAGCTCCGTGTGTAGACATACAGAAAGACTTCACAGGCAGGATGAAGGCGGATGAACAGCTCCGTGTGTAGACATACAGAAAGACTTCACAGGCAGGATGAAGACGGATGAACAGCTCCGTGTGTAGACATACAGAAAGACTTCACAGGCAGGATGAAGACGGATGAACAGCTCCGTGTGTAGACATACAGAAAGACTTCACAGGCAAGATGAAGACGGATGAACAGCTCCGTGTGTAGACATACAGAAAGACTTCACAGGCAGGATGAAGACGGATGAACAGCTCCGTGTGTAGACATACAGAAAGACTTCACAGGCAGGATGAAGACGGATGAACAGCTCCGTGTGTAGACATACAGAAAGACTTCACAGGCAGGATGAAGACGGATGAACAGCTCCGTGTGTAGACATACAGAAAGACTTCACAGGCAGGATGAAGACGGATGAACAGCTCCGTGTGTAGACATACAGAAAGACTTCACAGGCAGGATGAAGACGGATGAACAGCTCCGTGTGTAGACATACAGAAAGACTTCACAGGCAGGATGAAGACGGATGAACAGCTCCGTGTGTAGACATACAGAAAGACTTCACAGGCAAGATGAAGACGGATGAACAGCTCCGTGTGTAGACATACAGAAAGACTTCACAGGCAGGATGAAGACGGATGAACAGCTCCGTGTGTAGACATACAGAAAGACTTCACAGGCAGGATGAAGACGGATGAACAGCTCCGTGTGTAGACATACAGAAAGACTTCACAGGCAGGATGAAGACGGATGAACAGCTCCGTGTGTAGACATACAGAAAGACTTCACAGGTAGGATGAAGACGCATGAACAGCTCCGTGTGTAGACATACAGAAAGACTTCACAGGCAGGATGAAGACGCATGAACAGCTCCGTGTGTAGACATACAGAAAGACTTCACAGGCAGGATGAAGACGGATGAACAGCTCCGTGTGTAGACATACAGAAAGACTTCACAGGCAGGATGAAGACGGATGAACAGCTCCGTGTGTAGACATACAGAAAGACTTCACAGGCAGGATGAAGACGGATGAACAGCTCCGTGTGTAGACACACAGAAAGACTTCACAGGCAGGATGAAGACGGATGAACAGCTCCGTGTGTAGACATACAGAAAGACTTCACAGGCAGGATGAAGACGGATGAACAGCTCCGTGTGTAGACATACAGAAAGACTTCACAGGCAGGATGAAGACGGATGAACAGCTCCGTGTGTAGACATACAGAAAGACTTCACAGGCAGGATGAAGACGCATGAACAGCTCCGTGTGTAGACATACAGAAAGACTTCACAGGCAGGATGAAGACGGATGAACAGCTCCGTGTGTAGACATACAGAAAGACTTCACAGGCAGGATGAAGACGGATGAACAGCTCCGTGTGTAGACATACAGAAAGACTTCACAGGTAGGATGAAGACGCATGAACAGCTCCGTGTGTAGACATACAGAAAGACTTCACAGGCAGGATGAAGACGGATGAACAGCTCCGTGTGTAGACATACAGAAAGACTTCACAGGCAGGATGAAGACGGATGAACAGCTCCGTGTGTAGACATACAGAAAGACTTCACAGGCAGGATGAAGACGGATGAACAGCTCCGTGTGTAGACATACAGAAAGACTTCACAGGCAGGATGAAGACGGATGAACAGCTCCGTGTGTAGACATACAGAAAGACTTCACAGGCAGGATGAAGACGGATGAACAGCTCCGTGTGTAGACATACAGAAAGACTTCACAGGCAGGATGAAGACGGATGAACAGCTCCGTGTGTAGACATACAGAAAGACTTCACAGGCAGGATGAAGACGGATGAACAGCTCCGTGTGTAGACATACAGAAAGACTTCACAGGCAGGATGAAGACGGATGAAACAGCTCCGTGTGTAGACATACAGAAAGACTTCACAGGTAGGATGAAGACGGATGAACAGCTCCGTGTGTAGACATACAGAAAGACTTCACAGGTAGGATGAAGACGGATGAACAGCTCCGTGTGTAGACATACAGAAAGACTTCACAGGCAGGATGAAGACGGATGAACAGCTCCGTGTGTAGACATACAGAAAGACAGCCAACAGATGGCAGGCACGCTGCCAGCGGTTGCTGCAACATTGCTGATCACAAGTACACATGGCAAGTGGCGATTGATTTCACTAGTTACATGAATAATCGATGATCGGGTTTCACAGCGTCTGCGATAGAACAAGTGTCTCAGCATTTCGACTGTGCTGGAAATGACAGGCAGCCGACGATCGATTTGTCTAGCCAGGCGTCGTGTCTTCCGGGGGACACCAGGAGCAGGTTGTGCAGGCAACAAAGCGGACAAGTAGGAGGAGGCAACCAGCAACAGAAAGATGGAGGATTAGCAGTTGTACCAGGATAAGGAGCCCACACTACTCAAAGTCACGTCAGATGACAGGTTAACATGGAGCAAACACATCAACAAGGCAGCAAGAAACGCCAGAATGAAGGTAGCCATCCGGAGAAAACAACTAAGTGGAACCATGTGGGGTGGGGTGCTAGTAGGAGACTACTT
Organism: Candidula unifasciata; assembly: GCA_905116865.2. Classification (NCBI taxonomy): domain Eukaryota; kingdom Metazoa; phylum Mollusca; class Gastropoda; order Stylommatophora; family Geomitridae; genus Candidula; species Candidula unifasciata. The sequence continues at coordinate 594,799 of CAJHNH020002157.1, forward strand.
AGGAAAGTTTATTAACAAAGTGTTTGACGACACATTTAATACAAATCAACAGCAAGCAGTTTCTTCCACCAGGCCAAACGGCTCTGCAGACAAACCACTGATCTGACTGATAGCTCCCTAAATGCTGTTCTGAACTAGGCAACCGGTTATACAATGGAAACCATCCCACTGTGGAGTTCTCGGTAATTAAAAAGCTGATAAACTAGCTGAGGAAGGTGCAAAAACAACCCGACGTACCCGTCTTTTATCAACAAATAAACAGACTAATCAAACCAATCAGAAAGCAATGATTGTGACGGTGCACGATTGATAACAATGGCGATATAACTGTAACAGTTGTGACAGTGCACTAATGATAACAACGGGGATATAACTGTAACAGTTGTGACGGTGCACTAATGATAATAATTGCGATATAACTGTAACAGTTGTGACGGTGCACCAATGATAACAATGGTGATATAACTGTGATGGTTGTGACGGTGCACTAATGATGGCAATATAACTGTAGCAGTTGTGACGGTGCAATAATGATAACAGTTGCCATATAACTGTAACGGTTGTGATGGTGCACTAATGATAACAGTTGCCATATAACTGTAACGGTTGTGATGGTGCACGATTGATAACAGTTGCCATATAACTGTAACACTTGTGATGGTGCACGATTGATAACAGTTGCCATATAACTGTAACACTTGTGATGGTGCACGATTGATAACAGTTGCCATATAACTGTAACACTTGTGATGGTGCACTAATGATAACAGTTGCCATTTAACTGTAACGGTTGTGATGGTGCACGATTGATAACAGTTGCCATATAACTGTAACACTTGTGATGGTGCACGATTGATAACAGTTGCCATATAACTGTAACACTTGTGATGGTGCACGATTGATAACAGTTGCCATATAACTGTAACACTTGTGATGGTGCACTAATGATAACAGTTGCCATATAACTGTAACGGTTGTGATGGTGCACGATTGATAACAGTTGCCATATAACTGTAACACTTGTGATGGTGCACGATTGATAACAGTTGCCATATAACTGTAACACTTGTGATGGTGCACGATTGATAACAGTTGCCATATAACTGTAACGGTTGTGATGGTGCACTAATGATAACAGTTGCCATATAACTGTAACACTTGTGATGGTGCACGATTGATAACAGTTGCCATATAACTGTAACGGTTGTGATGGTGCACGATTGATAACAGTTGCCATATAACTGTAACACTTGTGATGGTGCACTAATGATAACAGTTGCCATATAACTGTAACACTTGTGATGGTGCACGATTGATAACAGTTGCCATATAACTGTAACACTTGTGATGGTGCACGATTGATAACAGTTGCCATATAACTGTAACGATTGTGATGGTGCACTAATGATAACAGTTGCCATATAACTGTAACGGTTGTGATGGTGCACTAATGATAACAGTTGCCATATAACTGTAACACTTGTGATGGTGCACGATTGATAACAGTTGCCATATAACTGTAACACTTGTGATGGTGCACGATTGATAACAGTTGCCATATAACTGTAACGGTTGTGATGGTGCACGATTGATAACAGTTGCCATATAACTGTAACACTTGTGATGGTGCACTAATGATAACAGTTGCCATATAACTGTAACACTTGTGATGGTGCACTAATGATAACAGTTGCCATATAACTGTAACGGTTGTGATGGTGCACGATTGATAACAGTTGCCATATAACTGTAACGGTTGTGATGGTGCACGATTGATAACAGTTGCCATATAACTGTAACACTTGTGATGGTGCACTAATGATAACAGTTGCCATATAACTGTAACACTTGTGATGGTGCACGATTGATAACAGTTGCCATATAACTATAATGGTTGTGACGGTGTTGTAGCTAACGGAGTTCTTCATTGTCTCAAGAAGTAACAAAAACAAGAGCAAAGTAAGCAGGGCAGTGGGCCTAAGACAAGAGCAAAGTAAGCAGGGAAGTGGGCCTGAGACAAGAGCAAACAAAGTAAGCAGGGAAGTGGGTCTGAGACAAGAGCAAAGTAAGCAGGGAAGTGGGCCTGAGACAAGAGCAAACAAAGTAAGCAGGGAAGTGGGCCTGAGACAAGAGCAAAGTAAGCAGGGAAGTGGGCCTGAGACAAGAGCAAACAAAGTAAGCAGGGAAGTGGGCCTGAGACAAAAGCAAACAAAGTAAGCAGGGAAGTGGGCCTAAGACAAGAGCAAAGTAAGCAGGGAAGTGGGCCTGAGACAAGAGCAAAGTAAGCAGGGAAGTGGGTCTGAGACAAGAGCAAACAAAGTAAGCAGGGAAGTGGGTCTGAGACAAGAGCAAACAAAGTAAGCAGGGAAGTGGGTCTGAGACAAGAGCAAACAAAGTAAGCAGGGAAGTGGGCCTGAGACAAGAGCAAAGTAAGCAGGGAAGTGGGCCTGAGACAAGAGCAAACAAAGTAAGCAGGGAAGTGGGCCTGAGACAAGAGCAAAGTAAGCAGGGAAGTGGGCCTGAGACAAGAGCAAAGTAAGCAGGGAAGTGGGCCTGAGACAAGAGCAAAGTAAGCAGGGAAGTGGGCCTGAGACAAGAGCAAACAAAGTAAGCAGGGAAGTGGGTCTGAGACAAGAGCAAACAAAGTAAGCAGGGAAGTGGGCCTGAGACAAGAGCAAACAAAGTAAGCAGGGAAGTGGGCCTGAGACAAGAGCAAAGTAAGCAGGGAAGTGGGCCTGAGACAAGAGCAAAGTAAGCAGGGAAGTGGGCCTGAGACAAGAGCAAACAAAGTAAGCAGGGAAGTGGGCCTAAGACAAGAGCAAAGTAAGCAGGGAAGTGGGCCTGAGACAAGAGCAAAGTAAGCAGGGAAGTGGGCCTGAGACAAGAGCAAAGTAAGCAGGGAAGTGGGTCTGAGACAAGAGCAAACAAAGTAAGCAGGGAAGTGGGCCTGAGACAAGAGCAAAGTAAGCAGGGAAGTGGGCCTGAGACAAGAGCAAAGTAAGCAGGGAAGTGGGCCTGAGACAAGAGCAAACAAAGTAAGCAGGGAAGTGGGCCTAAGACAAGAGCAAAGTAAGCAGGGAAGTGGGCCTGAGACAAGAGCAAAGTAAGCAGGGAAGTGGGCCTGAGACAAGAGCAAAGTAAGCAGGGAAGTGGGTCTGAGACAAGAGCAAACAAAGTAAGCAGAGAAGTGGGCCTGAGACAAGAGCAAACAAAGTAAGCAGGGAAGTGGGCCTGAGACAAGAGCAAAGTAAGCAGGGAAGTGGGCCTGAGACAAGAGCAAACAAAGTAAGCAGGGAAGTGGGTCTGAGACAAGAGCAAACAAAGTAAGCAGGGAAGTGGGTCTGAGACAAGAGCAAACAAAGTAAGCAGGGAAGTGGGCCTGAGACAAGAGCAAAGTAAGCAGGGAAGTGGGCCTGAGACAAGAGCAAACAAAGTAAGCAGGGAAGTGGGCCTGAGACAAGAGCAAAGTAAGCAGGGAAGTGGGCCTGAGACAAGAGCAAAGTAAGCAGGGAAGTGGGCCTGAGACAAGAGCAAACAAAGTAAGCAGGGAAGTGGGCCTGAGACAAGAGCAAAGTAAGCAGGGAAGTGGGCCTGAGACAAGAGCAAACAAAGTAAGCAGGGAAGTGGGTCTGAGACAAGAGCAAACAAAGTAAGCAGGGAAGTGGGCCTGAGACAAGAGCAAACAAAGTAAGCAGGGAAGTGGGCCTGAGACAAGAGCAAAGTAAGCAGGGAAGTGGGCCTGAGACAAGAGCAAACAAAGTAAGCAGGGAAGTGGGCCTGAGACAAGAGCAAAGTAAGCAGGGAAGTGGGCCTGAGACAAGAGCAAAGTAAGCAGGGAAGTGGGCCTGAGACAAGAGCAAACAAAGTAAGCAGAGAAGTGGGCCTGAGACAAGAGCAAACAAAGTAAGTAGAGAAGTGGGCCTGAGACAAGAGCAAACAAAGTAAGCAGGGAAGTGGGCCTCAGACAAGAGCAAAGTAAGCAGGGAAGTGGGCCTAAGACAAGAGCAAACAAAGTAAGCAGAGAAGTGGGCCTGAGACGAGAGCAAAGTAAGCAGGGAAGTGGGCCTGAGACAAGAGCAAAGTAAGCAGGGAAGTGGGCCTGAGACGAGAGCAAAGTAAGCAGGGAAGTGGGCCTGAGACAAGAGCAAAGTAAGCAGGGAAGTGGGCCTAAGATCAAAGAAATGTCCTTCAAATTAACAGAAGGGCTATATTTACACGACACTTGATCATGATTACAATGAATGGTTCGGTAGCTACACGCTACCCCCACCCCTGGGCAGTTATTAGAGCTGTCCCTGTAATCTGGTTCTAGTGACAGAAGTAACGTTGGCATAATGGGAATGTTTATCACTAGAGTCGGTCGGTGACGCATAAACTGTTGGTAGAGAGCTGAAGTAGAGGTGGTCCTTACAGAGCTGTTGGTAGAGAGCTGAAGTAGAGGTAGTCCTTACAGAACAGTGGTTAGAGAGCTGAAGTAGAGGTGGTTCTTACAGAACAGTGGTTAGAGAGCTGAAGTAGAGGTGGTCCTTACAGAACAGTGGTTAGAGAGCTGAAGTAGAGGTGGTCCTTACAGAACAGTGGTTAGAGAGCTGAAGTAGAGGTGGTCCTTACAGAATAGTGGTTAGAGAGCTGAAGTAGAGGTGGTCCTTACAGAACAGTGGTTAGAAAGCTGGAGTAGAGGTGGTCCTTACAGAACAGTGGTTAGAGAGCTGGAGTAGAGGTGGTCCTTACAGAACAGTGGTTAAAGAGCTGAGAGGCTGGTGCCTCTAACAGACAAGAATTCCTATGAAACACAACTAGCTCTGATGTAGTGTGCGTGTGTGTTAGTGTATGTGTGTGTACATTCTCTATCCTCCCTCACCCCCCCCCCCTCCCCTTCTGTCGGTGTGTTGTATCTCGTCAGCTCGAGTCTCCATGAGAACCAGGTCGGGTGTACCCTTGACATTTGATGACCTTTCAGGCTTCTGGCTCCCCCCTTCCCCCACCTCGGTATCTGAGGAATCCCAACAACAGCCGTGCTGTAGGACTGGTGCCTGCAGTCATGGTACCTGTATGACTTAGGCACGGCGTTACTTTACCACAGACACAGCCAACATTTGTCCATCATAAACAAACGTATAGCTCCTTGCTATTCACAGGTGTGATTAGTCAGGATTATCATCACAGCACACAGGACAGATCTATAGGTCCCCGTGTGAGTTCCGGGGCCCCATCGTGGGGAAACAAGAACAGACCCACTGCCTGCCCAAAAGCATGTCGTAAGAGTCGACTAATTGGGAGCTTCCTTCAAAGTCGAAGTATATCTGCCTGAGAGGCAAGGAACCAAGAGTCTGCATGCAAATGAGTCAGACATGTGAAACGGATGAGAATCGGCTACACTCCTGCAACAGTTACATCTGCTCGCAGATTGTGACAAGATGGCTGTTGCTAGACGGCCCATTTGCTCAGTGCGGTATAAGAACAAAGTGTGGAAGTGATTTACACATGCTAGGCTGCTGTCAACACGTGAAATACGAGCGAAACATTAAACAAGATAAGAGACGCCGGCAGGTTACGGAAATGCACTTCCTAGAGACAATGCAAAGAACGCAGTATAGAGAAATATACATGACTGTCACATAACAGCGCTCCCTGCCACCCGTTATCTATGTATATGTATATGTGAGCTAGCAGGGGGCATACAGAGATAATGGCAGATAAAAGAGCTGAATGGTCGTAGACGACGAGGCAAAACAGGAAGACAGTGGACAGACAATATTCAGACAGACCCACAGACACACACACACTTGTGTTCATCAACTGGAAGAGAAGGCCAATCACACAGATGACCGCAGGCCCGTGATATCTACAACACTGAACCTCGAAGGCTCGAACACAAACACACGCGCGCGCGCACACACACACACATATATATATATATATATATATATATATATATATATATATATATATATATATATATATATATAATTCTTCTTTCTTGTTTGCGTTCACTGGCTTTAAACTCCGAAGGAACGTTCTGGCTGTTCGTCCACCTCTGGACTTAAGTGTTGTCCCAGAACCTGAATTGTGCATGCACTTCAGTTTTACCGATCAGACGTATGTGTATGCAAACTGTTGGTTCGTTGCCTTCCAGGCAAATGCCCTCCGTCTTCGAAGGAAGCCCCCAATTGTTGGACTCATATACGACATGTTTGTTGGGCAGGCGGTGGGTCTATACTTGTTTTCCCCACAATGGCAGCCCTGGAAACCACACGGTCAGTATATATATATATATATATATATATATATATATATATATATATATATATATATATATATATATATATATATATATATAATGAGAGAGAGAGAGAGAGAGAGAGAGAGAGAGAGAGAGAGAGAGAGAGAGAGAGAGAGAGAGAGAGAGATTAACAAGAAAATACATCAACAGAAATCTGTTAAAAGCCAGACGGCCCTTGATAAACACACACAAAAGGTCCACTGTTGAAACGACTACCTGTCCAGGAATCCAATTAAGCCCACATCAGAGCCGACCGGCCAGACAACCACAACTAATGGCGGTCGCCAGGGTCATGATCGACTTTTACCCGAGACAGACAAGCCAACGGGTCAGTGGCCTTGTTGTTCAGCAGTCAGGGGTGAGATGGGCCAGGTCACAGGTCAACAGGGGGCAGGCGTGAGTCAGTGGAAGGGCATCGATCAGCTCAATCAATAAAGAGTTTCATTACATGCAGAAATTGGGGGGGGGGGGGGGGCTGATTGCCGGTTGTGTGGTACGATTTGCGAACATGAGATTATAGATTGTGCAGTAGAATATGATTCTATGTTGTGTGTGGGATTATACTTGTAGGTTGTGTGACAGGATATGATTGTAGATTGGGGTTATATGTGCGAGGTGGCGTTTTTAGTTATATGTAAAGAGCATTTTATTGCAAAAAAACAATAATATAAACAACAAGATAAATAGAGGGAAAATAAAGCTGTAAAGTAATGTGTAGAGATGGGCGAGACAGGGCTGTGTGTACGGGAGGCAAGGTTTCAAGTTTTAAGAGATGGACGAGACAGGGCCGTGTGTACGGGAGGCAAGGTTTCAGGTTTCAAGAGATGGACGAGACAGAACCGTGTGTACGGGAGGCAAGGTTTCAGGTTTCAAGAGATGGACGAGACAGAACCGCGTGTACGGGATGCAAGGTTTCAGGTTTCAAGAGATGAACGAGACTGGGCCGTGTGTACGGAAAGCAAGGTTTCAGGTTTCTACAAGGCGAATTGACGGAGCAGCATCAATACTGTGTGTGGGTGTGGGTATATGTACTGTGCTGGTGTGGGTATATGTACTGTCAGGTGTGGGTGCATGCACTGTGAGGGTGTAGGTATATGTACTGTCATGTGTGGGTGTATGCACTGTGCTGGTGTGGGTATATGTACTGTCAGGTGTGGGTGCATGCACTGTGAGGGTGTAGGTATATGTACTGTCATGTGTGGGTGTATGCACTGTGCGGGTGTAGGTATATGTACTGTCAGGTGTGGGTGCATGCACTGTGCGGGTGTAGGTATATGTACTGTCAGGTGTTGGTGCATGCACTGTGCGGGTGTGGGTATATGTACTGTCAGGTGTGGGTGCATTCACTGTGCGGTTGTGGGTATCTGTACTGTCAGGTGTGGGTGCATGCACTGTGTGGGTGTGAGTATATGTACTGTCAGGTGTGGGTGCATTCACTGTGGGGAAATGCTTGTATAAGGCGTGCGAAAGGAGGATTACTTTAAAAAAAATGGAGAGAGAGAGAGAGAGAGAGAGAGAGAGAGAGAAGAGAGAGAGAGAGAGAGAGAGAGAGAGAGAGAGAGAGAGAGACAGACAGACAGAAAGACAGACAGACAGACAGACAGACAGACAGACAGACAGACAGACAGACAGACAGACAGACAGACAAACAGACAGACAGACTGCGACAGAGAGAAAAAAAGGGACCGGGGGGGGGGGGTGATCTATGTGTGATAGCTGTGGGGAAATGCTTGTATAAGGCGTGCGAAAGGAGGATTTCTTTAAAAAATGGAGAGAGAGAGAGAGAGAGAGAGAGAGAGAGAGAGAGAGAGAGAAAGAGAGAGAGAGAAAGAGAGAGAGAAAGAGAGAGAAAGAGAGAGAGAGAGAGAGACAGACTGAGGCAGAGAAAAAAAAAAGGGGGGGGGGGGGTGATCTATGTGTGATGGCAGATAGTCAGGTAAAAAGTACTAGGCAATTTCTTCTATTGGTTCTTAGATTTATTTTCAACATCATCTTTAATCACACCACCACTCTCTTCACAACCATCATCATCATTCATCACTACCACTCTCTTCGCCTCCATCATCATCCGTCACCACTGCCATTCACACAGCAAACATCACATTATACATATTCATCATCATCATTTCCCTAATTGTCCAACTCTACTCTTACTTCTACTTCACAATACCAGAGGCCGACTTGTTGATTTCGGCACCAGGACACATACACAAATACAGGAATGTAAATACAAGTTCTCCGCCACTCAAGCAATTGCAAACACGCCACTCAATCAAGCAGATCAATGGAATCGTCTGCAACAACTTGCAAGAGTGGCACAACATGCAATGAGAGGCGGTCACGCTGTCGGACACACAGCCGCACGTGCAGCACCTTATCGATTCATAACTGCACCAGAACCGGCGCAGCGTCAGCACGCCAGACCATGGTCATTTGGCGTCTATCTCTCGGCGTTTTAGCTTCATATGATAAATGGAAGTGTGGGGGGAAAGGGTCTATTCGGGAAGAAAGATACAATATTGGGAATGCGTGCAGTAGAGAGGGAGGTTGTATGGCTCGCGGCAAGGACCCCCGTTTGGCGGATCGATAATTTCCCATAATACAGTTCAATTCTCTGGTCGTGGATACTGCCCAGCCAGCAATTTTGTCATCTCTCCTTCTCCGTACCTTTTTTCGCTATTCATTCTTTCAATCATTTATTTATTTTCATATACTACGCTTTCTATCTCCGCTTTTCGTTCTTGCCTTGGTCCATATCTCACCCCATTGATTCTATCTATCTGTTCACCCAACCATTCAGTCTACCTACCTACCAACCGACCAGACAACTTACCTTCACACTAATTACCAATTTACCTACTCACCCACTGACCTACCTACCCGCCTGCGCATCTGTCTACCGGTTTGTCTAATATTTCTTCCGTGTTTTCTGTCGTTGGCTTTCTGATCTGCTCCACTTTGTTGTCTGTCTGTTCTTCTCCACTTTGTTGTCTTTTTGTTCTGCTCCACTTTGTTGTCTTTCTGTTTTGCTCCACTTTGTTGTCTTTTTGTTCTGCTCCACTTTGTTGTCTTTTTGTTCTGCTCCACTTTGTTGTCTTTTTGTTTTGCTACACTTTGTTGTCTTTTTGTTTTGCTCCACTTTGTTGTCTTTCTGAAAACCGATGTCTGATTCGATTTGGGTGTAATCACTCAGACACACACACACATACACACACACATACAAACACACACACACACACGGATATACATACTGGATGGATCGGAGTGTTCATACTGGATTGATCGGAGTGTTCATACTGGATGGATCGGAGTGTTCATACTGGATTGATCGGAGTGTTCATACTGGATGGATCGGAGTGTTCAATTGGATGGATCGGAGTGTTCAATTGGATGGATCGGAGTGTTCATACTGGAGGGATCGGAGTGTTTATACTGGAGGGATCGGAGTGTTCAATTGGATGGATCAGAGTGTTCATACTGGATCGATCAGAGTGTTCATACTGGATGGATCGGAGAGTTTATACTGGATGGATCGGAGAGTTTATACTGGATGGATCGGAGTGTTCATACTGGACGGATCGTAGTGCTCGTACTGGATGGGTCGAAGTGTTCATACTGGATAGATCAGAGTGGACCTACTGGATGGATCGGACTGGACTTACTGGATGGATTGGAGTGGACATACTGGATGGATCGGAGTGGACATAATGGATGGGTTAGAGTGGACATAATGGATGGGTTAGAGTGGACATAATGGATGGGTTAGAGTGGACATAATGGATGGGTTAGAGTGGACATAATGGATGGGTTAGAGTGGACATAATGGATGGGTTAGAGTGGACATAATGGATGGGTTAGAGTGGACATAATGGATGGGTTAGAGTGGACATAATGAATGGGTTAGAGTGGACATAATGGATGGGTTAGAGTGGACATAATGGATGGGTTAGAGTGGACATACTGGATGGATTAGAGTGGACATAATGGATGGATTAGAGTGGACATAATGGATGGATTAGAGTGGACATAATGGATGGGTAGCATTGTGATGCCAAAGACTCAAACAACAATTTAGAGAACACATGTTCGGTAGGAACATGGTCGCCCCAGCCACTCGGTCAAACACCTAATGATGACAGTCTACTTTTTCATGCAATCTTTACTGTAACTAAACCATATATATTCTAAAAATACCATGTATATTCTGAGAAAATCTATATCATAATTAGACAATCCATAATTCCATTTACTTCAACTCACCATCTAAAAGTCTCTCTTTCTCTAACCAGTTCCCCAGCCCTATGTGCTTTCATAGCCAATCCATCTTTAATTTCCTGTCAGTTTTTAATGTCCTGTGTCCATCTGTAATGTCATGTGTCCATCTGTAATGTCCTGTGTCCATCTGTAATGTCCTGTGTCCATCTGTAATGTCCTGTGTCCATCTGTAATGTCCTGTGTCCATCTGTAATGTCCTGTGTCCATCTTCGCCTCTGCTTCGTTTTCCGGAAACGGTCCCTTAACCGCTGTTGTTTCCTTTTCCCCTTAAGGTTTCTATGGATACACAATGTGATTGTCGCTGTACCATATACTGCCTGTGGATTATCTACAATCTATCTAACAAGCAACAATATCTTGCACACATAAATGTTCAGGAAACTCGAACTATATATACAGCCTTAAGACCGGCCATGACCACAGTGTGTTACTAAACACAGAAAAATCTGTAGAGAAAACTTAGAAATCTATCAAACTAAACTCCGGAAGGATAACGAAATCAATGCATCAAAGATTATGCAAAGCTAACTATGAAATCTATAAATCAAGAACGTGAACAGACAACTGGAGATCTTCAAATCAAGAAAGTGCACAGCTAAAGGCTATGCATTAAACAAGTGAACACACAACACGGATCTATAAGTCACGTGCACACACAGACGGCAACAATAAATCAAGCAAGCACACAGAGAATGCAAAAGCCTATAACAAAGTCTCCAAAATCAAGAGCTGATATAGGCGCCACTTTTCCGATGATATAGATCTGTCATATTTCTCTGCAACAGAATGACCCCGATCTCTGAAGGTCAGCTGTAACTAGAACAGTTGTTCCATAAAGTTCTTGTCAACATTCTCAAATTACGGTACTCAAACATGTTATATTGTCTGGTCTACTTTTCCCCACTGAACCCCGAGCACTGGATCAGATTATCAAGTATTTTAGAACTTGCGGAAGTATTTCAGCACATAGGCACGTATTTCAGCACTTAGGAAAGTATTTCAGCACTTAGGCATGTATTTCATCACTTTGGAAGTTATTTCATCACTTAGGAAAGTATTTAAGCACTTAGGCATGTATTTCTGCACTTAGACATGTATTTCAGCACTTAGGAAAGTATTTCTGCACTTAGGCAAGTATTTCTGCACTTAGACATGTATTTCTGCACTTAGGCATGTATTTCAGCACTTAGGAAAGTATTTCTGCACTCAGGAAAGTATTTCAGCACTTAGGAAAGTATTTCAGCACTTAGGAAAGTATTTCAGCACTTAGGCATGTATTCCAGCACTTAGGCATGTATTTCAGCACTTAGGAAAGTATTTCAGCACTTAGGAAAGTATTTCAGCACTTAGGAAAGTATTTCAGCACTTAGGCATGTATTTCAGCACTTAGGCATGTATTTCAGCACTTAGGAAAGTATTTCAGCACTTAGGAAAGTATTTCAGCACTTAGGCATGTATTTCAGCACTTACGAAAGCATTTCAGCACTTAGGAAAGAATTTCAGCACTAAGGAAAGTATTTCAGCACTTAGGAAAGTATTTCAGCACTTAGGAAAGTATTTTAGCACTTTGGAAAGTATTTCAGCACTTAGGAAAATCTTTCAGCACTTAGGAAAGTATTTCTGCACTTAGGCATGTATTTCAGCACTTAGGAAAGTATTTCTGCACTTAGGCATGTATTTCAGCACTTAGGAAAGTATTTCTGCACTTAGGAAAGTATTTCAGCACTTAGGAAAGTATTGTCACTGTCACTGTGTACACCAGGGCCTGTCACAGTGTACACCGGGAACCTGTCACAGTGTACACCGGGAACCTGTCACAGTGTACACCGGGAACCTGTCACAGTGTACACCGGGAACCTGTCACAGTGTACACCAGGAACCTGTCACAGTGTACACCGCGAACTTGTCACAGTGAACCCCGGGAACTTGTCACAGTGTACACCGGGAACTTGTCACAGTGAACCCCGGGAACTTGTCACAGTGTACACCGGGAACTTGTCACAGTGTACACCGGGAACTTGTCACAGTGTACACCGGGAACCTGTCACAGTGTACACCGGGAACTTGTCACAGTGTACACCGGGAACCTGTCACAGTGTACACCGGGAACTTGTCACAGTGTACACCGGGAACCTGTCACAGTGTACACCGGGAACTTGTCACAGTGTACACTGGGAACTGACACCGTGTACGCCAGAAACTGTCACAATGTACACCGGGAACTTGTCACAGTGTACATCGGGAACTTGTCACAGTGTACACCGGGAACCTGTCACAGTGTACACCGGGAACTTGTCACAGTGTACACCGGGAACTGACACCGTGTACGCCAGAAAGTGTCACAATGTACACCGGGAACCTGTCACAGTCAACTCCGGGAACCTGTCACAGTGTACCCCGGGAACTTGTCACAGATAAACACTTGTGACTGTGCACAAACGCAGTCTGCATACCGTGGGAGCAAAAAGACAGGACTGGAGAAATGAGAAGGGATGTATGTGAGAGGACAGAAGACCGCAATGAACTCTGGGTGAGTAGGTCATGAACCCGGTGACTCACTGAATGCTGGGATCGATGGATCACATATCTGTGCCTGACCCAGTCGGAAATACTTCCATGTGGGTCAATACAACTGAACATTGATCTGTACGTGATAGGGGAGATGTGGTGTAGTGAGGGGGGGGGGGGGGGGCAGGGGGAGGGAGAGAGAGAGAGAGAGAGAGAGGTGGCACAACTGTGACAAGGCAGGGAAGAATGGTGGCACACGGGTCTTTGAGATATGAGAAGAATATAACCCAGTACTGTTAGATAGTCGGCTCTGTGGCTAAGTAGATGCGAACGCATTGCTTCTTAATGCCGGGATGCCGGGTTCGATTCCAGTTGCGGGCCATGCGCCTTGCGTTGGTTTTGACAGCGGTATCAAAAAAGCCGACCGTCCAGGAAGCAATGGTAAACTACTGGACGTAAAATTTGCCAAAAGAAACCACACAACAGCCAGGTGCTGTTAGGGTTGGTTCTGCAACGTCCTGTAAAGGATAAGCAACTAACTTTTGAACTGTTAGATAACACAAGAAGGAGGCCGAGTGGTGACAGACAAGGGAAAATACACGCCAACAGGGGAATCAGGAGCAGTCGTGGAGGGAAAGAAGGTTAGTAGGAGGCCAAGAAGGATTGTTACATTAGAAGGGCTGTAGTTACTATAAAGAATCAGAACACAGAGGTGACTGACGGGCTTCAGGCAAAAGAAGAAATTATGGGAAAGGGCGGGGTGTAACGACGGCGCGATAGAGGTGGGTGGGGATCATAGATGTGGTAGGACAGTTGAAGAAGACGCCCTAAATAGCAAGCGGAAACTAGGAGACACCACTACACAATGAAAGCGGTAATGATCTGACCCCTAGAACTGATGTCAGCGACTCGCTGCCAAACACCTGTGCCATCATCTTGATAAGGATTATGTTACTTTTATATAACTTGGGTAATAATACTGCATTTATATATCTAGGAGCGGCGTCTGTGGCTTAGGCGTTGCCAGTCCGACCCGCCATTCCAACTTTGGAATGCGTGAATTGTTATCGTGGTATGGGGCATCGTAGGTCGACCCGGCCTAAAATCGGAACCAGGGTGTATGTCCTAGGAAAGTAAACACAGCCGGCTTAATGCTGACCACATTACCCACCTACTGCCGATTAGTCTGTAAAAATATGGGTGCTCTTCCCATATGCCTGATGCGCCTAAAGGCGTGACAAGTGATCTTTACTTGACTCATATATCCAGGAGTCTCTATGCTTGTACAACCATACCCAGACGTGTATTCTGCTGGCTGGTGAAGCTAACACAGGCAGACGTCTCTATGCTTGTACAACAATACCCAGACGTGTAGTGTGCTGGCTGGTGAAGCTAACACAGGCAGACGTCTCTATGCTTGTACAACCATACCCAGACGTGTATTCTGTTGGCTGTTGAAGCTAACACAGGCAGACGTCATCTCCGGTGCTGGGCGGGGTATCGCTCCAAGTGTGTCAGTTCCGAGCAAATTGTTTCCTGGTTTCCCGGGGCAACCAGCCATCACTTATCGAAGTACGGCTTTCTCAGTTCATCGACTTCCTAGGGCAGACGAGGTCACTTCGCTAAGTGGTGAAGGTGTCAGGTTAGAGTTCACGACAAGGATACACTGTGGTTCCCACTGCAGTTAACGCATCTCCTGTTAGGGTTCCTCTCCTTATATTGAGTGTCCTCCCTGGCCTTGGCGCAGTCCGCAAACACTGGGCAAAGGACTGCGCCAAGGCCAGGGAGGACACTCAATATAAGGAGAGGAACCCTAACAGGAGATGCGTTAACTGCAGTGGGAACCACAGTGCCAGATACCTAGGTTGCCCGGAGAGGAAGAAGGCTATGGGCATCTGGAGAGAGGCCATATTGACTCAGACATCAGTAGTAATGGTGAAATGGAGGCACCATCAGAGGGACAATGCAACTAAGACCATCACACGAAATGGAACCAATCAGGATGGTGGACAGCAGCTGTGGACCAGGACCAGCCAATGAGGGAATAGATGATAAGGAATTGGACCAAGGAACTGAAAGAAGTAGCGCTGAGGAGGTCAGCAGTCCACCCAGTCTAACCCCCACGGAAGAAGCAAGGCTCCCGAACCTCGAACCCACGCAGTCTCACCCCCTCCCCCTGCATCACCCACCCCTTCTGATTCTGACACTGACTCAGACACTGATGTGCCACCCACCCCAACTCCCTCTGTCACTCACCACCCTGATGTGGCACCCACCCCAACCCCATCTGCCACTCCCCACCTTGATGTGGCACATATCCTACCTCCATTGGCTACTCCCCAGCCAACTGTGGTACCCACCCTACCTTCCCCTCCCACACCCCGCCCTGCTGGCCCAGCTCCATTTCCACGTCAGTGCCCCCCTGGTTGCCCATGCACCAAGCCCACAGCTGGAGGCTTGGCCGCTCCCCAGCCAACTGTGGTACCCACCCCACCTTCCCCTCCCACACCCCGCCCTGCTGGCCCAGCTCCATTTACACGTCAGTGCCCCCCTGGTTGCCCATGCACCAAGCCCACAGCTGGAGGCTCGGCCGCTCCCCAGCCAACTGTGGTACCAACCCCACCTTCCTCTACCACGCCCTACCCTGCTGGCCCGGCTCCCGTCACACGCCAGTGCCCTCCTGGATGTCCATGCACCAAGCCCCCACCCCCAAGCCGGTTTGCATGCCGACCACCCTTCTACCATGTCTGTATGCCTATCCCGGCATGTACGCACTATGCGGAGATTGAGAAAGTAGTAGCGGCGAATGCAGATTTCAATACAATGCTGGGTAGAGTATCAACAGAAAGGAACAAACTGAGGAAGACAGTGCAGGACCTTACCGGGGAACGTGATAGGATGGAAAAGGAAATGGACGATATGAGGAACGAAATAAGGAGACTAAAAGAACAGGCCGGACAGACAAAAAAAGGAGAGGACCCAGAAACTAAAACAACACCTATTGATAAAGCAGATCTTTATAAGAGAAAGGAAGTTCTGGAACTCCTAGCATTTAAAAAGAACTTCGAAAAAAGAGTGAATCAGTCCAGCAAGCAAGGAGGAATTACTGACAGTGCAGGGACTACGAGGCAGGTGAAGGGAGGTACAGGCATCAACAAATCTGCCAATGCTCCCCCTCTCAGACCCAATGTACCCAAACCCGCACAACACCAACCACCTCCAGCTGTACCCTTCCGACCCAGGCATGGAACTTACAGGCCAACTGTGAGACCTGCCACTAACCTACCCAACACCAGTGGGCCACACCTTCACCGACCATCCTCCGACCGACCATCCTCCGATCTACCCTATTCCAGCGACCTACGCTCCTACCGAGATTACCCACCTCTTGACTACGCCCGCCCTCGTCTTCAGCACCAGCATCCTCAGCAGCATGCGCCCCACCAGCGCATTCCCCACCCTGCACGCCACCAGCCCATCCCACACCCTGCACGCTACCAGCCTCCACCCCAGCACCAGCATTTCCAACCCCATGCACCGCTCCAGCGCAATCCACACCCCACCCGTCCTCACCCCCAGCACCAGCACCACGGGCCTCATGCTCCACCCCAGCGCAACCACCCCTACCCCCGCCTTTATGTTCACAGATATTGAATGTTGTGTTGTCTCTATCTAACTAGATAAATAGAAAACTAAAGACACCAGTCAGTCAAACCCACACTAAGCCTAACCAGACACACAAAATCATTAAAATTCAATCCTAGAGTAGTGAATAAACAAGACCTGCAGATAATTCAATTTAACTGCAGAGGAGCTAAACTTAACCTACCAGCAATGATGTCAGATTTCCAGGGCGAGTGTAATATACTAGCCCTTCAAGAAACAAACCTGAAACCAAAAGATACCTTTAAACTCCCAGGATATAAAATATTCAGGAATGATAGAGAAATAGGCAATGGAGGTGGCGTAGCCATCCTCATCAATAAGGAAATAAGAGAAATAACTCAGGACAAGTTCAAAACTAACAACTTTGAAGGTCTGTGTGTAGAAATAGCTTGCAAACCTCAAAACCTAAAGATAATTAACATCTACTGCCCAAAAGGGGAGATAGAGGAGAATGATCTTAAAGCAATAGAAAACAGGATAACCACTAACACAATAATCGTAGGAGACTTCAACTGCTCACACCCCTTATGGGGTGGCAGAATAGAAAGTCTGGCAGGAAAAGAACTATTAGAATTTATTGAAGATAATCAACTAACAGTACTCAATGACGGGTCGATAACAAGGATTAATCCAATTCCAGGTAATAGACACTCGGCTATTGACCTTACACTAGTAACACAGAGTTTAGCTGGAAGCCAATGGAAAGTTTTAGAGGACACCTCAAGCGACCATCTACCAATTTTAACGAGAATTAAAACCCAACCAACAAAATATGAAACTAGTAACAAACCTACTTTCAATTTTAAAAAAGCGAAATGGGATAAAGTTATAGATGAACTTAATAATACAGAGTTGGTTAGAGCTGAAGGTGAAAACATTGATACTTTTGCTGAAAGAGTGACTAATACAATACTAAAAGTAGCAACAAGAAATATTCCAAATAAAAACATGCCTACCCATCTTCTTGAGGGAGGAAATAAGACTTCAACTAACTACAATAAAAGAAACGTAAACAAGAACCCTGTTGCATGGTGGACGCAAGAATGCACTGAGGTGACAGATAAACGTAAAAGGGCTCTGCAGGACTATAGAAAATTCGGGTCAACAGAAAGATGGCAAGAATATGTTAAACACAGAAATGCAACTACCAAAGTCATTCGCAAAGCTAAGGAGGCGCACTGGAGGACATTTTGCCAAAAATTGAAGGTACCCACAGTGGCAATTACTGATAAAGATAAGGCAGATATCTTCGGACAGCACTTCTATGAGGTCTGTTCCAATAATAAACTAAATCAACAAGAACGGAAAAACAGAGCGGCTCTTAATAAAGAGATTATGACAACTAAAATCACAATTAAGGAAGAAAATTCATACCTAGATGCAGATATAACTACTGAAGAAGTTAACGCAGCAATACAAGCCAAATCTAACACGGCAGCTGGGGCCGATATTCTAAACTATACTATAATGAAAATGCTACCAGCAAAAACCATTAAACAGATTACTGATTTCTACAATGAGATCTGGAAAGAGGGAGAGATTCCAAGAAGATGGAAGGAAGCAACTATCATACCTATTAAAAAGGCTAATAAGGACCCTCAAAAAGTAGACTCATATAGACCAATATCTTTAACATCCCACCTGGGGAAAATATTAGAAACAATCGTCAATAAAAGAATAACATTCCACATGGAGAAAAATAACCTGTTTAGCAAAACTCAGGCAGGGTTCAGATCTAACAGATGCACCCTAGATCAAATTATAAAATTAGAAGATCATGTTAAAAAGTCATTTAAAACAGGAGGTAAGACAATGGCAGTGTTCCTGGATCTGGAACAGGCATATGACCAGTGCTATCGGCCAGCAGCCTTTGTGACAATACGCGCGGTGACTTCAGAATGACTTTCCTCAACCTACTTTTATTTGTATGTATTTTGAAGTATACAGACAAATAGGGATTTGGATACATCCTTAATCTTAGTAAGACGAGCACATCACACCTTTAATTCTCCTGGACCGTTGGTCATATCAAACACTAAAACTTTTTCCCAGATGTTAAGTGTTAAGGTACAGAGATAAGACTGACCAAGCAGACTTACTGACTGGAGATTTGCACACCATTTGTGGTGTCAGATAGTTATTCCCCCTGCCTGACCTTCAGGAACAGATAACAAGGGCTAATTGCCATTATCTCCCCCTGAGGTTACCTAAACTGGAGTACCGGTCCGACGGTCACTATTGACACAGTGAGCGGAAAGTGTTGGCAGAAGAATTGACAAAGTCGGATTTTATTGTGATGACCGGTGAAGTAGCCAGAGGTGTGACTTGGCCTATTAGCTTTGACCAGCTTAATTGAACCAGGAGATCCTAGCGTGGGAATTTAAATAAGTGTTGTACAGCCCTGACTGACAGCGAATAAACTTACCCACAAGGGAGGAGCTGTAATATCCGTGAATGAGAATGATTTTAGGCGTAATGTAGGAGGAGCTTAATAAAAGTTATAAAGGGGTGAACTATAGGTCTGGTAAATGAGATCCTGTCGAGCACATGCCATCTGTTGGGCTTAACCTAAGCTTGAGACAGAACTTTTGGCATCGTGGTTTCATTTTTCCAGGTAAGATCTAACTGTCTTTTTACTCAAGTGTGTGTCTTCATCACTTTGTAGTACTCCTAGGCGGACATTTCTTCATTCTCGTAGGGCACTGTCACATTGCTTTATTTCCTATTTCATAGTGTCATGAAGGTTTTTCGTGCACATGTGTTTCAATGTTGTAAAACTTAAATGTTGTTGTTGCCATTGAAATTTAATGAACTATCATGTTTTTGAAATCACAAGCGTGAAGATAACTTTGGCAATCTTTTCACGTGTGGTTAATGTGAATCTGTATTACATACAGCTAACACACTGAAATGTGTTTAACTCTCGGGAGGCGAATGCGGAGATTGATCCCGGAGAGAAAATCCTTGAGATTTGGTATTTGATTCGCCTCAGAAATATTGTTAGCTTTCTGGGCGCGTCGATTGTTCCAAGCATAGATTCCAGAACTGGTTCTGTCTGACTGATTGTCATTTTGAGTCTGTACGAGAGCTGGCACCTGACGTAGAAGACTTGACTATCATTACAGGACGTGTAGAGGAAGGCAGAAGATGTAACAGTTGGAATGTGAGACATAAGCCCTTCCAAATTGGACAGGAGTGAATGTGAGCATGAGGGAGAGATGAAATGTTTTATTTAAATAAACATGCTTGATGTTAGTATAATATACATGCTTAGTGTACATCTAGAGCAGATACTACAAATATGCGCTTGTTTCTTCATTCTCCAGTTCCCACATTGGGCAGGGACTAGTAGGCATCCATTATTTGCCGACCGTCGAGTGTAACGACCTGCAGAAAGCAGTGAGGACGACAAACTGGAAAAGATAGGCAGGGTCTCAAGCCGAGAACTGTCCTGATGAGCTAAGTTATGTACAACTTTAATGTCATCTATAACATCATCCCAACTCTACTAGCCTAAACAAGTTCATTTTAATTTCGATTTATTAAATAAATCTTTTTGATGTTGTTACACAGAGTTAAGTAAATTGTGTACTTAGGTTCAAGTGTCTTTGTGCATATTAGTTTACTTCAGCTAACAAATATTTAAATCACTTGATGGGGGCTTTTAAGTAATGCCAGGAAAGGAGACCAGTCGCAGGGGTTAAATGAGCACCTGGATTATATCACAGTGGGTGTATCCAGATATCTATCTATCCCTTCTCCTTCTCCTGTGGATACAAGTACAGCAACTTTCATTTCATGGAACGAGCCACTCGCTGTTTTCTTGGCTATCCAGGACTGTCTAGGATCAACATAGCTTAGATAATAGTCCAGTTTCTCACGTGGGTGGGCATTGTTAAGGTTCAAACCCACACCCTCACTATATCAGTGTATTTACCCACGTGGGCGCGCGACAATTGGGGATCTCGTCCCGGAATATAACCCACCGACAATTGGAGATCTCGTCTGGGAATTTATAACATCGAGCGACAATTGGGTATCTCGTCTCGGGGTTTATAACATCACGTAACAATTGTGTCGCTCTCTAGAATTAAAACCTGACACAAGTGGCGTCCCGCCAGCGATCAAACCCGCAGACCCTAGACTAACGAACAAGAAGTTTAATTTCATAGATTTCATTTTAACTCTTCATCCAGTTCTTAGACTAAAATTATACTTAGTAATTGGTAACTGGGAAGATTAAATTATAATAACTGTAAAAGTATTTAATTGATGAAATCATATGAGTTAACTGTCTATCATTGAACATTTCATGAACATTGATCAATGTGTAATCTATAGTGCTTAGTTAGAGTCGATGAATTGATGATTTTTTTGCTTGCATATTTCATTTGATATAGAATGTAGAACATATTACATGCTGACATCATATCATTGAGATTAATAATTAGTGACTGAGTGTAACATCGCTTTGATCATTTATAGGTTTATCCTTTTGCTGCTATAGTATTCTATAGGCTGTTAATCTGGTAGGCTGCTTTGCATCATATACATCTTTGTGCGGCTGTCATAGTCTCCTCTGGTGCCAAGTTCACTGTACTTTGCTCTGACATATCCTTCTTATCCTGACTCGAGGGAGTATCATATTTTATTTCTGGATAGACCTGATAGATAGAGAATGGACTTACGTACCGAGTACCAAAAAGATGTAAGAAAATTCGGGATAGCTGAGGGTAGAGTAGGGGCACAGTTAGAAACATATATTAAATGCCAGATGGATACTTTTGATTATATGGTTGCCCGTAATGCTGCAGAGAAAAAGCGCCAGTTGGAGCTAGAAGAATATTATAGGCAGGAACAGCTTAGGAAAGAAGAGTATGAAAGAGAGGAACAGCTAAGGAAAGTAGAGTATGAAAGAGACATACAGCTTATAAGAGAAGAATTAGAAAGAGAGATAGAGTGTATTCAGGAAGGATTTGCTGAAAGGATGAGGCGTAAGAGTGAAGAAATTCATCGAAAACTGCTACTTGAGAGGGCAGAAAAAGATAGGATAAAACAGCAAGCAGAAAACATTAGCGTTGAGGAAACTGTGAGTATATGCGAGGTAAAACCAATACCTCAGGCTGAAACTCAAGCAGGTATGGTGGGGGCAAACTATCTAACCATGGTGGTGTGCACTCCTTGGCCAAACCCAACAGCTAAGGAAGAAAACATAAAAAACCGGAGGACAGTATCTCACACCTCTTATTCCTACAGAGAAAAGAGGCAACAAGGAGAACTCTTCTTTAGGGATAACCAGATCTACATTGCTGGACCCCTTTACTTCCATTCTTAAGCCTAAAAGGAAAAGATGGAACAAGAAGCAGAAATCTTCTAAAGGGACCAGATCTACATTGCTGGAACCCCTTACTCCCATTACCTCAGACGAGATAAATGAGAGCGAACCTGACAGTAGTGACAAGCGTGATAACGGTTGTAACCGTAGACATAGCTGTTCGACTGACACACCAGACATTAATGAGGACGAGGGCAAAGACTTACCCAACTCCCATATCCCCTTTGGTCCCTTCATGCAAGAAGAGGAATTAAAGCAGACTGATGTAGGGAATAACGCTGAACCTGTGTCCCCTATTTCCTTGGATGCGGCCGCATGCCTAATGGAATGTGTTAGTTCTGACTTTGCACCCGAAGGAGTTGACTGCGATGGCGGCAACACACCTCCTGATTTGCTTTCACTGAACTGTGCATATGAAAGCCAGACCAAGGTGAGAATAGCAGATGAGGAGGAGAGTTCTCTGGACGTCTTGACGATCTTAGAGACTCGACATAAACAGGACAATTCTGCTAGGCCTGTGCACGTCGATAATGGACAGACAGAAGTGTTTGCCATTATCGAAGAAGAAAATACTTTTCGTGAGCAGGGAGACAACTTGTCTCTGCTGCCTTGTACAGCTGGGGCGACAGGGATACTTCTGATGAAGGACCCTGAAGCGGAACAAGCCGTGAGTAGTAGGGAATCCCGACATTCTGGTCTTGTAGTACTCTTTGCTTCGAAGGAAGTGACAGGGGTATCTCAGCTGATGGTGGAAACTTCATTGCGAAGAAATCCCACATTACAGTCTACAGGAAACCCTGAGTTTTTTACTGATTTGACTGTATACCCTGACTTGATTTCGTGCTCTGACTCTGGACTGATCTTTGTTAAAGACAATTCCACCCTGACAATTTGGCAAGGTAAAGACAGAATGCACCGAAGAGGCAACAAATGGACACTCTTCAGAGAAATTGTTAGTGGTAAGTGGCACTCACTTCGTGGGATCACGATGAGTGAAGATATCCCTCGTTTTAAGAGGAGATTTGTGACAGATTATTTCAAGATCTGTAGACTGAGGAAAAGAGGATCCAACCTGACTGCAACTAATCCTTTTAGTAGAACACTTCAGGCTCTCCCTAGGCAGATAGGGCGCGGCGAAGGGAGGAAACGCACAGAGGTTGTCAGTCAACGGCGCAGAGGAGTCCCGTTGACAAAGCGTGGATCTTTGATTATCCGATGGAAGGAGGAACCTCCGGACAAAGGGACATTACCGAGCGACTGCTTGGAATACCCGCTCATTACCAGGAGCAATGACAGTATTGAATTATCCTGGATGAAAGGACATGGGATATCTGCAGACGAGTGCAGGAATTCCCACTGCCATAAAGAATACTGGAAACAGAAAACTTATGGGCAGTTATGCTAAGGAGGACTTGAAATTCTTGGAAGCCACAGAGCGTGCAGATGTGCGGTCAGGGTGACCGAACTTAAGGGGGAGGCTATGTGACAATACGCGCGGTGACTTCAGAATGACTTTCCTCAACCTACTTTTATTTGTATGTATTTTGAAGTATACAGACAAATAGGGATTTGGATACATCCTTAATCTTAGTAAGACGAGCACATCACACCTTTAATTCTCCTGGACCGTTGGTCATATCAAACACTAAAACTTTTTCCCAGATGTTAAGTGTTAAGGTACAGAGATAAGACTGACCAAGCAGACTTACTGACTGGAGATTTGCACACCATTTGTGGTGTCAGATAGTTATTCCCCCTGCCTGACCTTCAGGAACAGATAACAAGGGCTAATTGCCATTATCTCCCCCTGAGGTTACCTAAACTGGAGTACCGGTCCGACGGTCACTATTGACACAGTGAGCGGAAAGTGTTGGCAGAAGAATTGACAAAGTCGGATTTTATTGTGATGACCGGTGAAGTAGCCAGAGGTGTGACTTGGCCTATTAGCTTTGACCAGCTTAATTGAACCAGGAGATCCTAGCGTGGGAATTTAAATAAGTGTTGTACAGCCCTGACTGACAGCGAATAAACTTACCCACAAGGGAGGAGCTGTAATATCCGTGAATGAGAATGATTTTAGGCGTAATGTAGGAGGAGCTTAATAAAAGTTATAAAGGGGTGAACTATAGGTCTGGTAAATGAGATCCTGTCGAGCACATGCCATCTGTTGGGCTTAACCTAAGCTTGAGACAGAACTTTTGGCATCGTGGTTTCATTTTTCCAGGTAAGATCTAACTGTCTTTTTACTCAAGTGTGTGTCTTCATCACTTTGTAGTACTCCTAGGCGGACATTTCTTCATTCTCGTAGGGCACTGTCACATTGCTTTATTTCCTATTTCATAGTGTCATGAAGGTTTTTCGTGCACATGTGTTTCAAATGTTGTAAAACTTAAATGTTGTTGTTGCCATTGAAATTTAATGAACTATCATGTTTTTGAAATCACAAGCGTGAAGATAACTTTGGCAATCTTTTCACGTGTGGTTAATGTGAATCTGTATTACATACAGCTAACACACTGAAATGTGTTTAACTCTCGGGAGGCGAATGCGGAGATTGATCCCGGAGAGAAAATCCTTGAGATTTGGTATTTGATTCGCCTCAGAAATATTGTTAGCTTTCTGGGCGCGTCGATTGTTCCAAGCATAGATTCCAGAACTGGTTCTGTCTGACTGATTGTCATTTTGAGTCTGTACGAGAGCTGGCACCTGACGTAGAAGACTTGACTATCATTACAGGACGTGTAGAGGAAGGCAGAAGATGTAACAGTTGGAATGTGAGACATAAGCCCTTCCAAATTGGACAGGAGTGAATGTGAGCATGAGGGAGAGATGAAATGTTTTATTTAAATAAACATGCTTGATGTTAGTATAATATACATGCTTAGTGTACATCTAGAGCAGATACTACAAATATGCGCTTGTTTCTTCATTCTCCAGTTCCCACATTGGGCAGGGACTAGTAGGCATCCATTATTTGCCGACCGTCGAGTGTAACGACCTGCAGAAAGCAGTGAGGACGACAAACTGGAAAAGATAGGCAGGGTCTCAAGCCGAGAACTGTCCTGATGAGCTAAGTTATGTACAACTTTAATGTCATCTATAACATCATCCCAACTCTACTAGCCTAAACAAGTTCATTTTAATTTCGATTTATTAAATAAATCTTTTTGATGTTGTTACACAGAGTTAAGTAAATTGTGTACTTAGGTTCAAGTGTCTTTGTGCATATTAGTTTACTTCAGCTAACAAATATTTAAATCACTTGATGGGGGCTTTTAAGTAATGCCAGGAAAGGAGACCAGTCGCAGGGGTTAAATGAGCACCTGGATTATATCACAGTGGGTGTATCCAGATATCTATCTATCCCTTCTCCTTCTCCTGTGGATACAAGTACAGCAACTTTCATTTCATGGAACGAGCCACTCGCTGTTTTCTTGGCTATCCAGGACTGTCTAGGATCAACATAGCTTAGATAATAGTCCAGTTTCTCACGTGGGTGGGCATTGTTAAGGTTCAAACCCACACCCTCACTATATCAGTGTATTTACCCACGTGGGCGCGCGACAGCCTTGTTTAAAGCAGCTAAACTAGGATTTACGGGAAGAACGTATAGATATATCCGAAGCTTTCTACAAGAAAGAACATTTTCAGTACTAGTTAATAACGAAAGATCACAAACTTTTGATCAGGTGAATGGAATCCCTCAGGGTGCTGTAATATCCCCTACCCTGTTCAGCATATAGTAAACGACCTTGATGATGCCATCACGAACAAGGACACGGGGACTAAACTCAGTTTGCGGACGATTGTGCAATCTACCACAGCCATAATCAGATCCCATGCGCTAAAGAAAAGATTGCAGAAAAGTCTAGACGAAGTTTGCACATTGGATGGGAAAATGGGGATTTAAAATCAACGTCGACAAAACAGTAAGCATGATATTCAACTTTAAAAGACAGCTTATTATGACCCAGAAGAAACGAGACTCCAAATTAATGGCAGAACAGTTCAGCGGACACGCTCGACGAAATTCTAGGAATGATTCTGGATGAGCAAATGACCTGGGCTAAGCACATCGATGATCTCGTAGTAAAGTGTACAAAGTACAAC
>CAJHNH020002157.1:620992-673492 GCA_905116865.2 Candidula unifasciata
GCGCGACAGCCTTGTTAAAAAGCAGCTAAACTAGGATTTACGGGAAGAACGTATAGATATATCCGAAGCTTTCTACAAGAAAGAACATTTTCAGTACTAGTTAATAACGAAAGATCACAAACTTTTGATCAGGTGAATGGAATCCCTCAGGGTGCTGTAATATCCCCTACCCTGTTCAGCATATTAGTAAACGACCTTGATGATGCCATCACGAACAAGGACACGTACTAACTCAGTTTGCGGACGATTGTGCAATCTACCACAGCCATAATCAGATCCACTGCGCTAAGAAAAGATTGCAGAAAAGTCTAGACGAAGTTGCACATTGGATGGGAAAATGGGGATTTAAAATCAACGTCGACAAAACAGTAAGCATGATATTCAACTTTAAAAGACAGCTTAATTATGACCCAGAAGAAACGAGACTCCAAATTAATGGCAGAACAGTTCAGCGGACACGCTCGACGAAATTTCTAGGAATGATTCTGGATGAGCAAATGACCTGGGCTAAGCACATCGATGATCTCGTAGTAAAGTGTACAAAGTACAACAATATGCTGAAAATGATTAAAGGAAACGGATGGGGAGCACACCAGGACACCCTAGTACAATTTTATAAAGCTTTCGTTAGGGGCAAAATGGAATACGGAAGCATAGTATACGAATCAGCATCATCAGAGACCAGCAAATGCAAATTGATAGGATTCAGTGCCAAGCCCTGACTTCCATCATGGGCGCTGGCAAAGGGACATCGAGAGAGGCCATGGAGGTAGCACTAGGCATCACACCGCTTAACCTCAGAAGGAAACAACTAACTTATAGCTATTGGATGAAAGCGGCCAACGATGCCAGACACCCAGCTTCAGACGCTTTCCATCATAACATTACCCACCTAGGTGACAAACCGGTCAGAGACATACAGAGACCAGCAGCCTGGGACGCTGCACTAGAAATTAACGATGATGAGGACTTAGCCAGGACTCTAGAGGCAAGCGTTAGGTTTGTCCCTCAAATCCCTCCATGGAGACTAGAGCTGCCCAGGACAGACATGAGTCTGATTAAAATTATTATTAAAAAGAATACTGAAACATTTGAAGCCAAAGCAATAACAGAAGAATACATAGACCAGATCCGATCAGACAATCTGGTTGCGTACACTGACGGATCAAAGAATGAAGCAGGAGAAGTAGGAGCAGGAGTAATAATCCCACAGTGGAATATACAAAGAGAATATAAAATAACAGATCATGTGGCAGTATGCACAGCAGAACTAGTCGGCATAATGAAGGCACTAGAGATGGTAATTAATAAACCTCCAACTAAATTTACCATACTGACAGATTCATTGTCCTCGGTGCAGACGTTAAAAACACATAAAACTAACAGTAGACCAGATATTAAAGAGACAATCCTAAATCTAACAACTCAGCTCAAGAATAAAGGATGCCAAGTCACCATTGCATGGGTACCAGCACACAGAGGTGTAATTGGCAATGAAAAAGCTGACATAGCAGCCAAAAAGGGAGCAAAATGTGATGTTTTAATAGATGTAGGACTTGAAAAAAACAGAAAGGACCAGCATAATCAAACGACATATAATTAAAATGTGGAAACTGCAATGGCAAAGGAGCAATAATGGCAGAGATGCCTACAATAACCTTAAAGAGCCCAGCCTTAACACACAGGTACGGGACAAACTGAAAATTCCAGCCAACAAACTTCTATGGAGAGCTAGATTAGGATGGCACCCAGAGAAATTTACATCTCCACTATGTCTGGACTGCTTTCAAGATAATACTCTAGAGCATTATATAATAAACTGCACTAAGTATAAATTGGAAAGGAAACCCATTGAGGAATTTTTTCTAAAACGCAAACAACAAATTACTGTAAACAAATGTTTAAATGTAGAAAGCAATAAAGACATCCAAAAACTGGTTAAACAATACCTTATTAAAACAAAACAAAACTAAAAAGACCAGATTAGGGATTTACTCAGTATAACAGAAGGAACTGATGAGATGGTAACCCCGAACATCCTAGAGTCAGAGAGATAGTGTAAGTATGATGAGTGCATAGATGTGAACATGGACACATACACAAGGATGAGTGCGTGTAGTATGAGTGCATTTGTGTATAGGATGGATACATAAGACACAGTGTATGTAGGTGGATGGTACGGAATCATATGTGGACGGAACAGTGGGAATATAGTTGTGCGAAAGGTACAGATGAATGAGTACATGGATTTAAATGTATTACTGTATGCATGTATATGTGTGTATGAGTGTGCATGTGTGTATATATATGAGAGCGTGTATACTAATATATTTGTGAGTGTATGAATGACAGTGCATCAAAAGAAACCATAAACTGTGTTGCTGTATGTCTGTTCATTAATGAGAACAAATGGAATGAAGGGTGTAAGCAGCAAGAACGTCATCAACGCACACAATCCACCAAAACATGATACGTCAGTACCGGACAGGTCACATACCAGTAACAGGACATAACTTAAAAGTGACACGACCAGACGAAATTACAGACAAAGCCACACAAAACACATAAGACATGGAAGAGTGAATATCACTACGTGTGGATGTACTCGTTTTTTTTTTATGAATGTAAGTACTGGCATTGGTAAACGCATATGAAAGAGTTGGCGTGTGTACGTAATGTCAATTAGGTATGCACACACGTATAAGTATGAAAGGACGTACAAATATGTAGTGTTGTCTGCATGTATGAGTACTCGAGTGCATGTACGCATACACCTAGTTGGGTGCGTCCATATACTCCGGGATTCATAAACAAAACCATCCCACTCCACAGCATGCATACAACATGCACATGACCGACAGGACTCATAACAAAATATTACTGACAGCAAATAGGGAATACAAGTGACTCGATAATGACAGGACTAGAACGCATAACCTCCAATACCACCCATCACTGGGATGATAGCAAAGGTTGGTAACGTGATACACATAGTCCCGGCAAAAAGCCACGCTAGAATCCAGCAAGACGGCAACGACGAGAATTGACTGAATGGCCTCCCGCTCCCCTTCCCCCACCTTCCCCTAACTCTTTCGGATGCACTATGAGTTTAACCCCCCAACCCATTCCCACAGAGAGCACTTGAGTTCGTTGCCCAACATGCCACAACAATTCTTATCGCCGATCATTTGGATCTCAAAGCGTGAGGTTATATGGTATTTACGTACACCGGAGCTTAGCTATCAACACAACCCGATCACATAATAACAAATGACGACTGGACCCTTTTAAGACTCCACACAAACTCTCACACACATATCCATTACATGACTAACCCGTTCATATTACAGGAAGACAACTATAAGACCACTATGGTCACACGCGAAAATTTTCACATCTCGGAACTATTCACATTCAAAAACTGTTTTCAGTACTTTTTGGCAAAATTAAAATACTCAAAATTTTAAAACAATAAATGGTGGCCGAAAGGTCGTTGTGTTTGGAAGCTCGCTCTCCTTCGAGATACGCCTAGCCAGATCAAAGGGAGACAGAACAAACAGGAAACACCAAGAATGAAGAAGGAAGACATGCACCAGTGACATCAGGACGAGCGGTTTGATTCGGATGGAAACATTAAGCCAGAAATGGCACAAACACCAGTATTCAGTCACGAAAGTGACGCAAATAACCCAGACCACAAATATAGGCGGAGACTGTTAGCAGCCTAGGCTAGCTAGCAGCAGTCTGAACGTGGTCGAGATTTTATTTTTTTTTCTCAAAAGGACTTGGACTTGGATCTCTGCATGGAGACGTTAGTGACAGGCCAACATATCTATGGCACCAGCGGACTCAACGTTTGTGAGAGGCCAACATATCTATGGCACGAGCGGACTCAACGTTTGTGAGAGGCCAACATATCTATGGCACGAGCGGACTCAACGTTTGTGAGAGGCCAACATATCTATGGCACCAGCGGACTCAACGTTTGTGAGAGGCCAACATATCTATGG
The DNA here is from genome assembly GCA_905116865.2 of Candidula unifasciata. Classification (NCBI taxonomy): domain Eukaryota; kingdom Metazoa; phylum Mollusca; class Gastropoda; order Stylommatophora; family Geomitridae; genus Candidula; species Candidula unifasciata. The sequence goes on from CAJHNH020002157.1 coordinate 625,003, forward strand.
CACGAGCGGACTCAACGTTTGTGAGAGGCCAACATATCTATGGCACGAGCGGACTCAACGTTTGTGAGAGGCCAACATATCTATGGCACGAGCGGACTCAACGTTTGTGAGAGGCCAACATATCTATGGCACGAGCGGACTCAACGTTTGTGAGAGGCCAACATATCTATGGCACGAGCGGACTCAACGTTTGGTTTGTACACGTTCATTAAAACATTTTTGGTAACGGAAGATTTTTGGAGCTTCAATGCTAAACAGACGGACCCTTCAGGAGGGCATTCTCTTAGTCTACACATTTAAAAAAATTAAGCATGTAATTAACATATATAAAACTATGTATATTCGTGTAGAAAATTGAATGATGTAACAGGATATTTATGAATCAAACTGAAATCTCAACATTTATTCAAATTTACTATTCTATTTTGCATAATTTATGCAAGCTATTTTTTTTTTTAAACTTGGGAACAAACATGAATAACCCAAAAAATTTAGGTGAATTTTATTAAAGATGAAGCCTGATCTGTCTCTGATAGCATTATAGATCTGTCATTGATGACCTTATAGATCTGTCAATGGTGACCTAATAGATCTGTCACTAATAGCCTTATAGATCTGTCACTAATGGTCTTATAGATTTGTCACTGATGGGCTTATAGATCTGTCACTAATAGCCTTATAGATCTGTCACTAAAGGTCTTATAGATTTGTCACTGATAGCCTTATAGATCTGTCACTAATGGTCTTATAGATTTGTCACTGATGGGCTTATAGATCTGTCACTTATGGCTTTATAGATCTGTCGCTGATGGCCTCATAGATCTGTCATTGATGGTTTTATAGATCTGTCACTGATGGCCTCATAGATCTGTCATTGATGGTTTTATAGATCTGTCATTGATGGTCTTCAGATCTGTCACTGATATCCTCATAGATCTAAAACTTATGACCTCAGAGATCTGTCACTGATGGCCTCATATATCTGTCACTGATGTCCTCATAGATCTATAACTTATGACCCCATATATCTGTCACTGATAGCCTCATAGATATAAAACTAATAGCCTCATAGTTCTGTCACTGATAGCCTCATAAATCTATAGCTGATAACCTCATAGATCTATAACTGATAGCCTCATAGGTCTGTCACTGATAGCCTTATAGATCTTTAACTGATAGCCTTATAGATCTATAACTGATAACCTCATAGATCTATAACTGATAGCCTCTTAGATCTGTCACTTATGTCCTTATAGATCTGTCACTGATAGCCTCATAGATCTATAACTGATAGCCTCATAGATCTGTCACTGATAGCCTCATAGATCTATAACTGATAGCCCTATAGATCTATAACTGATAACCTCTTAGATCTGTCACTGATAGCCTCTTAGATCTTTAACTGATAGCCTTATAGATCTATAACTGATAATCTCATAGATCTATAACTGATAGCCTCTTAGATCTGTCACTGATGTCCTTATAGATCTGTCACTGATAGCCTCATAGATCTATAACTGATAGCCTCATAGATCTGTCACTGATAGCCTCATAGATCTATAACTGGTAGCCTAATAGATCTATAACTGATAGCCTTATAGATCTATAACTGATAGCCTCATAGATCTGTCACTGATAGCCTCATAGATCTGTCACTGATAGCCTCATAGATCTATAACTGATGTCCTCAGAGATCTATCCCGAGTCTGTAATATGGCGCCGCAAGAGGAAACACACACGCAATTGATGGTTTCCGAGGCCGGTGTAGTTCGCTAGTTTGCCATCAGCGGAATAGGTTCTTTAATCCAAAAGGACTGACCCAAGAGCTAGTCACGTCTGGGACGTGCAAGCTGGGGTCATGTATCGACCTGCGCGGCACAGAGGTCGAGATCAAATGACAAATAGGAAACAAAATGGAAGCAGTCTATTTGATGAGAAAAATCGATAACTATGCAACCAGACAGAGAAAATGGGTCATCGTGAATTGTTGAACAGAACTATCTCACGGAACAGGGTGTGTGGGTGGATGAACAGAACTATCTCATGGAACAGCGTGTGTGGGTGGATGAACAGAACTATCTAATGGAACAGCGTGTGTGGGTAGATGAACAGATCTATCTCATGGAACAGCGTGTGTGGGTGAATGAACAGATCTATCTCATGGAACAGCGTGTGTGGGTGGATGAACAGATCTATCTCATGGAACAACGTGTGTGGGTGAATGAACAGATCTATCTCATGGAACAGCGTGTGTGGGTGGATGAACAGAACTATCTCATGGGACAACGTGTGTGGGTGGATGAACAGATCTATCTCATGGAACAGCGTGTGTGGGTGGATGAACAGAACTATCTCATGGAACAACATGTGTGGGTGAATGAACAGATCTATCTCATGGAACAGCGTGTGTGGATGAATGAACAGAACTATCACATGGAACAACGTGTGTGGGTGAATGAACAGAACTATCACATGGAACAACGTGTGTGGGTGAATAAACAGAACTATCACATGTAACAGCGTGTGTGGGTGAATGAACAGAACTATCACATGGAACAACGTGTGTGGGTGAATAAACAGAACTATCACAGAGACAATGTCTGAGTTAACAACATGTTACTCACTGCTTCTAACCAGTTGTTGACTCAGACATTGTCTGTCTCAGTTAGTAACCTGTTGTTGATTCAGACATTGTCTGTCTCAGTTAGTAACCTGTCGTTGACTCAGACATTGTCTGTCTCAGTTAGTATACTGTTGTTGACTCAGACATTGTCTGTCTCAGTTAGTAACCTGTCGTTGACTCAGACATTAGGTTATAATTGTGACTAGGTTATGTGCATCATATAAAATGGCCTAGCACTGCTCGCCATCAAGAACCCTGAAAAAGACATATGCAGCGTTGATGCGATCAAAGGTGACAGACCAAATATTGTCTTGACCGGCGACGAAGTCGTCTACCGACCAGCCAATGGTCGCTGATGATACAACAGCAATTTGTCGACCACGAAAAGGATCAAAGTTGCACGAACAGATAGATATACTGAGCGAGGAGCTGACAACGAGTTTGGAGGTTCTAACGTGACAATGTCACGACATAAACGTGATATTGATCACGTCTTGTTGCGGCCAGTGATTGGACGGGGCGTGAATAATTGATCACGTGAAGTCTCGCAGACGCCAGGTAAGTGACCTGGGACAGGTCAGTCCAGCCATGCATCACGTGATATGGATAACATTATATGTGGATAACCTAATGTGGATAACATAATATGTATGAACAGTCGAAAAAACACAGTGTGTATGTGTGCGAGCATGTGTGTGAGGGGGTGAATGTGCGTGAATATGCGAGTTTATATGTGGGTGAGTTCGAGTGCAAACGCGCGTGTGTATGAGTGAGTATGTGAGTATGAGAGTGTACGTAGGTTAGTATGTATAAAAGCGAGTCTCTGAGTGTGTGAGCGTGTGAGAATGCTAGTGTGGATGTGGGAGGGTATTGTGTACATGTGTGTGTGGCTGCATGTGTGTGTGGCTGCATGCGTGTGTGGTTGCATGTGTGTGTATGTCGCAGCAGAACAGGAGTCAACAGCAACACAAGCTGCCTCCCTCAGCACAGCAATAACTAAAAGCCCATAAGTATTGATTGGCACAGTTGATCAGTCTAGGGCGATGTGGAGATGGAACAATATCTTCGGGGAGGCAATATGTCTGTCTAGGGCGATCTGGAGATGGAACATATCTTCGGGGAGGCAATATGTCTGTCTAGGGCGATGTGGAGATGGAACATTTCTTCGGAAAGGCAATATGTCTGTACAGGGCGATGTGGAGATAAAACATATCTTCGGGGAGGCAATATGTCTGTCTAGGGCGATGTGGAGATAAAACATATCTTCGGGGAGGCAATATGTCTGTCTAGAACGATGTGGAGATGGAACAATATCTTCGGGGAGGCAATATGTCTGAATTAATATTAGGGCTGTACCGAATAGTGATTTTCACTATTCGGCCGAATACGAATAGTGCGACCAACTATTCGGTCGAATACGCATACGAATAGTACATCATCATCATAAGGTGCCTTGCCGACTGGCGTGGGCTATTATACCCCACCACAACCTGTAATCTCCTGCAGCATGTATTAATTCGTGTGCTGACACACCTCCATGCCATGCAAAAAGACTGTCAAGAATCTTCTATCGTTGTCTTCCTCTATCCCTCCTTCCACAGAGCTTTCCAGTGGTCACCACTCCCACCTCTTTCAAAATCATCGTTCGCTCGGTCGTTCGTTCGATGTAATTAAAACTAGGGCTATACCGAATAGTAATTTTGTATAAGGAGACCAACTATTCCACCGAATACGAATAGTGTATAGTGTATAACATATATCTAAAAAAAAAAAAAAAATTTACAATGTCAAATGTACGATGAACTTTTACTTCACATAAAGTAGCACAGAATAGTCAACTTCGTCTTTAGCATTCTGAGCCCTTGAGGTTTATTGCTGCAGATATCACTCGTTTCCATTAATCTCTCTGGCTGGCTTTATCTTCACAATTTGTGACACCAGTTGTTTGCTGGTCTGGCTGGACATTATTTCTCGAACTTTTTTTTTTTTCTGTCTCGTGGTCTACGCCCATTCCTCTCTCAGGTGTATACAGTTTTTACTTCTCTGTCATCTGACATTCTTTCAATATGCACCAACCATTTTAGTCTCTTAGCTCTCATGATGCCAGTGATCAATGGTGATTTAAACAGATTATGTGTTACGTTGTTGCTTCCTACTCTCCATTCCCCGCTGTTAGCATCTTTGATGGGTCCAAAGATTTGTCGTAAGACTGTTTTCGAAAACCTGTAACAAGGCCTCATCTCTTTTATTTCTGCTTTCAGTTTCCCAGCCATTTAAAACGACTGGTCTTATCAACGTTTTATATATTTTGATCTTGGTGTTGCGAGACAGACACTTTGACTTTAGCAGATGTTGAAGGGCATAATAAACTTTATTTCTAGATTGTGTTCTAGATTGTATTTCTTCTTTCAGCATGTTGGAGCAGTTGAAGCTTGCACCCAAGTACTAATTTGTTTCCGTACGTTTGATTTTCATATTATCGACTTGTATGTGAACGGAGTATATATTATTCTTTCCATGTCTAGTTAGTATTCGTACAGAATAGTAAACATTTAAAAACATTTTATATTTTTCATCCTTCATTCAATCTGTGGTAACTAATAACTAGGATCGAAAGAATTCTAAGTAAAATAACAAGTAACTAAACTTGAAAATTGTCACTGACAGCTTAGTTAATGCAGGAAAGCTGCAGTAGCTTTCAACTAAACTAATCGTTCCATGTTGTTAGCATTAAGGCAATGTATGCAGAAGTGGGTGTAAGGTAACTACTATTCGTATTCGGCCCGACCGCAACTATTCGGCCGAATACCGAATAGTCAATAGGTCCACTATTCGGCTCCGAATATTCGGTACAGCCCTAATTAATATTAACCAGGGACATGCCTGACAGCAGAGATATATAGACATTACATTTCCATACTAGACAACAGAAAGATGTGATCATTACATTTCTCTACTAGACAACAGAAAGATGTGATCATTACATTTCTCTACTAGACAACAGAAAGATGTGATCATTACATTTCTCTACTAGACAACAGAAAGATGAGACCATTTCATTTCCATACTCGACAAACGAAAGATGTGAACATTACATTTCCATATTAGATAACAAAGATTCCAACAACAAACTACCGCATTCTCATATTGTCTTCTAATGCTAATCAACTGTATAGGGTGGACGATCTTGCTCACGTGACTGGCCTCAGTCGGGTGTCATGGTAACGCGCCATGAAGCCCTCAGCGGCTAAGTTGAAATGTTTCTTCGGTGAGGGGTTGTCCACACGTGGCTACAGCAGGTGAGGGGTTCTCCACACGTGGCTGCAACAGGTGAGGGGTTGTCCACACGTGGCTACAGCAGGTGAGGGGTTCTCCACACGTGGCTGCAACAGGTGATGGGTTCTCCACACGTGGCTGCAACAGGTGATGGGTTCTCCACACGTGGCTGCAGCAAGTGAGGGGTTGTCCACACGTGGCTGCACCAAGTGAGGGGTTGTCCACACGTGACTGCAGCAAGTGAGGGGTTGTCCACACGTGGCTGCAGCAAGTGAGGGGATGTCCACACGTGGCTGCACCAAGTGAGGGGTTGTCCACACGTGACTGCAGCAAGTGAGGGGTTGTCCACACGTGGCTGCAGCAGGTGCGGGGTTGTCCACACGCGGACAGACAGTCAGACAGACAGACAGACAGACAGACAGACAGACAGACAGACAGACAGGCAGGCAGGCAGGCAGGCAGGCAGGCAGGCAGGCAGGCAGGCAGGCAGGCAGGCAGGCAGGCAGGCAGACAGACAGACAGACAGACAGACAGACAGACAGACAGACAGACAGACAGACAGACAGACAGACAGACAGACAGACAGACAGACAGACAGACAGACAGACAGACAGACAGACAGACAGACAGACAGACAGACAGACAGACAGACAGACAGATAGATAGATAGATAGATAGATAGATAGATAGATAGATAGATAGATAGATAGATAGATAGATAGATAGATAGATAGATAGATAGATAGATAGATAGATAGATAGATAGATAGATAGATAGATAGATAGATAGATCCACAGAAATGGATCTGTGAAGGACAAAGTAAAACACATTTTACTGAAACAGAGAATCAGACAGGGTAGAGCCAGGAAGAATTTGTTCAATAATTCAGACTCACAGACATACACACAATCAAATCATGATAATAGCAGAATGGAATTATTTCCCAGCGGTACCGGTTCATGCCCTGACACGATTGATAAACTGGCCACCGGTTGAACTCATGGCTCAAATCGATGACAAGAACAAAATAAAACAGCCGATGGTAAGGGCGATAATGACGATGACATGATGACGATGTGTATGGGGAGAAATGAAAACGTCGATAAAATCACCCACCTCGCTGGGTACGCCCGAACCGCCAACTATTCCCGCCCCAGACGCAGTTATTAGCCCAGCATTCCTGTTATCAGCAACTTCCGTTCTGTACCGGATTTCTAGGAGCCGGCTGTCTTATTCTTCCGCCCTGTGTATCCTTGCCTCTCCCCGACTTCCCCCCCCCTTTTTCCCTCCCCCCCCCCCACCCACTTTTCCACTTCGGGGAACGAAAGTTGATAACACCAGTGATAACTGGGCGACCATGCAGGGGATACTGATAACTTTTTGGACGTCATCATCATGCATTTAATGGTGATCAGGGTAAAATGATATAGTTCAACATCTCAAACGATCACCAGAATCTCGAATCAGGACTGTGTTCTTCTCCCACCCACACAAAGGGATTAAGCTTATTAGTTATAAATTTCACTGTGTAGTTCTTTTCCTGTAAAGTGTATCAACTGCCACTAAATCGACACTCGGTCTTCAGAGGGAAGGCAAAGGCTGACGTATAATCAGACTAATACTGGAACCAGCATTGGTATTGGAACTCTGCACTGGCTGCTGAAGATAGGGACGGGGCACGCATGGAAATGCCCCGCAGAGCATGACGGTTCTTAAATCAACTCAACTAAATCTTCCAGGTTATGTACCCAATACCATGTGCCTAACTGGGCGCCTTTCATTTCTCTAATTACTCCCAGCTTCCAGTTGTCGAGCAGGGTTGCCGTGTTCACAGCTTCCAGTTGTCGTCCAGGGTTCCGTGTTACCAGCTTCCAGTTGTCGTGCAGGGTTCCGTGTTACCAGCTTCCAGTTGTCGTGCAGGGTTCCGTGTTACCAGCTTCCAGTTGTCGTGCAGGGTTCCGTGTTACCAGCTTCCAGTTGTCGTGCAGGGTTCCCGTGTTCCCAGCTTCCAGTTGTCGTGCAGGGTCCCGTGTTCCCAGCTTCCAGTTGTCGTGCAGGGTTCCCGTGTTCCTAGCTTCCAGTTGTCGTCCAGGGTCCCGTGTTACCAGCTTCCAGTTGTCGTGCAGGGTTCTCGTGTTCCCAGCTTCCAGTTGTCGTCCAGGGTCCCGTGTTCCCAGCTTCCAGTTGTCGTGCAGGGTTCCCGTGTTCCCAGCTTCCAGTTGTCGTGCAGGGTTCCCGTGTTCCTAGCTTCCAGTTGTCGTGTAGGGTTCCCGTGTTCCCAGCTTCCATTTGTCGTGCAGGGTTTCCGTGTTCCCTGGTTCCATTTGTCGTGTAGGGTTCCCGTGTTCCATGGCAATGTTCCCATTCTCCACAGACCAAACATTTCCGCTGCTAGTAGATGCTTGCCAGCTTGTCTGATTATTCACATCAGTATAACATGAATGGCTCGACCATCGTCACCAACTGCCCGGCCGACTGGCGTGGGCTATCATGCCTCTCCACAAGCTGCGGTCTTCAACAGTAGGTACCAGTGCATGTCATGTCACTTCTCCATGACAGGCGGTCTTCTTCTGCTCTTTGTCATCCTTCTTCATCGTGTTCACCGGCTGTAAACTCTGGCGGAAAGTTATGGTTGTTCGTCCACCTCTGGACTTTTGTCTTCTTACCAATGACCGAATGACCCCTGTTGCCGGATGTTTTCACCAAACAGAAACTATTTAATCAGTGGTGCGCATCTAAGCACAACATCCGTTACACAGCGTTGATTGGCCCTTGTTTGCGTGTAAGGTTGTTTCCTTGGGTCGAAGACGACACAAACTACCATGTATCTGCGATAAGATAATAGACCTTCAGGGGATGAGGGGGCGGGGGGGGGGGAGGGGTGGTATCCACAACCCATCTTGTCTATGTAGACCTTGCTCCTGATCAACAATAATCATTAATGTGTAGCCGAAGATTGGTAATTATACTCTCTATCTTTCTCTCTCTCTCTCTCTCTCTCTCTCTCCCTCTCTCTCTCTCTCTCTCTCTCTCTTTCTACGTATGTGCGTGTGTGTGTAACAAATAAATTCCACCCAAAAGCCACCCCACCCCCCCCCCTCTCCATATAGGTAGCGAAACTTGTGTGTATGTAAAATCCTGCCTATATGACACAATGGATGTATGTTTATGTGGGACTGAGTCACCAAAACCTCCCAGCCAATACATATAGCCACGCCCCTTGTCAGGGTGTAGGTAATGGCAAACTGAAGGCGACACCTGGCGGTCCAGATATCTTGCGACTGATCTATCCACACTACACAGATGTCACACAGCTATCTTGAGCTGTGCCCACCGTAAGACTGCCGTCTTGAAGATGTGAACACCTAGATGAAACTACAGCTGTTGCTAGAACACACATCCACTGATTCTCCGTATCAGTGGTTCCCAACTATCTTGACTAGTGGTGAACTCTTTAGAATCAATGATGTCGTACGTACCAGATAATAAATGATGTTTAAAAGTCATGTTGAGCAGCGGAAGAAAAGGGCGAAATTTAAAGTAAAGAAAGGGCATAACAACCGTGCAATGTCCAAGCAATAAAATTATTTGTTAACTTTCCCAATTACCACAACACTCCATTTTTTTAAAACTACTCCCAATACATATGATATTGCCCAACCTTGTCCAATCTGTTGTTGTAACAACGACAAAGCTACTGGGAAGTGCCCGCGGAGCCCTAAGAGCTGTAGAGCTACGTCTGTTCTGTGTAACCTCCTAGCTACAAAACCTCTTGGATCCTAAAGCCAATAATGTGCCCGTGTTATCTTGTTAGATTCAAGTAAGTCCTCAAAGAGACTTCATTGGTTCTAATAATTAACCAGTAAACAGTGAACCAAGGTTAGCTTTACCACAGCCCAGAAGTCTACAGTAACAGACTGTGCTCATTAGTTCGGGTCCCAGCATCACGACAGACAGCTCGCTCGGGTCCCAGCATCACGGCAGACAGCTCGCTCGGGTCCCAGCATCACGGCAGACGGCTCGCTCGGGTCCCAGCATCACGGCAGACGGCTCGCTCGGGTCCCAGCATCACGGCAGACAGCTCGCTCGGGTCCCAGCATAACACGAGACAGCTCGGGTCTCAGCATCACGACAGACAGCTCGGGTCCCAGCATCACGACAGACAGCTCGGGTCCCAGCATCACGACAGACAGCTCGCTCGGGTCCCAGCATTACGACAGACGGCTCGCTCGGGTCCCAGCATCACGACAGACAGCTCGCTCGGGTCCCAGCATTACGGCAGACAGCTCGCTCGGGTCCCAGCATCACGGCAGACGGCTCGCTCGGGTCCCAGCATCACGGCAGACAGCTCGCTCGGGTCCCAGCATCACGACAGACAGCTCGGGTCCCAGCATCACGACAGACAACTCGGGTCCTAGCATCACGACAGACAGCTCGGGTCCCAGCATCACGACAGACAGCTCGGGTCCCAGCATCACGACAGACAGCTCGGGTCCCAGCATCACGACAGACAGCTCGCTCGGGTCCCAGCATCACGGCAGACAGCTCGCTCGGGTCCCAGCATCACGACAGACAGCTCGGGTCCCAGCATCACGACAGATAGCTCGGGTCCCAGCATCACGACAGACAGCTCGGGTCCCAGCATCACGACAGACAGCTCGGGTCCCAGCATCACGACAGACAGCTCGCTCGGGTCCCAGCATCACGGCAGACAGCTCGCTTGGGTCCCAGCATCACGACAGACAGCTCGGGTCCCAGCATCACGACAGACAGCTCGGGTCCCAGCATCACGGCAGACGGCTCGCTCGGGTCCCAGCATCACGACAGACAGCTCGGGTCCCAGCATCACGACAGACGGCTCGCTCGGGTCCCAGCATCACGACAGACAGCTCGCTCGGGTCCCAGCATCACGACAGACAGCTCGCTCGGGTCCCAGCATCACGGCAGACGGCTCGCTCAGGTCCCAGCATCACAGAAGACGGCTCACTCGGGTCCCAGCATCACGACAGACAGCTCGCTCGGGTCCCAGCATCACGACAGACAGCTCGCTCGGGTCCCAGCATTACGGCAGACGGCTCGCTCCATTACTGCTCTCTTCCTGTGTCAGTTGAAATCCCACTACATGCTCTTAACCGCCCCATGTGAAAACTAATGACAACATGTCAGCCCCAAAATGGGGGTTCAGACACCGTCTTCCAGCTGCAGTCACTTCAGACAACCAGCAATCAACAACCAGCTACGTGACACGAAATAATATATCAACTTTGGTCACGGCGCATCAGAAGCTTGTAGAACATCTAGCACCAGCAGCTTGTAGAACATCTAGCACCAGCAGCTTGTAGAACATCTAGCACCAGCAGCTTGTAGAACATCTAGCACCAGTAATTGTTGTGTTCTTGGCGACGGAGAGGACAGTCTGTAGTATCTGTTGCTGTTGTATTTCTTCTTCTTCTCATTATTCTTCTTCTTCTCATTATTCTTCTTCTTCTCATTCTTCTTCTTCTTCTTCTTCTTCTTCTTCTTCTTCTTCTTCTTCTTCTTCTTCTTCTTCTTCTTCTTCTTCTTCTTCTTCTTCTTCTTCTTCTTTTCTTCTTCTTCTTCTTCTTCTTCTTCTTCTTCTTCTTCTTCTTCTTCTTCTTCTTCTTCTTCTTCTTCTTCTTCTTCTTCTTCTTCTTCTTCTTCTCCTTCTTCTTTTTCTTCTTCTTCTTTTTTTTATCTCTTCTTCTTCTTCTTTTTCTTCTTCTTCTTTTTTGATTTCTTCTTCTTCTTTTTCTTCTTCTTCTTTTCTTATCTCTTTTCTTCTTCTTCTTCTTCTTCTTCTTCTTCTTCTTCTTCTTCTTCTTCTTCTTCTTCTTCTTCTTCTTCTTCTTCTTCTTCTTCTTCTTCTTCTTCTTCTTCTTCTCCTTCTTCTTCTTCTTCTTCTTCTTCTTCTTCTTCTTCTTCTTCTTCTTCTTCTTCTTCTTCTTCTTCTTCTTCTTCTTCTTCTTCTTCTTCTCCTTATTCTTCTCCTTCTGCATCTACTTCTTATTCTGGTAGTATTCCACTGGAGCACAGATGAAATAATTCAAGTCAAGTCCTTGTGCCACAGATCCACAATCTGCCCAACTGACAGATGTAATGTCTGGTGTCCCACCTAACCGGCTCCGCCCTCTCTGACAAGACTGGTCCTGATTTCCCTTAGTGACTTTTGGAGACAGACAGTGTCACATCAAACGACAGATACAGGGACCAGTACTGCTGTCTGCCGCCCAAGGACCAGTACTGCTGTCTGTCGCCTAGGGACCAGTACTGCTGTCTGCCGCCTAGGGACCAGTACTGCTGTCTGCCGCCCAGGGACCAGTACTGCTGTCTGCCGCCCAGATACTAGTACTGCTGTCTCTCGCCCAGATACTAGTACTGTTGTCTCTCGCCCAGATACTAGTACTGTTGTCTCCCGCCCAGATACTAGTATTGTTGTCTCTCGCCCAGATACTAGTACTGTTGTCTCTCGCCCAGATACTAGTACTGCTGTCTCTCGCCCAGATACTAGTACTGCTGTCTCTCGCCCAGATACTAGTACTGTTGTCTCTCGCCCAGATACTAGTACTGCTGTCTCTCGCCCAGATACTAGTACTGCTGTCTCTCGCCCAGATACTAGTACTGTTGTCTCTCGCCCAGATACTAGTACTGATGTCTCTCGCCCAGATACTAGTACTGCTGTCTCTCGCCCAGATACTAGTACTGTTGTCTCTCGCCCAGATACTAGTACTGTTGTCTCTCGCCCAGATACTAGTACTGTTGTCTCTCGCCCAGATACTAGTACTGTTGTCTCTCGCCCAGATACTAGTACTGCTGTCTCGCGTCCAGGGACTAGTACTGCTGTCTCTTGCCCAGATACTAGTACTGCTGTCTCGCGTCCAGGGATTAGTACTGCTGTCTCTCGCCCAGATACTAGTACTGCTGTCTCGCGTCCAGGGACTAGTACTGTTGTCTCTCGCCCAGATACTAGTACTGCTGTCTCTCGCCCAGATACTAGTACTGCTGTCTCCCGTCCAGGGACTAGTACTGCTGTCTCGCGTCCAGATACTAGTACTGCTGTCTCGCGTCCAGGGACTAGTACTGCTGTCTCGCGTCCAGGGACTAGTACTGCTGTCTCCCGCCGCATTCAACAACTGAATACTGAGATAAGGTGACCAACTCCACTCCGAGCAGCTTAAGAACCACCTGCTATCAAAGGATAAAGACGACTGGATCTAAAGCTGCAAATCTGGTCCAACTACACGTCAAGTCACAACTGGCGACTGACGCAGGATTCTACACGTCAAGTCACAACTGATGCAGGATTCTACACGTCAAGTCACAACTGATGCAGGATTCTACACGTCAAGTCACAACTGATGCAGGATTCTACACGTCAAGTCACAACTGATGCAGGATTCTACACGTCAAGTCACAACTGATGCAGGATTCTACACGTCAAGTCACAACTGATGCAGGATTCTACACGTCAAGTCACAACTGATGCAGGATTCTACACGTCAAGTCACAACTGATGCAGGATTCTACACGTCAAGTCACAACTGATGCAGGATTCTACACGTCAAGTCACAACTGATGCAGGATTCTACACGTCAAGTCACAACTGGCGACTGATGCAGGATTCTACACGTCAAGTCACAACTGGCGACTGATGCAGGATTCTACACGTCAAGTCACAACTGACGACTGATGCAGGATTCTACACGTCAAGTCACAACTGACGACTGATGCAGGATTCTACACGTCAAGTCACAACTGGCGACTGATGCAGGATTCTACACGTCAAGTCACAACTGATGCAGGATTCTACACGTCAAGTCACAACTGATGCAGGATTCTACACGTCAAGTCACAACTGATGCAGGATTCTACACGTCAAGTCACAACTGGCGACTGATGCAGGATTCTACACGTCAAGTCACAACTGGCGACTGATGCAGGATTCTACACGTCAAGTCACAACTGGCGACTGATGCAGGATTCTACACGTCAAGTCACAACTGGCGACTGATGCAGGATTCTACACGTCAAGTCACAACTGACGACTGATGCAGGATTCTAAACGTCAAGTCACAAGTGGTGACTGGCGACTGATGCAGCATTTTACACTTAAATCTACAACAGTCGTCTCCCTTGACTGCTTCGCCATTAAGTGTGACGGGCCGGCCCTGTGGTGTTGCTGCTGATCCTAGAGTCGTGGGTTCGGACCCTGAAGGAGCGGTGTTTTTCCCGAACACGGTCTTGGCTCCCATGACACAGTCTTAAGGTGGTCCCTGGTACAGTCTGGGAAGTAAAGTTGGCCGGTGTGATGTTGACTATATCACCCACAGAGTGACGATTGGTCTATAAAATACAGGTCTAGCCCTATATGCCCAATACGCCTGAAGGAGAGGAAAAGGGTCCTTTACTAAGTGGGAGTACTGACTCAACTATATGAGAGAGACAGGCGTGAGATAGAGACAGGAGAGAGAGAGAAAGGCGTGAGAGAGAGACAGGAGAGAGAAAGAGACAGGCGTGAGAGAGACAGGAGAGAGAGAGAGAGAGAGAGAGAGAGAGAGAGAGAGAGGCGTGACAGAAAGAGAGAGAGAGAGAGAGAGGGGGGGGGAGAGACAGGCTAGTAGGCAACGATTGTTATATATAAAAACTACGGTTAGTCAACCCCCACCCCTCTCCCTTCCCAGAGAAGGTAGTTCTTTACGCTTATTGTAAAATCCTAAACCTCTCCGGTTATCACATATCTCTGTGTACTTTGCCTTTACATAATATGACAAAAATTTGTGATCCTAACTACCGCTTAAAACAGGTGTGTCTTCTGCTAGCTTGAGCGATCAAATGTGTCCACTGAAATTGTTTGTTTTTATATCCAGACTGACACTGTCACAATTCTACACGAAACGGACATCTGTTGAAGTCTCGCCTTGTCACTGGATGATTCATGGCAAACATACACACAGTACAACAGGGATACAGGCGGTTGAACCTTAGTGGTCACACAGTCGTTGTATTGTGTCCCATTTGACTAGAGCTGGCATGCGTCCAGTGATGACATAAATGCCATGTTTTAGGAACCTGCAAATGCCTTGTCCCATCTCCGTGCGTCAGCGGAAGACAATCTGGTGCTTGTTTGTCCCCGGAACATGGCCGCAGTATGCAATATTCTCCAAGGGGAGGGAACTCAAACATGGGCTGCTTGTTTTCTCTCTCCGCCAGGCATTACCGGACAAACACAATGGCCGCCGGACAAAACAAGATGGCTTGTCCCTAATCCCCTTGGCTGTGTGGTCAGCTACACTTCACATGCCATAGTTTGCTATCAAGGAATGTTAGGCTTTCCTGGCTTTTGTTATTGTTGAAAACCAGGTGGCGCCGCGTTTCCAATCACTGAGTACTAAACATGAACTTTGTTCCGACTGAAGGAAAGAATGCGGCAAGAAAAGTGTTCGGGCACTAGAGTAAATGTAACATGACTTGGGGCACCAGGCTTGTGGCACCAAATCTGTGGCACTAAATTTGGGGCACCAGACTTGGGGCACCAGACTTGGGGCCCCAGACTTGAAGCCCCAGACTTGAGGCACCAGACTTGGGGCACCACACTTGAGGCACCAGACTTAGGGTGCCAGACTTGGGGCACCACACTTGAGGCCCCAGACTTGAGGCACCAGACTTGGGGCACCACACTTGAGGCACCAGACTTGGTGTGCCAGACTTGGGGCACCACACTTGAGGTCCCAGACTTGAGGCACCACACTTGGGGCACCAGACTTGGGGCACCAGACTTGAGGCACCAGACTTGGGGTGCCAGACTTGGGGCACCACACTTGAGGTCCCAGACTTGAGGCCCCAGACTTGAGGCACCAGACTTGGGGCACCACACTTGAGGCACCAGACTTGGTGTGCCAGACTTGGGGCACCAGACTTGAGGCACCAGACTTGGGGCACCACACTTGAGGCACCAGACTTGAGGCACCAGACTTGGGGTGCCAGACATTTTACTGAACTGAGGAATTGCCCCGGCACATAATAATAAAAATAGTTTTCACTTTGTACATTAAACAGGAATAAAGGGTCCCTTCACCACAGCTAAGTTTGTTGACGTACGCGCAACACCAGAGTTAGTTTTCTCTCATTAACCAAAAAGGCAAAGAGAAGATGAAGGAAGAGCACGAGGTAGACCAGGAATACTATCGAAAGATAACACCACAATATTTCTGTGATCGAGGCGGACGGAACGTCAGATCTCCCTCGACGACAAAGAAGACGCACAAAATGGCTATACGTCTTGGTCAGTGTTTGGTCGAGATCCCAGCTTCACTGTTGTGTATGTTCACGACAACGCATTCTGGTCCACACACCTGCTCCCTTCCTGACCCAGGGCAATCACACAACAGCATCTCCTTTACTGTCCCATTCCTGACCCAGGGCAATCACACAACAGCATCTCCTTTACTGTCCCATTCCTGACCCAGGGCAATCACACAACAGCATCTCTTTTACTGTCCCATTCCTGACCCAGGGCAATCACACAACAGCATCTCCTTTACTGTCCCATTTAAATACTAATGAGAAACTTCTTAGAGTCAGCACAATCTTGAAGTACTAACAATATTCTTGAAGTAAAATTGTATACAGGTGCTCTCAGATATGCCAACGCTAACGGTGCCACACCAGAACTGCCGCTCACACTTGGCACATATGGTCAATCACGAGAGCCGGCAGTACACCCGCACAAGTACACGGAATTCTAAACGTCATCAGCCACCGACACACGTACTGCACCACTCTATATCCCCGTACCAGACCTGCTGGGAACTGCTGTATGTGTCCCAGGTCACACGTACTGCACCACTCTATATCCCCGTACCAGACCTGCTGGGAACTGCTGTATGTGTCCCAGGTCACACGTACTGCACCACTTTCTATATCCCCTTGCCAGACCTGCTGGGAACTGTTGTATGTGTCCCAGGTCACACGTACTGCACCACTCTATATCCCCTTGCCAGACCTGCTGGGAACTGTTGTATGTGTCCCAGGTCACACGTACTGCACCACTCTATATCCCCTTGCCAGACCTGCTGGGAACTGTTGTATGTGTCCCAGGTCACACGTACTGCACCACTCTATATCCCCTTGCCAGACCTGCTGGGAACTGCTGTATGTGTCCCAGGTCACACGTACTGCACCACTTTCTATATCCCCGTACCAGACCTGCTGGGAACTGCTGTATGTGTCCCAGGTCACACGTACTGCACCACTTTCTATATCCCCGTACCAGACCTGCTGGGAACTGCTGTATGTGTCCCCAGGTCCCACGTACTGCACCACTTTCTATATCCCCGTACCAGACCTGCTGGGAACTGCTGTATGTGTCCCAGGTCACACGTACTGCACCACTTTCTATATCCCCTTGCCAGACCTGCTGGGAACTGCTGTATGTGTCCCCAGGTCACACGTACTGCACCACTCTATATCCCCGTACCAGACCTGCTGGGAACTGCAGTATGTGACCCCAGGTCACACGTACTGCACCACTCTATATCCCCTCGCCAGACCTGCTTGGAACTGCTGTATGTGTCCCAGGTCACACGTACTGCACCACTCTATATCCCCTTGCCAGACCTGCTGGGAACTGCTGTATGTGTCCCAGGTCACACGTACTGCACCACTCTCTATATCCCCTTGCCAGACCTGCTGGGAACCGCTGTATGTGTCCCAGGTCACACGTACTGCACCACTCTATATCCCCGTACCAGACCTGCTGGGAACTGCAGTATGTGTCCGGCCTTTCTGGCTCCCTGAGACCGCCTGTCCCATGTCCAGTGCCGTCCAAGACTGTCCCCTCCAGGACGTATCTGGTGTGTTACTGTTGTCAGTCCATCTCTAGGACATAGCTAGTGTGTTACTTTAGACAATACGAATGGCAACGACGAGGAGCACTGAACTATGAATATCACACCAGTCAATATGGGAGAACAGGCTATCTGGTAGCAAACTGCTGCTATAACACTCACAGACACAGGTTGGGTGGCGTCAGTTGGCCGATGCTCCGGTAGACGTAGAAAGGGACGTAAAGAAACAGAGAAAGGGAACACGGGACAAACTGTCGCAACGCGTGCCACTGTAGAGGGCAAGATATTTACGTGAGAAAATTCCTTAGGGTCACAAGGTGAAGCAATGTCAAGGATGAGGGAATCGGGGTCACTGGGTAGTGAAAGAAATCAATGCATGTCAAAGAATACAATGTTCCGGACAGAGGACACGAATGCCTCCAGATGTGCCGATTATACAAGTCTGAACAGAGATGTTTTAGACGCCGGGATCAAAATAAGAATGGGCTGGCGGCGGCGGGAAAAACAATTCTATAGAAACACTGAACACACTTAAGACGGGCACTTTGTGACAACCCCACAGGGGATACAAACTCAGAACTGCAGTCGAATTTCGTGTATGGAGCTCAAGGGATGAGAAATATAATATCTTTAGTCACTTCTCATGTATGGAGCTCAAGGGATGAGAAATATAATATCTTTAGTCACTTCTCATGTTAAAGATTAAATCAATCTCATGCATGGAGTTCAGGGGATGAGACATCTCAGAGCTTCAGTCAAATCTCATGTATGGAGCTTAAGGGATGAGACATCTCATATCTTTAGTCACTTCTTATGTTAAAGGTTTAATCAATCTCATGTATGGAGTTTAAGGGATGAGAATTCTAAGATCTTTAGTAACTTCTCATGTTAAAGGTTAAATCAATCTCATGTATGGCGTTTAAGGGATGAGAATTCTAAGATCTTTAGTAACTTCTCATGTTAAAGGTTAAATCAATCTCATGTATGGATTTCAAGGGATGAGAAATCTCAGATTTTCAGTTATATCTCATGTATGCAGTTCAAGGGATGAGAAATCTCAAATTTTTAGTTATATCTCATGTATGGAGTTTAAGGGATGAGAAATCTCAGAGCTTCAGTCAAATCTCATGTATGGAGCTGCCTCATCGGGATGTCAAAGACTGACTGCAAGTAACTATGTTCAATAGATTCCTATGTCTATAGTTTCATTTTTTCGTTCAGATTCCATGATACAGTCCGTTGCAAAGCGACTGATGACTACCCTAGGTGTAGAGACATACGACAGCCTGACACAGCTGCACAATCACAGGCGGCAGTTGCTGAAGGCAGGTCCTCGCTTTGGCTGGGCGGGTGCGACCTCGTCGAAGACTGAAAACTAACCTCCAGGCCCGACGTGTTTAGGTCAGGTCATCTAGCTCCCTCCCCAGACCAGACTTGTCTCTGTCAGAATCATCTTGGTTAGAGACCTGAATTCCTACTCAAATGGAAGTATCTTAAGTGACAGCTGGGCTGCCTCTTTCCACTTCAGCCTCATCATACATTGGGATATGTCAGACCGGTATTCAAATGTCACATCTGTGAAGATGGTACCTCCGCGAATGAAACTGTCCGGTTAACGAAGATATCTTTTCGCTGTTTTTCGGATTCGGCTAATGAAAATCATCATCAATCAGCATGCCCTTTACAGAACGTCGCTCTCTTCATGGCACACCTCTAGCCAGTTCTACAGCCCTGTGTGCTTTCCCAGCCAATGTGTCTCCAACAGCCTGTGTCCATCTTTGCGGAGGTCGACCTCTGCATCCGGAAAATCTACATCCTTCACCGTCGTCAACAGGTCCTCCTTCACCGATTCCACAGATCCTCCTTCACTGTTATCAACAGATCCTCCTTCACCGTTCTCAACAGATCCTCCTTCACCGTTCTCAACAGATCCTCCACCGTTCTCAACAGATCCTCCTTCACTGTTCTCAACAGATCCTCCTTCACCGTTCTCAACAGATCCCCCTTCACCGTTCTCAACAGATCCTCCTTCACCGTTCTCAACAGATCCTCCTTCACTGTTTTCAACAGATCCTCCTTCACCGTCTCCACAGGCCCTCCTTTACTGTTCTCAACAGATCCTCCTTCACCGTCTCCACAGGTCCTCCTTCACTGTTCTCAACAGATCCTCCTTCACCGTTCTCAACAGATCCTCCTTCACTGTTCTTAACAGATCCTCCTTCAATGTCTCCACAGATCATCCTTCACTGTAACAGCAGTTACAAAATCTTTTATGATTGAGTGATAAACAACAGTTACATAACTTTCCATTACAGAGTGATAAACAGCAGTCACAAAACCTTCTATGATAGAGTGAAAAACAGCTAGGACTAGAGGCAGGACAGTGCAGACAGGGACGCTAGGACTGGAAGCAGGACAGTGCAGACAGGGACCCTAGGACTGGAGACAGGACAGTGCAGACAGGGACGCTAGGACTGAAGGCAGGACAGTGCAGACAGGGACGCTAGGACTGGAGACAGGACAGTGCAGACAGGGACGCTAGGACTGGAGGCGCATATGACACAGGTGGACAAAATACATGAACACGGGAGAAACAGGGAGAAAGACGGGCGACATGGGATACGGAGACGTGGGTTGTGACAAGGGAGGAGGAGTCAAGCAGAAAGATGAGAATATAACACCGGGAGAGAGGAGAAACGATGACAGAATCAAGCAATGAAAGACAGTGATGTACTTGATATTTCCTCACCGGCAAACCTGACTACTGCCAGTAGGCAAGTTGTGTAGGCATAGTGTGTCTCAGCGCAACTGCAACAGACAACTAATGAAAGAAAGGGTGGCCGTCATCCCTTGTGGTGCGCCAACAACAACAGACTTTCTATGATAAGTACCTGCACCTTGTGTTTCTAGAGGAAAAGAGCCACGGAGTCTTAGCTTAACATCGACTAACTGATAACAGGTGATTGCTTCTATGGTCTGTTTCCTTTTTACCCTTGTCCGCCGCTTGCTTTATGTATAGTAATCGAACATCTTCACATATAGACGCAATCATATTAATAGTAATAAACGCCGGTATCGACTTTATTACATACATTCGATATGCCCCCATCGTTTGCCCATTCATCTGATACGACTGTTGCATATACTGGGTCTACGGATATTTATAGAAATACTAATCGACTTACAGTGAGTTACAGCTGTAGCATGTGACAACACGGGGTAAACAAACAAGTCAACTCACCTCAATCCATGCGACTCGACAGCCTTCGTCCCAACCTCCATCTTAGCTCGGAAATATACTCAATCCTTCACAACACAGCACGGATTACCCCGCTTGGAAACGCAACAGTCGATGACGTTATGCGCATGTCGTTATGGCAACACAGTGAACTTATGATAATGCGCGGCCGTGGGGAATTTCATTAATTGTCCCAAAAGTTCAATACCGCTTTGTTGACTTGTCTGCCGGCTGTGCCACGTTTACAGTCTGAACATAAGAATCTAAACAATATGCTAGCACACAGTTTGTCTATGTGTCGCTACAAGAGGTTCCAGCGAAGTCCACACATCTAAGAAGGAATACAGTATTATCAAACTATACGCGTATGTATCTAACTTAGTACAGACATTTCATAAAAGGTCTCTGGCGAGCTGCAGAAACAAGCAAGGAAGCCACGGCGAGATGTGCCCATCGCCTCGTTTCGCGCTGTTATTTTCTCTCGCTCGACTCTGTGTGTTATCGATCTGTGAGCCGGGACCGAGGGCGGAACCAAACAAGTGCCTTCGCACATTCAGGTCAAGTTGGTGTAGCACCACGGAATGAACAGCGGACGTGTCGACCTACGAACGATCATTGTCGGGGCAACGACAGTCTTACGTTCGCACCGCACCGGCTACCCAGGTAGTGAACAAACCAGGTAGTATAGATTGTAGACCCTAGATAGCAGGTATGACCTGACCGCCAACAACAGTGGCATATCTACCTGTAGCAACTGGCGAGAAGGGCGGGTGGCTGATTAATCAGTCAATCATCATTGGTATGCTACTATTTCGTCGTTTACCTGAGTCCCCATTATACATAGTTAAAGCGTTTCTGATGATATCGTATATTATTCATGCTATTGAGTTGAGTAAACAGGTTCACTTCCTCGCCTCGCTCCCATTATAGCATCACAGATAAAACGAGGAAACATAAGTTTAGGAGGAGAAGAAAAAAAGAAGAAGAAGAAGAAAAAGAAGAAAAAGAAAAAGAAGAAGGAGAAGAAGAGAAAGAAGAAGAGGAAGAAGAAGAAGAAGAAGAAGAAGAAGAAGAAGAAGAAGAAGAAGAAGAAGAAGAAGAAGAAGAAGAAGAAGTATGAGGAGGAGGAGAAATACCGAAAGACATGACCAGGCTGAGTGGCCGAGCAGTCAGGTCGGAAGCTTTTACCCACACTGAATGAAAGAACCGACGGCCACACTGAATGAAAGAACCGACGGCCACACTGAATGAAAGAACCGACGGCCACACTGAATGAAAGAACCGACGGCCACACTGAATGAAAGAACCGACGGCCACACTGAATGATAGAACCGACGGCCGCACTGAATGATAGAACCGACGGCCACACTGAATGATAGAACCGACACCCACACTGAATGATAGAACCGACAGCCACACTGAATGATAGAACCGACAGCCACACTGAATGATAGAACCTACGGCCACACTGAATGATAGAACCTACGGCCACACTGAATGATAGAACCGACGGTCACACTGAATGATAGAACCGACGGCCACAGTGAATGATAGAACGGACGGCCACACTGAATGACAGAACCGACAGCCACAGTGAATGATAGAACCGACAGCCACACTGAATGATAGAACCGACGGCCACACTGAATGATAGAACCGACAGCCACACTGAATGATAGAACCGACAGCCACATTCCGACGATCCATCGGTCACAGGAATGCTCTAGACCTGGACGTCTGCCGCTGTCCACTGTGAGCAGACACACCTGGTGGCCAGGTCAGCGTTCAGGTGCAAGACCACCAGCTACCAGTGGCGTCTTCAGTCAGTTTCATCTGGTGAACATCTAATAGCCAACCGCTTCAGTGCAGTGGCTAGCAGGCATTTCTTCCTGTGATTTGTTTGTCACAGACACACTGGTGGTGAGTGACAAGATGGCTCTATCTTCCTGTGATTTGTTTGTCACAGACACACTGGTGGTGAGTGACAAGATGGCCCTATCTTCCTGTGATTTGTTTGTCACAGACGCACTGGTGGTGAGTGACAAGATGGCCCTATCTTCCTGTGATTTGTTTGTCACAGACACACTGGTGGTGAGTGACAAGATGGCCCTATCTTCCTGTGATTTGTTTGTCACAGACACACTGGTGGTGAGTGACAAGATGGCCCTATCTTCCTGTGATTTGTTTGTCACAGACGCACTGGTGGTGAGTGACAAGATGGCCCTATCTTCCTGTGATTTGTTTGTCACAGACACACTGGTGGTGAGTGACAAGATGGCCCTATCTTCCTGTGATTTGTTTGTCACAGACACACTGGTGGTGAGTGACAAGATGGCCCTATCTTCCTGTGATTTGTTTGTCACAGACACACTGGTGGTGAGTGACAAGATGGCCCTATCTTCCTGTGATTTGTTTGTCACAGACACACTGGTGGTGAGTGACAAGATGGCTCTATCTTCCTGTGATTTGTTTGTCACAGACACACTGGTGGTGAGTGACAAGATGGCCCTATCTTCCTGTGATTTGTTTGTCACAGACACACTGGTGGTGAGTGACAAGATGGCTCTATCTTCCTGTGATTTGTTTGTCACAGACACGCTGGTGGTGAGTGACAAGATGGCTCTATCTTCCTGTGATTTGTTTGTCACAGACACGCTGGTGGTGAGTGACAAGATGGCTCTATCTTCCTGTGATTTGTTTGTCACAGACACGCTGGTGGTGAGTGACAAGATGGCTCTATCTTCCTGTGATTTGTTTGTCACAGACACACTGGTGGTGAGTGACAAGATGGCCCTATCTTCCTGTGATTTGTTTGTCACAGACACACTGGTGGTGAGTGACAAGATGGCCCTATCTTCCTGTGATTTGTTTGTCACAGACACACTGGTGGTGAGTGACAAGATGGCCCTATCTTCCTGTGATTTGTTTGTCACAGACACACTGGTGGTGAGTGACAAGATGGCCCTATCTTCCTGTGATTTGTTTGTCACAGACACACTGGTGGTGAGTGACAAGATGGCCCTATCTTCCTGTGATTTGTTTGTCACAGACACACTGGTGGTGAGTGACAAGATGGCCCTATCTTCCTGTGATTTTGTTTGTCACAGACACACTGGTGGTGAGTGACAAGATGGCCCTATCTTCCTGTGATTTGTTTGTCACAGACACACTGGTGGTGAGTGACAAGATGGCCCTATCTTCCTGTGATTTGTTTGTCACAGACACGCTGGTGGTAAGTGACAAGATGGCCCTATCTTCCTGTGATTTGTTTGTCACAGACACACTGGTGGTGAGTGACAAGATGGCCCTATCTTCCTGTGATTTGTTTGTCACAGACACGCTGGTGGTGAGTGACAAGATGGCCCTATCTTCC
Source organism: Candidula unifasciata (assembly GCA_905116865.2). Taxonomy (NCBI): domain Eukaryota; kingdom Metazoa; phylum Mollusca; class Gastropoda; order Stylommatophora; family Geomitridae; genus Candidula; species Candidula unifasciata. Next base: position 649,378 of record CAJHNH020002157.1, read on the forward strand.
TGTGATTTGTTTGTCACAGACACACTGGTGGTGAGTGACAAGATGGCCCTATCTTCCTGTGATTTGTTTGTCACAGACTCACTTCTGGCCCTATCTTCTGGCCTGGTGATTCTGCTAATCTGTTCTAAAGACAATTTAAATTTGACCTAAACAAAGAAATTGTGACGGTATGGTTCCGGTGATAGGGGAAGGTGATGCCAGCGAGAACTCGGAGAGGCAGGGAGAACCCGGAGAGGCGGGGAGAACAAGGAGAGGTAAGGAGAACTCAAAGAGGCAGGGTGAACCTGGAGACAAAGAGAAAACTCCAAGAGGCAGGGAGGAGACGACAGTGATAGCGAGAGTTGAAGCAGAGGAGAAGGACGAGAAAACGTCGAACTAGTGCCCCAAGTTTTGCCTGGTTGTAACGTATATGGTGCTCATTATACATTGTATAGATCACTCAGAACTTTTTGGGCGATGTCATTATTACGTTAACCACTTTGACTGTCCAGACCAACTCCTCGCATCAGTCCCTGACTGGATCCACCTCTTTAAAATATGGATTCGAACACATTACCACAGGGCTAAAATGTCGGCGTACTAGCTCCTGCGCCACAGCATGAAAGAAAAAATTTGACAGCGGCATAGCCTACACACCAGACCACATAAACAAAGCTCGGACATGAATGTCAAAAATAGTCTCTCCTTCTTATCCCTCAGCGGCTGTGGCAGAACGTTCTCCGTGTGGGTCTCGGGACCCCACTGTGGGGCACACAAGAACAGAACCACTGGCTACCCACAAGCATGTCGTAAGAGTCGACTAAATAAGAGCTTCCAGCGAAGTGCATCTGCCTGAGAGGCAAGGAACGGTCTGCTTACATGAAGCCAGAAATGTTAAATAGATGTGCACGCACCACTGAAGTTCTGCAACAAGACCAAACTCCAGAGGTGGACGAACAACCAGAACTTTACACCGGAGTTTACAGCCGGTCAGCGTGGAGAAGAAGAAGAAGAAGAAGAAGAAGAAGAAGAAGAAGAAGAAAGCAAGAAAAAGACAACAGCAACGAGGGTTAAAAAAAACCGTGAACACAAGAGTTTCAGAAACGAATATTTACTTGAACTATAGCAACTGAAATAGCACACTGTTCTACACCACACTGGAATCTGCAAATTCACATCGTTATAGATTCCAACACTGACGTCTTCGGTTCAAAACTTCACCCGTGTGTGTCTGTGGGTGTGTGTGTGTGTGTGTGTGTGTGTGTGTGTGTGTGTGTGTGTGTATATATATATATATAAACTTCCAACGTGAGGTCATATGTTCAGATGATAATTGAAAGCATCCACACGGAATTACAGACATACATAATTTATCCATACATTATATAAGGTTACAGGTAATAAATAACTGGTGGTACGATATCCTGACGTTTCCTACCAGGGATGTATGCACACACTGATGTCTGCGGCACACACCAGAGCCGATATGTCTCAATGAGGATGTGGTAAGTAGTGGTTGCCTGCCGCGTCTGTCGTCTGATGTTAGGGCACACACAAGTGACGCTATCTGCTGGCTGGACGGGCAGTGTACTTGTATCAACCCCGCTGCGCGAGGCTTACCGAGGCTCAGATAACAGAGGGCCGATTACAGATGTGGCTGTGACACATGTTCCTGGCTGCACATCTTGAGATCGTTCATTGGGCCTTTACATCTCTCTCTCTCTCTCTCTCTCTCTCTCTCTCTCTCTCTCTCTCTCTCTCTCTCTCTCTCTCTCTCTCTCTCTCTGGGAACTCTCTAGGGTCTGACTCATTGTTTCATAAAGGTCTCAAAATTGAGGTTCTAAGACTGTGGGCACGGCCACAGCAGAATACAATATATGTGGTTGTACAGAGGAATGCGTGTGCCAGAGACACGAACTATGGGATAGGAGGTCTGTGTGTGTGTGTGTGTGTGTGTGTGTGTGTGTGTGTGTGTGTGCAACCGGTTGGAAGTGTCTGTGTGTGTTTGTGCGCATCAATGTGTTCGTGCGTGCGTGTTGGAGATATGTTTACAAGGGGTACACAGCAAGCAAAGGATGTATGAAGGTACGAATAGTAAATAAATGTTTACGATAAGTTTGCAATTTAACAGGTCAACAGTGCCATTCTCTGGGGGAGACTGATACTGACACAGATTATCATGAGCGTGGATCTCTTTTGGGTAAAAAGGTGCCGGTACTCACAATAAACTGTCAGATAGTACATAACAGAACTCACCACAAAGTGTCTATTACAGCAGCCCTGAAAAAACAATGATGCCTAAAAAAGGTGCTACAGCTGCGTGCCGCTATAACAAAAATTACATTCATTGTTGTCCCAAGGGATGCTGGTGTGAAAGGCAACCAGAGAGCCGACAGCCTGGCTGGCAGTGTGACTCTCAGGAAAGGCCCTCTATAGACAGGAGAGACATCATCAGTGTCATACGAAAGACTAAACGCTGTCAGGATTGCAATTTCATGGGAAAGGACTTGTGGCAGAATAGACTGCATACCCCGGGTGTACAGGTTAGGGCTGCCAGACAGGAATACCATGCGGGAGCCACCCGCCGTTACATAAACAACAAGAGATGGGGATTGTTCGCCTACAGATACTGGAGACAAACTCAGGAGGAGATCGGAGCACTTATGGTCATGTCCGATGTGCGACAGAGATGATCTCTAGAATACACAATATTGTTGTTTTCAAGAAGAAAGTCTTGATCATAAAACTGTCTGACCAAGCAGAGACGTCTTCCATTCGAGAGGGGCGTGACACAGGCGGCAATGTGACGTGACACAGGCGGCAATGTGACGTGACACAGGCGGCAATGTGACGTGACACAGGCGGCAATGTGATGTGACACAGGCGGAAATGTGATGTAGAGATGTTTGTAAACGAGATCAACAAAGCCGTGGTATAGACACAGAAACACGGCCGACAGTTGCGGCAGACAGATATTCCAGAAGAAGAGATATGTGGTATAAACTGGTGTTATCTGAACACAGTCTGATCCAATCAACTGAGGCGAGATCCACACGCAGGTAATGCACTCCCTTGCTGCGGGCTCGTTTTACAGATGTGGAAACTGTATGGTGACTCTAGCGGCTGACCACTATTGGTCCAGCGACACAACTCAAACTGGCCTACTGTACATCTAGTCGAACATTGAGACCTGTTAGATCTACTCGTTATAGGGAATCGAGGCTAGGACACTCGAGGTGCCCAGATACATGCTGGAGTCTTCCTCAACAAATCTCGGAGTGGCTAGATAAATGGTGATGGCAAAACGGGAGGAGGGGGGGGGGTGGGTGGTGCTGATGCTCGAGTAAAGTCATCAGCATCTGATTTAACCTAAACCTAGATGTCATCCACACATCCCCTTTATGTCAGGTTGTACCTAGATGTCATCTACACATCACCTCCATGTCAGGTTGTACCTAGATGTCATCTACACATCACCTCCATGTCAGGTTGTACCTAGATGTCATCCACACATCATCTCTATGTCAGGTTGTACGTAACTGTCATCCACACATTATCTCTATGTCAGGTTGTACCTTACTGTCATCCACACATCATCTCTATGCCAGGTTGTACCTAACTGTCATCCACACATCCCCTTTATGTCAGGTTGTACCTAGATGTCATCTACACATCCCCTTTATGTCAGGTTGTACCTAGATGTCATCCACACATCCCCTTTATGTCAGGTTGTACCTAGATGTCATCTATACATCACCTCCATGTCAGGTTGTACCTGGATGTCATCCACACATTATCTCTATGTCAGGTTGTACCTAGATGTAATCCACACATCACCTCCATGTCAGGTTGTACCTGGATGTCATCCACACATTATCTCTATGTCAGGTTGTAACTGGATGTCATCTACACATCATCTCTATGTAAGGTTGTACCTGGATGTCATCCACACATCATATCTATGTCAGGTTGTACCTGGATATCATCCACACATCATCTCTATGTCAGGTTGTACCTAACTGTCATCCACAAATTATCTCTATGTCATGTTGTACCTAACTGTCATCCACACATCATCTCTATGTCAGGTTGTACCTGGATGCCATCCACACATCATCTCTATGTCATATTAGACCTGGACGTCATCCATACATCATCTCTATGTCAGGTTGTACTTAGATGTCATCCACAGATCATCTTTATGTCAGGTTGTACCTAACTGTCATCCACACATCATCTCTATGTCAGGTTGTACGTAACTGTCATCCACACATTATCTCTATGTCAGGTTGTACCTTACTGTCATCCACACATCATCTCTATGCCAGGTTGTACCTAACTGTCATCCACACATCATCTCTATGTAAGGTTGTACCTAACTGTCATCCACACATTATCTCTACGTCAGGTTGTACCTAACTGTCATCCACACATCATCTCTATGTCAGGTTGTACCTGGATGCCCTCCACACATCAGCTCTATGTCATATTCTACCTGGACATCATCCATACATCATCTCTATGTCAGGTTGTACCTAGATATCATCTTCACATCACGTCTATGTCAGGTTGTTCCTAGATGCAATGCATTGTTAGTATGAAGTGTTCCGTTACACCCGACGCTACAAGTGCCTATCAGCCCCACACTGACTGTGTTTATCGAACACCTGGAGCCGCTGCATTGCTGCAATAGAATTGACACTTCATTTGAACATGCCTGGATAAGTCTGTTCAAACACACCAGTTCATAGACAGCCTCGATGGATCTCATGAGCAGTGCATCTTAATCAAACACAATAACTCCCGTGCAGGGAAGAGCTTCATCGCCCGCATTTACCTCCTCTCTGATATCTGTTGTACTGGTTATACATGTGCCACCCTGCTCTCGTACAAGATCTGATCTGTAACAAATTCCAGCAAAGAGGTAGCCGAGTTTCCGAGTTATACAATTAAATAACATGAGTGCGTAAGAAAGAACTCATGGGATAAAGTTTCAGAAGCACTGTGCTGTGTCGACTGCCATATTACGGATTCTTAAGTAAATGTAATAGGACGCCGATCTTTGTTCATTTCTCATTGACTATAGAGTCGCTTCAAGCTTCAACCACTCTATGATTGTAAGCGTATGTCAACCTAACAGCTCCGCGATGTCCTCTTCTGACGGCAAATACGCATATAAAAGGGCATTCAGCCTAGGAAGATCTGAGTACATGTACGATGCAAAGCAACGTCACACATCAATGAGTGCCTGCCAATTCAACTGTGTAAATGATGTTCAGGCTGTCTTTGAGCCGGCTATTTACACGAGCTGGTCACGTAGCTTTCAAGTAAATGAAGGTCACCTCTGGCAGATACTGCCACAGGGCCGTCACGTGACAGCACTTGGTATATACTGGGCGACAGTGCTACAGAGCCGAAAGCAGGGAGAAGTCATTGAGCTGATTCTCAGCAACAAACGATTAGCAAATATAACTAGGTAGTCCCATAAACCAAGGACCGACACTGTAGACAGAAGCCAAATCTCCGATACATTTTTTTTTTCATCTAGCTAATTCAGGAAAGTAAACAGACTCCACTGGAAACAAACATGCATTTCCAGTGGACGTCCAAAAATTATTTTGGGAAGGAAAAAAAGGGGGGGGGGGGGGGAGATGAGCTGCCTTATTGCTTGGTTAAACTGTTTCATATTCAGCCGAAACGTCAACATTCGTCATTCCTTCGATGTGCCCGTCAAGTCATATGGAAATAAAGAGAGACAATGATTATGAAGGGCCGGTTCCAAGTGCTGAAATAGACAAATAGCAGAAAATGTAGGGTCGCCATCGAGATAGTCGCCTAAACAGACTTAAAGTTCATCAGCGTATCAATGCATTTGATGACGGTGTGTTTGGACATTTTCTCAACTTGAAAAAAAAAAAAAAAAACCGAACGAAACCAACACATTGTAACATCTTTTTTTAAAGTTCTGGTTAGTCATCTTGAAATGCTGATAAATCATCGGTACATCAGTCAGCAGAAGTCACATTACCTGATGTCAAAATGGAAGGTGACTGCTTCAAAACAACAGCCTTTTTTTCCAATCAAAATTTTTTTTCTTTCTAATATTGTGGGGATTATTTGTGGCCCCGGTAATGTGGTACAGAACTTAGGTCATTTGTGGTCCTGTTAATGTGGTACAGACCTCAGGGTCATTTGTGGTCCTGTTAATGTGGTACAGAACTCAGGCATTTGTGAACCTGTTAATGTGGTACAGAACTCAGGTCATTTGTGGCCCTGTCAATGTGGTATAGAACTCAGGTCATTTGTGACCCTGTCAATGTGGTATAGAACTCAGGTCATTTGTGACCCTGTCAAAGTGGTACAGAACTCAGGTCATTTCTGGTCCTGTCAATGTGGTACAGAACTCAGGTCATTTGTGACCCTGTCACAAATCACAGACAGGGCATATCAGACAGGGCATCACAGACAGGGATCACAGACAGGGCATCACAGACATGTCATCACAGACAGGGCATCACAGACAGGGCATCACAGACAGGACATCACAGACAGGGCATCACAGACAGGACATCACAGACAGGACATCACAGACAGGACATCACAGACAGGACATCACAGACAAGGCATCACAGACATGACATCACAGACAGGGCATCACAGACAGGGCATCACAGACAGGGCATCACAGACAGGGCATCACAGACAGGGCATCACAGACAGGGCATCACAGACAGGACATCACAGACAGGGCATCACAGACAGGGCATCAGAGGAGGAGGAGGAAAAAAAAGCAGAAGAAAAAGAAGAAGAAGAAGAAGAAGAAGAAGAAGAAGAAGAAGAAGAAGAAGAAGAAGAAGAAGAAGAAGAAGAAGAAGAAGAAGAAGAAGAAGAGGGAGAAAAAAAAAGAAGAAGAAGAAGAAGAAGAAGAAGAAGAAGAAGAAGAAGAAGAAGAAGAAGAAGAAGAAGAAGAAGAAGAAGAAGAAGAAGAAGAAGAAAAAGAAGAAGAAGAAAAGGAAAAAGAAGAAGAAGACCGCGACGACGTGAAAGAAAAATTCGGATGATTTGTGGCCCTGATATTGTAGTACATAACTTGGGTCATTAGTGGCCCTGATATTGTAGTACATAACTCGGGTCATTAGTGGCCCTGATATTGTAGTACATAACTCGGGTCATTTATGGCCCTTATATTGTGATACATAGCAAGATGAGCTGTATGGTCATTCCGCCAATTCGTTAACTTGCTATGATGACATTATAAAATAATTTGGGATAGGGTGTGGTTTGGTCACAGGCAAAGCCGTCAATGCGAGGGACACAAATACCAGTGAGCACACTCCCCACATCAAGCGCATGTTTCGCCCCTGATAAAACCCCACCAGATCCACGGAAAAGCAGTGAGCTCTCTCCAAACATCAAGCGCATGTTTCGCCCCTGATAAAACCCCACCAGATCCACGGGAAAGCAGTGAGCTCTCTCCAAACATCAAGCGCATGTTTCGCCCCTGATAAAACCCCACCAGATCCACGGGAAAGCAGTGAGCTCTCTCCAAACATCAAGCGCATGTTTCGCCCCTGATAAAACCCCACCAGATCCACGGGAAAGCAGTGAGCTCTCTCCAAACATCAAGCGCATGTTTCGCCCCTGATAAAACCCCACCAGATTCACGGGAAAGCAGTGAGCTCTCTCCAAACATCAAGCGCATGTTTCGCCCCTGATAAAACCCCACCAGATCCACGGGAAAGCAGTGAGCACTCTCCTAACATCAGGCGCATGTTTCGCCCCTGATAAAACCCCACCAGATACGCGGCAAATTGGTCAAATGTTAAATTATTCAGGTTCCATAAAATATTGGGTCTTGTAAATCAATGGAGGCCAGTCCAGAAACAGGATCGATGCAGACAAGTTTATCAAACACACTTCCGCTGGAGGCTGGGGGGGGGGGGATTCGGAGGTAGACAAGGAAAGGATGGGGGGGGGGGGGGGGTGTTCGGCGGTAAACAAGAAAAGGAGGGGGGGGGGGATTCGGCGGTAAACAAGGAAAGGAGGGAGGTCGGGGGGAATTTGGCGGTAGAGGGCCACCAGATTTGGAGAAAATGATCGATGGCTTGAACATTTTGTGTCGGCTCCAAGGTCTAGGGGGTGGAAGGGGGGGGGGGGGGAGATCGAGTACTGGCTCAGTGTCTTCAGAAATATGTCATCAAAGTCGACTAATTTGGGGTGTTTCTTTCCAAGTCGGAGTGCATCTACTTGAATGTTGAATGTTGAATTCAGAATCGACATCACAGCACTCTGGACACTCCCATAGGCGTTCCATCCCCATCTTCAGCAGCAAGCGAAGAGTTAAAATTCTGATGGTACCAGTAGCAGTCTGATTGTATATCCGTCTCGCCCCTCCCCGGAGTGTCGAGCGTCGGCCAGCTTCCCTTGTAACTCCTCGCAGTGCCATTCTCCTCAGACCGTAATGATCTGTCTGTTCCTTGGCCTTTGTATTATTTCATCTACCTGAAAGGTGGGGAACTAACAGTGCATACAACAAGGCCAGATAAGATCACAGTTCAGGAGCGGACGAACAACCATGACTTTCTGCCGGAGCCCACAGACGGCCAAGAAGTAGAAGCAGAAAAGAAGAAGAAAAAGAAGAAGAAGAAGAAGAAGAAGAAGAAGAAGAAGAAGAAGAAGAAGAAGAAGAAGAAGAAGAAGAAGAAGGAGGAGGAGGAGGAGGAGGAAGAATAAGGAAGAAGAAGAAGGAGGAGGAAGAATAAGGAAGAAGAAGAAGAAGAAGAAGAAGAAGAAGACGAAACTAATAGACGGACACACACACAGGCGTTAGATCCGATGTCAGCAACAGGAACTGTTTCTGTTTGCCCTGGACAAAAAACAGCACGCGAAGACCCGCCCACACGCGCCCCCCTCGTGTCAATGGAAGCATTCAATGCCAGATTGGTTCACTGTTGACACCCTCAGCTGACGATCAGCTGGTTTTCATTGAGAATGAATTATGTTATTTTTGTTCTGGCTCCACGTGTCAACTGAGGTGCCCTTGTTTCTCGGAAACACTGCATTCTCATACCCTAACAGGTTATCGAGTAGCCATTTTTGAGTATATGTTTCTCCATAAATAATGATTCGCATTGCTTGTATATACAAACTTTCGTCTACCTGCTTGTCTATCTGTATGTCTGTATATTTGACTCTCTGTAAGTCGAACCCGTTGGTTTCTTCAACACACCCAACCACCTGCCTACCCACCTGTCTGAACGATCTGTCTCTAACTCTCGCTTTTCATCCTCTCTTTCTGTCTCTCCATTTATAATGGGGACAGCAGATGTATGTGCTGCTTGACAGCAGATGTATGTGCTGCTTGACAGCAGATGTATGTGCTGCTTGACAGCAGATGTATGTGCTGCTTGACAGCAGATGTATGTGCTGCTTGACAGCAGATGTATGTGCTGCTTGACAGCAGATTATGTGCTGCTTGACAGCAGATGTATGTGCTGCTTGACAGCAGATGTATGTGCTGCTTGACAGCAGATGTGTGTGCTGCTTGACAGCAGATGTATGTGCTGCTTGACAGCAGATGTATGTGCTGCTTGACAGCAGATGTATGTGCTGCTTGACATCAGATGTATGTGCTGCTTGACAGCAGATGTATGTGCTGCTTGACAGCAGATGTTTGTGCTGCTTGACATCAGATGTATGTGCTGCTTGACAGCAGATGTTTGTGCTGCTTGACATCAGATGTATGTGCTGCTTGACATCAGATGCATGTGTTGCTTGACAGCAGATGTTTGTGCTGCTTGACAGCAGATGTATGTGCTGCTTGACAGCAGATGTATGTGCTGCTTGACAGCAGATGTATGTGCTGCTTGACATCAGATGTATGTGCTGCTTGACAGCAGATGTATGTGCTGCTTGACAGCAGATGTAGGTGCTGCTTGCCGAGTATTTGACCGGCCAGTCAATCATCACTGATCTGCTGGTTGAGCTGGTCACTGACAGACTGGACTTCTTCACTTGTTGGCGCATTTGCTTCCACCCCCTTCTAAACTAGGTCAACATGACGGGGCTAGGTCAACGTAACACTTCCACCCCCTTCTAAACTAGGTCAACATGACGGGGCTAGGTCAACGTAACACTTCCACCCCCTTCCAAACTAGGTCAACATGACGGGGCCAGGTCAACGTAACACTTCCACCCCCTTCCAAACTAGGTCAACATGACGGGGCCAGGTCAACATAAAATCGAAAACCTCTCTGGGTTTGGAACCAACCACTACTGGTGCAACAGCTGTGCTAGTCACTGCACCACAGCGGCGACCACACCAAGTCAATGGCGTGGCGTGATCAGTTCACACGTGTAAGCGTTAGCAGGTAACAAAAACACGGGAGAAGCCATATAGACAAGTACCTGTCTAGTTTACACTTTCGGTGTTTTTACCAGGAACCCAGGTGTGTATCATTCCAGGAACCCAGGTGAGTATCATTCCAGGAACCCAGGTGTGTATCATTCCAGGAACCCAGGTGTGTATTATTCCAAGAACCCAGGTGAGTATCATTCCAAGAACCCAGGTGAGTATCATTCCAAAAACCCAGGTGAGTATCATTCCAAGAACCCAGGTGAGTATCATTCCAAAAACCCAGGTGAGTATCATTCCAGGAACCATAGTGAGTATCATTCCAAGAACCCAGGTGAGTATCATTCCACGAACCCAGGTGAGTATCATTCCAAGAACCCAGGTGAGTATCATTCCAAGAACCCAGGTGAGTATCATTCCAAAAACCCAGGTGAGTATCATTCCAGGAACCCAGGTGAGTATCATTCCAAGAACCCAGGTGAGTATCATTCCAAGAACCCAGGTGAGTATCATTCCAAGAACCCAGGTGAGTATCATTCCAAGAACCCAGGTGAGTATCATTCCAAGAACCCAGGTGAGTATCATTCCAAGAACCCAGGTGTGTATCATTCCAGGAACCCAGGTGAGTATCATTCCAAGAACCCAGGTGAGTATCATTCCAAGAACCCAGGTGAGTATCATTCCAAGAACCCAGGTGAGTATCATTCCAGGAACCCAAGTGAGTATCATTCCAAGAACCCAGGTGAGTATCATTCCAAGAACCCAGGTGTGTATCATTCCAAGAACCCAGGTGAGTATCATTCCAAGAACCCAGGTGTGTATCATTCCAGGAACCCAGGTGAGTATCATTCCAAGAACCCAGGTGAGTATCATTCCAAGAACCCAGGTGAGTATCATTCCAAAAACCCAGGTGAGTATCATTCCAGGAACCCAGGTGAGTATCATTCCAAAAACCCAGGTGAGTATCATTCCAGGAACCCAGGTGAGTATCATTCCAAGAACCCAGGTGAGTATCATTCCACGAACCCAGGTGAGTATCATTCCAAGAACCCAGGTGAGTATCATTCCAAGAACCCAGGTGAGTATCATTCCAAAAACCCAGGTGAGTATCATTCCAGGAACCCAGGTGAGTATCATTCCAAGAACCCAGGTGAGTATCATTCCAAGAACCCAGGTGAGTATCATTCCAAGAACCCAGGTGAGTATCATTCCAAGAACCCAGGTGAGTATCATTCCAAGAACCCAGGTGAGTATCATTCCAGGAACCCAGGTGTGTATCATTCCAGGAACCCAGGTGAGTATCATTCCAAGAACCCAGGTGAGTATCATTCCAAGAACCCAGGTGAGTATCATTCCAAGAACCCAGGTGAGTATCATTCCAGGAACCCAAGTGAGTATCATTCCAAGAACCCAGGTGAGTATCATTCCAAGAACCCAGGTGTGTATCATTCCAAGAACCCAGGTGAGTATCATTCCAAGAACCCAGGTGTGTATCATTCCAGGAACCCAGGTGAGTATCATTCCAAGAACTCAGGTGAGTATCATTCCAGGAACCCAGGTGAGTATCATTCCAAGAACTCAGGTGAGTATCATTCCAAGAACCCAGGTGAGTATCATTCCAGGAACCCAGGTGAGTATCATTCCAAGAACCCAGGTGAGTATCATTCCAAGAACTTAGGTGTGTATCATTCCAGGAACCCAGGTGAGTATCATTCCAAGAACTCAGGTGAGTATCATTCCAAGAACCCAGGTGAGTATCATTCCAGGAACCCAGGTGAGTATCATTCCAGGAACTCAGGTGAGTATCATTCCAAGAACCCAGGTGAGTATCATTCCAGGAACGCAGGTGAGTATCATTCCAAGAACCCAGGTGAGTATCATTCCAAGAACCCAGGTGAGTATCATTCCAGGAACCCAGGTGAGTATCATTCCAAGAACCCAGGTGAGTATCATTGTGTTAGTACCTAATAGTTCATTGTAGCCATTTCATTGTTAGTGTATATTTTTTTTATAAGTGTGTTGTGTTGTCTTTGTTTGCCGATGAAGGCGAATCTCCGCAACGTCCTATGTTTGTTCATTGTAAATGATTTTGTAATGCTGACATAAACTATTTTTTCCCTACCCCATTTTCTTCCCTTCCCTATAATTACCTACAATTCTTTAAAACTGGAGAATGTATAACATGATTTGTTTGTTCCCACTCGTCGCTTGCCTGTTGGCAATATACAAGCTCAGCTAGCACTTTAGTACTGTTAACTGGTAGCTTTCACAGTTACTTTCTGTAGAGTGACCTAAGCACCCAGCCAGCCTTCTTGTTGCTATGTTCGAGAAGTCAACACAGTAATGAATTTGTAATAAACAATAACAATCAATAATAAATAGTTTAAAAAAAACACTTCGGAATGGAAAGTGTAAGCAAGGGGGCATGTGCGCCTCAGCACGGCACTAGGTATTATTGATACCACGCTACGTGCGCGCCTCGGCACGGCGCCGTGTATTGATACTAGGTGTAAAACTGGGCGCTACTTGAAGTGACGTAATCAGACAAGAACGTTTGATTGGCGCGACACGCCTGTTGTTGAACGCCGGCACAATAACATGGGCTCTACTTGTGCTTGTGGGTCTCTTCCAGCCAGCCTGTGCTGGCTAAGGCGTGTTTCTGTGTGCTAGTTTGTTCCGGCGTGTGCTTGTGTGTGTGTCTGTGTGTGTGTGTGTCTGTGTCTGTGAGAGAGAGAGAGAGAGAGAGAGAGAGAGAGAGAGAGAGAGAGAGAGAGAGCGAGAGCGAGACAGACAAAAAAGCCAGTAGATAGATAGATAGATAGATAGATAGATAGATAGATAGATAGATAGATAGATAGATAGATAGATAGATAGATAGATAGATAGATAGATAGATAGATAGATAGATAGATAGATAGATAGATAGATAGATAGATAGATAGATAGATAGATAGATAGATAGATTCGATAGATAGATTAGATAGATTACATATAGATAGAACGAACGAACGAACAAACTTTATTTTCAAAGGGTTAAGAATTGGGCGCGCAGGCCCGTCTAATATTCTGCCCTTCCACTCCGCTCCTTTCATACAATTTTTCATTTGTACCTCATTTCATAGTTAATAATAATAACAATAATATTAATAATAATACTAATAATAAAAAGAGGAATGCAAAATTAAAAATTTAAGAAATATAGAAAAAAAAAAAAAAAAAAAAAAAAAAAAGAAAGGAAAACAAAATTTACAATATCTAAGTCTTAATTACACTTGCTGGAATGTGTTCTAAATTATACTGACATTACTTGAACGTTTGAAAGAGTGTTATAATAAGCCTATTCCAAAAATGATGAAAGTCTTACAGGCTGCATAATATAAACATCATCAAAACTAATTAAATAAAAGTTACAAACATTGGAATGCATTCGACTGGCATCTTCAGTGCTAAACAATAATAAAAACCGTTAGTTTAAAGGGAAAAAAAAAAATTATCAAGACATCTCATGGAAATACATCATAGCCTTAACATACTATAATCTTGTAAGGGGGCATATAGTCTGTAGTGAGATCATATTCGAATAGTTTCTGATTGTATGTATAGGGGTTATTGATATTTTTTATTTCCGGTGGAAGATTTTTCCACAGTTGATCTGCAGAGTACGCTAAGCTTGTTTTGTATAGGTCTATTCTAGGCTTAGAGATATGCAATATGTTAAAGCGTTTTCTATGTCTTAAATTATATTTAAATAATGGCCAAAGGTAACATGAAGCAGTTGAACTGTCTTGGAGAGAACATAGACAGTGTGCAGGTGAACTGTCTTGGAGAGATCAAAGACAGTGTGCAGTTGAACTGTCTTGGAGAGATCATAGACAGTGTTCAGTTGAACTGTCTTAGAGAGAACAATGACAGTGTCTAGTTTAAACTGTCTTGGAAAGAACATAGACGTGTCAACTTCCAACAGTCTTGCAGAGAACTTAGACAGTGTCAAGTTCCAACAGTCTCGTAGAGTAATTAGTGTCAAGTCTCTGCTGTCTTGGAGAGAATTTCGTGTTACCCTCCAAAGGTCTTGGAGAGAACATAAACAGCCGCGACTTAAAAGCGTCTCATATGGCAGACATAAAAAAACAGGCAGACATCAAACAACAGGCAGACATCAAACAACAGGCAGACATCAAACAACAGGCAGGCATCAAACAACAGGCAGGCATCAAACAACAGGCAGACATCAAACAACTGGCAGACATCAAACAACAGGCAGACATCAAACAACTGGCAAACATCAAACAACTGGCAGACATAAAACAACAGGCATACATCAAACAACTGGCAGACATCAAACAACTGGCAGACATCAAACAACAGGCAGACATCAAACAACTGGCAGACATCAACCAACAGGCAGACATCAAACAACAGTCAGGCATCAAACAACAGGCAGACATCAAACAACTGGCAGACATCAAACAACTGGCAGACATCAAACAACAGGCAGACATCAAACAACTGGCAGACATCAAACAACTGGCAGACATCAAACAACTGGCAGACATCAAACAACTGTCAGACATCAAACAAGTGACAGACATTCAAGAGATATGAACCATATGGTGAGAAAAAAGCCGTACTGTGGCTCGATCAGTTCCCGCCATTACTGCAGGACCGGGAAAGACAGACAATGTGTATCAGATCATAAGTTGCAGGCAAACCTGCGGCATGTTCCGCTGCTGCAGAAGTGAAATACTTCCAAAGTTAGTCACTTTCCCGCCACTGTAAAGTCAAGGGCGTAGCCAAGATTAAAGGTCAAAGTGTCTTGGTGGGCGGCGGGGAGGGCAGCCCACGGTGCTGGAATAGGAACCATCTGGCTTTTATCTCTGCATTTTACTGTTGTTATATAACATCAGGTGAGTGTGTGTGTCTGTGTATGCCTGTGTGTGTGCCTGCGTGCTTAAATGAGTCCTGTATTTGACATGGGGCACACATCACCGTATGATCTACCACTGTGGTGGATTCATAAGCCGAGCTGACCTCCTCTGTAGCAGCATATATAGCTGTTGCCATGGACGTTTTTTTAGTCAATCGTCTAACGGGCAGCTTAACCACTGTTAGCTGGCAGAAACTGGCAGCTGAGCCACTGTTAGTTGCCAGAAACTGGCAGCTCGGCCACTGTTAGTTGGCAGAAACTGGCAGCTTAACCAATGTTAGTTGGCAGAAACTGGCAGCTCAGCCACTGTTAGTTGGCAGAAACTGGCAGTTTAACCACTGTTAGTTGGAAGAAACTGGCAGCTCAGCCACTGTTAGTTAGCAGAAACTGGCAGCTTAACCACTGTTGGTTGGCAGAAACTGGCAGCTTAACCACTGTTAGTTGGCAGAAACTGGCAGCTTAACCACTGTTAGTTGGCAGAAACTGGCAGCTCAGCCACTGTTAGTTGGCAGAAACTGGCAGCTCAGCCACTGTTAGTTGGCAGAAACTGGCAGTTTAACCACTGTTAGTTGGAAGAAACTGGCAGCTCAGCCACTGTTAGTTGGCAGAAACTGGCAGCTCAGCCACTGTTAGTTGGCAGAAACTGGCAGCTCAGCCACTGTTAGTTGGCAGAAACTGGCAGCTCAGCCACTGTTAGTTGGCAGAAACTGGCAGCTTAACCACTGTTAGTTGGCAGAAACTGGCAGCTTAACCACTGTTAGTTGGCAGAAACTGGCAGCTTAACCACTGTTAGTTGGAAGAAACTGGCAGCTTAACCACTGTTAGTTGGCAGAAACTGGCAGCTTAACCACTGTTAGCTGGCAGAAACTGGCAGCTCAGCCACTGTTAGTTGGCAGAAACTGGCAGCTTAACCACTGTTAGTTGGCAGAAACTGGCAGCTTAGCCACTGTTAGTTGGCAGAAGCTGGCCGCTCGGCCCCTGTTAGTTGGCAGAAACTGGCAGCTTAACCACTGTTAGCTGGCAGAAACTGGCAGCTCAGCCACTGTTAGTTGGCAGAAACTGGCAGCTTAACCACTGTTAGCTGGCAGAAACTGGCAGCTCAGCCACTGTTAGCTGACAGAAACTGACCGCTCGGCCCCTGTTAGCTGGCAGAAACTGGCAGCTCAGCCACTGTTAGTTGGCAGAAACTGGCAGCTTAACCACTGTTAGCTGGCAGAAACTGGCAGCTCAGCCACTGTTAGCTGACAGAAACTGACCGCTCGGCCCCTGTTAGCTGGCAGAAACTGGCAGCTCAGCCACTGTTAACTGGCAGAAACTGGCCGCTCGGCCAACTTTAAACACCCCCCCCCCTCCTTTTTTTTTTTCAAAAAGAAAAGTGTGACCCCGTGTTGAGATTGTCTCCTTTGATTTCCATGGTTTTTTCAAATATTAAATTTTTAAAATTAATGAAATGTAATTAGAATTAATTTTTGTTTGCCAACCTAAACAAGGCTGAAGCCCCTTGAGGCCTGCCTCTCCCTGCCATGTGTTCTTGTGCTGGCGACCCTGGCTTGGAGCAAAGATCTTGACCGTGTGTGTACCAGCGGAATCAAAGGTTTGGTTCGTTAGTTCAGGTATTTGAAGCTGGCGAACACTAAGACGAGATTAACATAGATGTGGGTCGTGGTATACTTGAATAAGATGCTCTATAAATAGTTTTGGCTAAGATCATGCACAGTCAGTCGATGTGGTTGACTAGACTCCAGGCTAAGATCATGCACAGTCAGTCGATGTGGTTGACTAGACTCCAGACTAAGATCATGCACAGTCAGTCGATGTGGTTGACTAGACTCCAGGCTAAGATCATGCACAGTCAGTCGATGTGGTTGACTAGACTCCAGACTAAGATCATGCACAGTCAGTCGATGTGGTTGACTAGACTCCAGGCTAAGATCATGCACAGTCAGTCGATGTGGTTGACTAGACTCCAGACTAAGATCATGCACAGTCAGTCGATGTGGTTGACTAGACTCCAGGCTAAGATCATGCACAGTCAGTCGATGTGGTTGACTAGACTCCAGGCTAAGATCATGCACAGTCAGTCGATGTGGTTGACTAGACTCCAGACTAAGATCATGCACAGTCAGTCGATGTGGTTGACTAGACTCCAGGCTAAGATCATGCACAGTCAGTCGATGTGGTTGACTAGACTCCAGACTAAGATCATGCACAGTCAGTCGATGTGGTTGACTAGACTCCAGGCTAAGATCATGCACAGTTAGTCGATGTGGTTGACTAGACTCCAGACTAAGATCATGCACAGTCAGTCGATGTGGTTGACTAGACTCCAGACTAAGATCATGCACAGTCAGTCGATGTGGTTGACTAGACTCCAGGCTAAGATCATGCACAGTCAGTCGATGTGGTTGACTAGACTCCAGGCTAAGATCATGCACAGTCAGTCGATGTGATTGACTAGACTCCAGACTAAGATCATGCACAGTCAGTCGATGTGGTTGACTAG
Organism: Candidula unifasciata; assembly: GCA_905116865.2. NCBI lineage: Eukaryota > Metazoa > Mollusca > Gastropoda > Stylommatophora > Geomitridae > Candidula > Candidula unifasciata. The sequence goes on from CAJHNH020002157.1 coordinate 667,138, forward strand.
ACTCCAGACCAAGCTGTTGCTGTGTATATTTTAGATGACTGCGCCCTTTAATCACCAGCAGTATTTGAGAGGATTGCGCCCTTCAATACCCAGAAGTATTTGAGAGGATTGCGCCCTTTAATCACCAGAAGTATTTCAGAGGATTGCGCCCTTCAATCACCAGAAGTATTTCAGAGGATTGCGCCCTTTAATCACCAGAAGTATTTCAGAGGATTGCGCCCTTCAATCACCAGAAGTATTTGAGGGGATTGCGCCCTTCAATGAACAGAAGTATTTGAGAGGATTGCGCCCTTCAGTCACCAGAAGTATTTCAGAGGATTGCGCCCTTCAATCACCAGAAGTATTTCAGAGGATTGCGCCCTTTAATTACCAGAAGTATTTCAGAGGATTGCGCCCTTCAGTCACCAGAAGTATTTCAGAGGATTGCGCCCTTCAGTCACCAGAAGTATTTGAGAGGATTGCGCCCTTCAGTCACCAGAAGTATTTCAGAGGATTGCGCCCCCCAGTCACCAGAAGTATTTCAGAGGATTGCGCCTTCCAGTCACCAGAAGTATTTCAGAGGATTGCGCCCTTCAATCGCCAGAAGTATTTGAGAGGATTGCGCCCTTCAGTCAACAGATGTATTTGAGAGGATTGCACCCTTCAATCACCAGAAGTATTTGAGAGGATTGCGCCCTTCAGTCACTAGAAGTATATTAGAGGATTGCGCCCTTCAGTCACCAGAAGAGCCGACCAGCGCTAGCGTAGCTACCTTTAGGTTCTTCCCGTCAGAGGGTCAACTAATCAGGACCACAAGAAGCTAGACACAAACCCGCCAGTCTGAGGACATACGCAGGCTAGGGAGGACATACGCAGGCTAGGGAGGACATACGCAGGCTAGGGTGGTCATGCGCAGGCTAGGGAGGACATACGCAGGCTAGGGAGGACATACGCAGGCTAGGGAGGACATACGCAGGCTAGGGAGGTCATGCGCAGGCTAGGGAGGACATACGCAGGCTAGGGAGGACATACGCAGGCTAGGAAAGTCAACCCGGCAAAATATGTCCACAATAGTGTCCGCTGAGTCGTAGGCTGCACCAAACAGTGGAAGGTCGCTTTAAAAAAATTTAAAAAGTCGGGCTCCGTTAAGACCCGAACCCACGACCTACCGATTTGCAGGCGAGCGTCTTGCCGCTGCACCACAAAGGCTCGACCTGTGAGATGAGGCCTGAGACAAACTCTAGCCAAAAAGCATATCTATGGCCGTGTGATGCTCCGGTGGAGGCCCACCGCTGTCTGTCTCACAGACAACACTTACGGTTTCCCCGGCCTCAGGTTTCACGTCAATGGGACAGGTCGCGACCTGGATTTACAGCGCCGGTTAGGTCACATCAGGGCTTCTCCAACTTGGGAAACAGAAACCGGCCTCCTCTGTGCAGAGTGGCTTGTATCACGTGACAACATCCAGAGCAGTGGCGCATCACAGATTCTCTGTCTTATGTGTGTGGAGCAATGAAGAGGCTGAAGATTGGCTGCTTCCCTTCCTGTGAGCGCGGGGCTACTTAAAAGATGCGGTGACGGCTTTCTGGATTCAAGTGGGCAGTGCAACAAAAGAGAGAGTATCGATACTTTGAAAGACTAATTTGACGGAGGTAAGCGGAGCTTCTGAAAAATCTTCAACGTCTAGGGGGAAGATAACAACAACAACAGCAACAACAACAACATAAACAACAACAACAACAGGCGCACTTGTAATCCAATTGCAACTAACACAGTTAGCATGGGTCCTCCATTTTTTATTCATTCAATCATTTCCCATCTGTCAAAGGCGGCGCGCAACCTTGGTTGCAATAGTGCTGGCGGCTCTTTCAATACACTGTCAATATCAAACGCAAAGCGGTCTGTTGAAAAATCCACCGCAGCTGAAATCGATTCGGGTATTTAAGAGACAATAAGCCCGGCTTGCTAGCGTAGTTGGCTAAACCGGACTGCGCGGTGACCGGGTGGCGAGCTCCTTGTGGTCCGGGTTTACTCCCGGGGGTAGGCAGAAAAGCCACGTTTCTCCCAGATTTACGGTACCTATCAAGGAGTCAAGGCCAAAGGGTTGCGATATCTATAATACCTAGCCTAAGGGTTAATAACTCATGGCTTCTGGATACTAAAAAAAAGGATGATAAACAGTGTTGACAAGGCCCTAAGCCACAAATGCCGACTCTGACCTCAAACTTGCATCAACCAAGCGGTCAGCTGGTCGATATTTGGGCAGCTTGCCCAGCTCCTTCACTCTGACCCACTCCCACGGAAATCCAGACCTTGTAGGCCAAGGATTGTGAAACGCACTCACTTACCCTTAAGCCACAAAGACGTTGATTTTCTTGTCTAGAGACCGTGAAATGATCCGTGACGCAGACCGGTGTGTTGCCACATTCAACGTGCCTCAACTCATCGTTTTTGTGTTTGTAGACATCGATTTGCCGGCTTCTCTTCTGTCAGTTGCCTTGAATACAGTTTATGATGCAAAACGAGCTCGGGGATTTTGCAGATCTGTGATACCATCTGATGTTTAATATCTGCCAGGTTTGAACTGAAACAGATATCACCAGACGGTAAGCCCTCCCAAAAGCGATAAATAAACTCCGTGACTATGTGATCGTTGCTGGGAACGCTTCAGACACGTCATCGTTATAGCATCGTCCTGTGTAAGTGCTAAGCATCGACATCAAGTACTGAACGACGGAGAGACGAGCATACTAGACACAAGAGTGAAAACGTCCCTTGTATTCCGAGTGACCTTTAACCCGACTGTTCAGTTACCCTTGTAACCTTTAAAGGTCACCTGAAAATAAAATGGGTGCCTAGATTTAAAACATAATTCCAGGATTTCCGGTAGTTACAGGAGCCCCGACTGAAGCTGCAGCCGCCCCAGGTGACGTCATTCAACACAGACCTGACACCCCTATGGGGTCAACCCCCAAACTTAACGACCCCGCCCAACTGTAGTTATGTCAATAAAGGGGTCAAAGATCACCAAAGGTCAGAACTTCCTACAGGAAAATAAGTCTCTTATAGCAGAGAGGCTCAAGTGTCTTTGCCGGGAGGAGGAGGAGGAGGAGGAGGGGGTGGGGGGTTAACGGGTGTGATATTGGCACACATATACACACACACATATATAGAGATACATACGCATACATACACATACACGCGCACCCACACACGACCCACAGACACACGCACACTCACTCGCACACAGGCGCACATAATGCACATTTACACACGCGGTTACACGCACACAATACACACTCGTTCGCTTACACACGACCCACACACACATATACACGACACACAAACACGCACACAAACATGCACGCACACCTAATTCACACACAACACTTGATGCACCAACCATAACACAGAACACACGCATACACGACACACACACACACAACACACACATGCCGACACACACATGCATACACACATGTATAAATGTAGGGAACAGCCATCTATTCAACCGAGAGCCCGCGGACCATAGCTGGGTCGCCGAGACTTGAACAATGGCCCGCGCAAACATTGTCATGTGCATTGTGTTACTCGTATTTCTAAGCTGGATTTGGAAACTATGGCCTGAAAAGATTCCCATTTTAAAAATATTGGCCACTGAGTCAACTTAGCTGAAAGCCCTTACAAAACATTGTGCCTTAATGTTTAACTCTCGCTGTACTGTCTGACCAACCTACCTGCCTACCTGTCAGCCAACCTACCCGCCTACCTGTCAGCCAACCTACCTGCCTACCTGTCAGACAACCTACCTGCCTACCTGTCAGCCAACCTACCTGCCTACCTGTCAGCCAACCTACCTGCCTACCTGTCAGCCAACCTACCTGCCTACCTGTCAGCCAGCCTACCTGCCTACCTGTCAGCCAGCCTACCTGCCTACCTGTCAGCCAACCTACCTGCCTACCTGTCAGCCAACCTACCGGCCTACCTGTCAGCCAACCTACCTGCCTACCTGTCAGCCAGCCTACCTGCCTACCTGTCAGCCAGCCTACCTGCCTACCTCTCAGCCAACCTACCTGCCTACCTGTCAGCCAACCTACCTGCCTACCTGTCAGCCAGCCTACCTGCCTACCTGTCAGCCAGCCTACCTGCCTACCTGTCAGCCAGCCTACCTGCCTACCTGTCAGCCAGCCTACCTGCCTACCTGTCAGCCAACCTAGTTAGCACGGGCCTGGTATCCAGCCAGTCGACTGTCCAGCTGCCTAATATGGTTCTGTCTACCGATCTATTTGATTGTCTGCCCACTTTACCTGTCTGACTACCTGCCTGTTCAACTACCGCGCATATATACAACAACCCACCCGCCTGCCTGCCTGCCTGCCTGTCTGCCTGTCTGCCTGCCTGCCTGCCTGCCTGCCTGTCTGTCTGTCTGTCTGTCTGTCTGTCTGTCTGTCTGTCTGTCTGTCTGTCTGTCTGTGTCTTTCTGTTTGTCTGTGTTTGTCTGTGTGTCTGTCTGTCTGTCTGTGTCTGTCTGTCTGTCTGTCTGTCTGTCTGTCTGTCTGTCTGTCTGTCTGTCTGTCTGTCTGTGTCTGACTGTCTTCTTGCTCTATAGTGATGTACTATCAAGGGATGTCAACCAACTATGCAGAACTATATGCTTGAGTTTTCTGAGCTCAGAGAGCGAGGGGGGGGGGGGGGCGCTCTGAATGTCGTGGGATCATTTCAGGGACGTTTTATTCGGTTCAAGAGTGCAATTTTTACAAAAATTCCCCGAAATGGCTGTTGGAGCTACGGAGCTTCTTCTCAGGTGGCTACCGTTATGCGAAAATAGACCAAAAAAAAAAAAAAAAACTAAAGGTAAAAAAATATGTATTCTAGACTTGATCCAGAGCTTGAATTTTGCAGGCAAAACCGTTTTACAGATCTGGCTTACTTGTATGCAGACTGTTGGTTCCTTGCCGCTCACACAGATGCACTCCAACTTGAAGGAATTATTCTCAGTAAGTTACCTAGTACGACATGCTTGTGGGGAAGGGGGGGGGGGGGGAAGGGGGGCAGTGGGTCTATGAAATATTCTCTAAAATGGAGGCACAGAACCCACACTCAGAATATGTACATGTTTAGCAAAACGTTGAATGGGGAGGGATCGACATCACAGTACTCAGGTCACTCCCATAAGAGCTCCGTCCTTATCTTCAGCAGCAAGCAAAAAGTTTGAATTGCGATGTTGTGTAGGAGCTATGGGTGCAGCACTTGGCCACATGTCAGACCAGTGTATCTCTGAGTGGCAGCCCCGACCTGACCGAACTGGTCAAGAAGCTGTCTCCACACAGTGACCAGTATTTAAAGCTATTTGCATGTTTCAATACCCATCTACACACGAGAGATAATGTCGTAACTGTCACCCTGGTTGCTTATACTTCGCTAAACATTTCCTAGGACACACTGTTATGTTGGATAAAGCTGCGAGTCCAGAGAGGACACAGAAAGGAACAAAATACGTCGACTAAATCAATAAATATTAACAAAGGGAAATAACAAAGATATCGACTTTATTTGACATAGTTTACCCAGTTGCTTCCCTTGGCTTCACTTATCACGCCTGACGTTTTAATGTTCATTTCTAAATGTCATAGACTATCTGTATCCAGTGTCCTCCTCTGTAACAACATCATGTATCCAGTGTCCTCTGTAAAAACATCATGTATCCAGTGTCTTGCATCAAAACATCACGTATCCAGTGTCTTCTATCGAAATATCACGTATCCAGTCTCTTCTATCGAAACAACACGCATCCAGTGTCTTCTATCAAAATATCATGTATCCAGTGACTTCCGTCAAAACATCATGTATCCAGTGTCATCCATAGAAACATCATGTATCCAGTGTCATCCATAGAAACATCATGTATCCGGTGTCTTCTATCGAAATATCATGTATCTAGTGTGTTCTATCGAAACATCATTATCCAGTGTCTTGCATAGAAACATCATGGATTTAGTGTCTTTTATCGAAACATAATGTATCCAGTCTCTTCCATCGAAACATCATGTATCTAGAGTCTTCTTTGGAAACATCATGCATCTAGAGTCTTCTATCGAAACATCATGTATCCAGTGTCTTCTATCGAAACATTATGTATCTAGAGTCTTCTATCGAAACATCATGCATCTAGAGTCTTCTATCGAAACATCATGTATCCAGTGTCTTCTATCGAAACATTATGCATCTAGAGTCTTCTATCGAAACATCATGTATCTAGAGTCTTCTATCGAAACATCATGTATCCAGTGTCTTCTATCGAAACATTATGTATCCAGTCTTCCATCGAAACATCATATGTCTAGAGTCTTCCATCAAAACATCACGTATCCAGTGT
>CAJHNH020002157.1:678492-693492 GCA_905116865.2 Candidula unifasciata
ATCTATCTGTGAGTCAATATCTCCAACCCCCATCTATCTGTGAGTCAATCTATCTGTCCAACCCCATCTATCTGTGAGTCAATATCTCCAACCCCCATCTATCTGTGAGTCAATATCTCCAACCCCCATCTATCTGTGAGTCAATATCTCCAACCCCATCTATCTGTGAGTCAATATCTCCAACCCCCATCTATCTGTGAGTCAATATCTCCAACCCCCATCTATCTGTGAGTCAATATCTCCAACCCCCATCTATCAATATCTCCAACCCCCATCTATCTGTGAGTCAATATCTCCAACCCCCATCTATCTGTGAGTCAATATCTCCAACCCCCATCTATCTGTGAGTCAATATCTCCAACCCCCATCTATCTGTGAGTCAATATCTCCAACCCCCATCTATCTGTGAGTCAATATCTCCAACCCCCATCTATCTGTGAGTCAATATCTCCAACCCCCATCTATCTGTGAGTCAATATCTCCAACCCCCATCTATCTGTGAGTCAATATCTCCAACCCCCATCTATCTGTGAGTCAATATCTCCAACCCCCATCTATCTGTGAGTCAATATCTCCAACCCCCATCTATCTGTGAGTCAATATCTCCAACCCCCATCTATCTGTGAGTCAATATCTCCAACCCATCTATCTATCTATCTGTGAGTCATATCTCCACCCCCATCTATCTGTGAGTCAATATCTCCAAACCCCCATCTATCTGTGAGTCAATATCTCCAACCCCCATCTATCTGTGAGTCAATATCTCCAACCCCCATCTATCTGTGAGTCAATATCTCCAACCCCCATCTATCTGTGAGTCAATATCTCCAACCCCCATCTATCTGTGAGTCAATATCTCCAACCCCCATCTATCTGTGAGTCATATCTCCAACCCCATCTATCTGTGAGTCAATATCTCCAACCCCCATCTATCTGTGAGTCAATATCTCCAACCCCCATCTATCTGTGAGTCAATATCTCCAACCCCCATCTATCTGTGAGTCAATATCTCCAACCCCCATCTATCTGTGAGTCAATATCTCCAACCCCCATCTATCTGTGAGTCAATATCTCCAACCCCCATCTATCTGTGAGTCAATATCTCCAACCCCCATCTATCTGTGAGTCAATATCTCCAACCCCCATCTATCTGTGAGTCAATATCTCCAACCCCCATCTATCTGTGAGTCAATATCTCCAACCCCCATCTATCTGTGAGTCAATATCTCCAACCCCCATCTATCTGTGAGTCAATATCTCCAACCCCCATCTATCTGTGAGTCAATATCTCTGTGAGTCAATATCTCCAACCCCCATCTATCTGTGAGTCAATATCTCCAACCCCCATCTATCTGTGAGTCAATATCTCCAACCCCCATCTATCTGTGAGTCAATATCTCCAACCCCCATCTATCTGTGAGTCAATATCTCCAACCCCCATCTATCTGTGAGTCAATATCTCCAACCCCCATCTATCTGTGAGTCAATATCTCCAACCCCCATCTATCTGTGAGTCAATATCTCCAACCCCCATCTATCTGTGAGTCAATATCTCCAACCCCCATCTATCTGTGAGTCAATATCTCCAACCCCCATCTATCTGTGAGTCAATATCTCCAACCCCCATCTATCTGTGAGTCAATATCTCCAACCCCCATCTATCTATCTGTGAGTCAATATCTCCAACCCCCATCTATCTGTGAGTCAATATCTCCAACCCCCATCTATCTGTGAGTCAATATCTCCAACCCCCATCTATCTGTGAGTCAATATCTCCAACCCCCATCTATCTGTGAGTCAATATCTCCAACCCCCATCTATCTGTGAGTCAATATCTCCAACCCCCATCTATCTGTGAGTCAATATCTCCAACCCCCATCTATCTGTGAGTCAATATCTCCAACCCCCATCTATCTGTGAGTCAATATCTCCAACCCCCATCTATCTGTGAGTCAATATCTCCAACCCCCATCTATCTGTGAGTCAATATCTCCAACCCCCATCTATCCAACCCCCATCTATCTGTGAGTCAATATCTCCAACCCCCATCTATCTGTGAGTCAATATCTCCAACCCCCATCTATCTGTGAGTCAATATCTCCAACCCCCATCTATCTGTGAGTCAATATCTCCAACCCCCATCTATCTGTGAGTCAATATCTCCAACCCCCATCTATCTGTGAGTCAATATCTCCAACCCCCATCTATCTGTGAGTCAATATCTCCAACCCCCATCTATCTGTGAGTCAATATCTCCAACCCCCATCTATCTGTGAGTCAATATCTCCAACCCCCATCTATCTGTGAGTCAATATCTCCAACCCCCATCTATCTGTGAGTCAATATCTCCAACCCCCATCTATCTGTGAGTCAATATCTCCAACCCCCATCTATCTGTGAGTCAATATCTCTATCCAACCCCATCTATCTGTGAGTCATCTATCTGTGAGTCAATATCTCCAACCCCCATCTATCTGTGAGTCCACCCCCATCTATCTGTGATCTCCAACCCCCATCTATCTGTGAGTCAATATCTCCAACCCCCATCTATCTGTGAGTCAATATCTCCAACCCCCATCTATCTGTGAGTCAATATCTCCAACCCCCATCTATCTGTGAGTCAATATCTCCAACCCCCATCTATCTGTGAGTCAATATCTCCAACCCCCATCTATCTGTGAGTCAATATCTCCAACCCCCATCTATCTGTGAGTCAATATCTCCAACCCCCATCTATCTGTGAGTCAATATCTCCAACCCCCATCTATCTGTGAGTCAATATCTCCAACCCCCATCTATCTGTGAGTGATATCTCCAACCCCCATCTATCTGTGAGTCAATATCTCCAACCCCCATCTATCTGTGAGTCCCCCATCTATCTGTGAGTCAATATCTCCAACCCCCATCTATCTGTGAGTCAATATCTCCAACCCCCATCTATCTGTGAGTCAATATCTCCAACCCCCATCTATCTGTGAGTCAATATCTCCAACCCCCATCTATCTGTGAGTCAATATCTCCAACCCCCATATCTCCAACCCCCATCTATCTGTGAGTCAATATCTCCAACCCCCATCTATCTGTGAGTCAATATCTCCAACCCCCATCTATCTGTGATCTGTGAGTCAATATCTCCAACCCCCATCTATCTGTGAGTCAATATCTCCAAACCCCATCTATCTGTGAGTCAATATCTCCAACCCCCATCTATCTGTGAGTCAATATCTCCAACCCCCATCTATCTGTGAGTCAATATCTCCAACCCCCATCTATCTGTGAGTCAATATCTCCAACCCCCATCTATCTGTGAGTCAATATCTCCAACCCCCATCTATCTGTGAGTCAATATCTCCAACCCCCATCTATCTGTGAGTCAATATCTATCTATCTGTGAGTCAATATCTCCAACCCCCATCTATCTGTGAGTCAATATCTCCAACCCCCATCTATCTGTGAGTCAATATCTCCAACCCCCATCTATCTGTGAGTCAATATCTCCAACCCCCATCTATCTGTGAGTCAATATCTCCAACCCCCATCTATCTGTGAGTCAATATCTCCAACCCCCATCTATCTGTGAGTCAATATCTCCAACCCCCATCTATCTGTGAGTCAATATCTCCACCCCCCTATCTGTGAGTCATCTCCAACCCCCATCTATCTGTGAGTCAATATCTCCAACCCCCATCTATCTGTGAGTCAATATCTCCAACCCCCATCTATCTGTGAGTCAATATCTCCAACCCCCATCTATCTGTGAGTCAATATCTCCAACCCCCATCTATCTGTGAGTCAATATCTCCAACCCCCATCTATCTGTGAGTCACCCCCATATCTGTCCAACCCCCATCTATCTGTGAGTCAATATCTCCAACCCCCATCTATCTGTGAGTCAATATCTCCAACCCCCATCTATCTGTGAGTCAATATCTCCAACCCCCATCTATCTGTGAGTCAATATCTCCAACCCCCATCTATCTGTGAGTCAATATCTCCAACCCCCATCTATCTGTGAGTCAATATCTCCAACCCCCATCTATCTGTGAGTCAATATCTCCAACCCCCATCTATCTGTGAGTCAATATCTCCAACCCCCATCTATCTGTGAGTCAATATCTCCAACCCCCATCTATCTGTGTGAGTCAATATCTCCAACCCCCATCTATCTGTGAGTCAATATCTCCAACCCCCATCTATCTGTGAGTCAATATCTCCAACCCCCATCTATCTGTGAGTCAATATCTCCAACCCCCATCTATCTGTGAGTCAATATCTCCAACCCCCATCTATCTGTGAGTCAATATCTCCAACCCCCATCTATCTGTGAGTCAATATCTCCAACCCCCATCTATCTGTGAGTCAATATCTCCAACCCCCATCTATCTGTGAGTCAATATCTCCAACCCCCATCTATCTGTGAGTCAATATCTCCAACCCCCATCTATCTGTGAGTCAATATCTCCAACCCCCATCTATCTGTGTCAATATCTCCAACCCCCATCTATCTGTGAGTCAATATCTCCAACCCCCATCTATCTGTGAGTCAATATCTCCAACCCCCATCTATCTGTGAGTCCAACCCCCATCTATCTGTGAGTCTCCAACCCCCATCTATCTGTGAGTCAATATCTCCAACCCCCATCTATCTGTGAGTCAATATCTCCAACCCCCATCTATCTGTGAGTCAATATCTCCAACCCCCATCTATCTGTGAGTCAATATCTCCAACCCCCATCTATCTGTGAGTCAATATCTCCAACCCCCATCTATCTGTGAGTCAATATCTCCAACCCCCATCTATCTGTGAGTCAATATCTCCAACCCCCATCTATCTGTGAGTCAATATCTCCAACCCCCATCTATCTGTGAGTCAATATCTCCACCCCCATCTATCCAATCTATCCAACCCCCATCTATGTGAGTCAATATCTCCAACCCCCATCTATCTGTGAGTCAATATCTCCAACCCCCATCTATCTGTGAGTCAATATCTCCAACCCCCATCTATCTGTGAGTCAATATCTCCAACCCCCATCTATCTGTGAGTCAATATCTCCAACCCCATCTATCTGTGAGTCAATATCTCCAACCCCCATCTATCTGTGAGTCAATATCTCCAACCCCCATCTATCTGTGAGTCAATATCTCCAACCCCCATCTATCTGTGAGTCAATATCTCCAACCCCCATCTATCTGTGAGTCAATATCTCCAATCTCCCCCCATCTATCTGTGAGTCAACCCCCATCTATCTGTGAGTCAATATCTCCAACCCCCATCTATCTGTGAGTCAATATCTCCAACCCCCATCTATCTGTGAGTCAATATCTCCAACCCCCATCTATCTGTGAGTCAATATCTCCAACCCCCATCTATCTGTGAGTCAATATCTCCAACCCCCATCTATCTGTGAGTCAATATCTCCAACCCCCATCTATCTGTGAGTCAATATCTCCAACCCCCATCTATCTGTGAGTCAATATCTCCAACCCCCATCTATCTGTGAGTCAATATCTCCAACCCCCATCTATCTGTGAGTCAATATCTCCAACCCCCATCTATGTGAGTGATATCAACCCCCATCTATCTGTGAGTCAACCCCCATCTATCTGTGAGTCAATATCTCCAACCCCCATCTATCTGTGAGTCAATATCTCTGTGAGTCAAACCCCCATCTATCTGTGAGTCAATATCTCCAACCCCCATCTATCTGTGAGTCAATATCTCCAACCCCCATCTATCTGTGAGTCAATATCTCCAACCCCCATCTATCTGTGAGTCAATATCTCCAACCCCCATCTATCTGTGAGTCAATATCTCCAACCCCCATCTATCTGTGAGTCAATATCTCCAACCCCCATCTATCTGTGAGTCAATATCTCCAACCCCCATCTATCTGTGAGTCAATATCTCCAACCCCCATCTATCTGTGAGTCAACCCCCATCTATCTGTGAGTCAACCCCCATCTATCTGTGAGTCAATATCTCCAACCCCCATCTATCTGTGAGTCAATATCTCCAACCCCCATCTATCTGTGAGTCAATATCTCCAACCCCCATCTATCTGTGAGTCTATCTCCAACCCCCATCTATCTGTGAGTCAATATCTCCATCTACTGTGAGTCAATATCTCCAACTCCCATCTATCTGTGAGTCTCCAACCCCCATCTATCTGTGAGTCACCCCCATCTATCCAACCCCCATCTATCTGTGATCTCTCCAACCCCCATCTATCTGTGAGTCAACCCCCATCTATCTGTGAGTCAATATCTCCAACCCCCATCTATCTGTGAGTCAATATCTCCAACCCCCATCTATCTGTGAGTCCATCATCTATCTGTGAGTCAATATCTCCAACCCCCATCTATCTGTGAATATCTCCAACCCCCATCTATCTGTGAGTCAATATCTCCAACCCCCATCTATCTGTGAGTCAATATCTATCTCTCAATATCTCAACCCCCATCTATCTGTGAGTCAATATCTCCAACCCCCATCTATCTGTGAGTCCAACCCCCATCTATCTGTGAGTCAAATCTCCCCCATCTATCTGTGAGTCAATATCTCCAACCCCCATCTATCTGTGAGTCAATATCTCCAACCCCCATCTATCTGTGAGTCAATATCTCCAACCCCCATCTATCTGTGAGTCAATCTATCTGTGAGTCAACCCCCATCTATCTGTGAGTCAATATCTCCAACCCCCATCTATCTGTGAGTCAATATCTCCAACCCCCATCTATCTGTGAGTCAATATCTCCAACCCCCATCTATCTGTGAGTCAATATCTCCAACCCCCATCTATCTGTGATCCATCTATCCAACCCCCATCTATCTGTGAGTCAATATCTCCAACCCCCATCTATCTGTGAGTCAATATCTCCAACCCCCATCTATCTGTGAGTCAATATCTCCAACCCCCATCTATCTGTGAGTCAAATCCCCCATCTATCTATCTGTGAGTCAATATCTCCAACCCCCATCTATCTGTGAGTCAATATCTCCAACCCCCATCTATCTGTGAGTCAATATCTCCAACCCCCATCTATCTGTGAGTCAATATCTCCAACCCCCATCTATCTGTGAGTCAATATCTCCAACCCCCATCTATCTGTGAGTCAATATCTCCAACCCCCATCTATCTGTGAGTCAATATCTCCAACCCCCATCTATCTGTGAGTCAATATCTCCAACCCCCATCTATCTGTGAGTCAATATCTCCAACCCCCATCTATCTGTGAGTCAATATCTCCAACCCCCATCTATCTGTGAGTCAATATCTCCAACCCCCATCTATCTGTGAGTCAATATCTCCAACCCCCATCTATCTGTGAGTCAATATCTCCAACCCCCATCTATCTGTGAGTCAATATCTCCAACCCCCATCTATCTGTGAGTCAATATCTCCAACCCCCATCTATCTGTGAGTCAATATCTCCAACCCCCATCTATCTGTGAGTCAACCCCCATCTATCTGTGAGTCAATATCTCCAACCCCCATCTATCTGTGAGTCAACCCCCATCTATCTGTGAGTCAACCCCCATCTATCTGTGAGTCAATATCTCCAACCCCCATCTATCTGTGAGTCAACCCCCATCTATCTGTGAGTCAACCCCCATCTATCTGTGAGTCAATATCTCCAACCCCCCATCTATCTGTGAGTCAATATCTCCAACCCCCATCTATCTGTGAGTCAAACCCCAACCCCCATCTATCTGTGAGTCAATATCTCCAACCCCATCTATCTGTGAGTCAATATCTCCAACCCCCATCTATCTATCTGTGAGTCAATATCTCCAACCCCCATCTATCTGTGAGTCAACAACCCCCATCTATCTGTGAGTCAATATCTCCAACCCCCATCTATCTGTGAGTCATCTCCAACCCCCCTATCTGTGAGTCCACCCCCATCTATCTGTGAGTCAATCTCCAATATCTATCTGTGAGTCAATATCTCCCCCATCTATCTGTGAGTCAATATCTCCAAACCCCCATCTATCTGTGAGTCAACCCCCATCTATCTGTGAGTCAATATCTCCAACCCCCATCTATCTGTGAGTCAATATCTCCAACCCCCATCTATCTGTGAGTCAACCCCCATCTATCTGTGAGTCAATATCTCCAACCCCCATCTATCTGTGAGTCAACCCCCATCTATCTGTGAGTCAATATCTCCAACCCCCATCTATCTGTGAGTCAATATCTCCAACCCCCATCTATCTGTGAGTCAACCCCCATCTATCTGTGAGTCAATATCTCCAACCCCCATCTATCTGTGAGTCAATATCTCCAACCCCCATCTATCTGTGAGTCAATATCTCCAACCCCCATCTATCTGTGAGTCAATATCTCCAACCCCCATCTATCTGTGAGTCAATATCTCCAACCCCCATCTATCTGTGAGTCAATATCTCCAACCCCCATCTATCTGTGAGTCAATATCTCCAACCCCCATCTATCTGTGAGTCAATATCTCCAACCCCCATCTATCTGTGAGTCAATATCTCCAACCCCCATCTATCTGTGAGTCAATATCTCCAACCCCCATCTATCTGTGAGTCAATATCTCCAACCCCCATCTATCCACCCACTCATCCACCCACCTACCACCCTTAAGTCAATCTATCCACTCATCCATCCATCCATCCATCCACCAATCCATCCATCCACCGATCTATCCATCCATGCACTGATCCATCCATCCACTGATCCATCCACGCACTCAACCATCCATCCATTCAACCATCCATCAACTCAACCATCGATCAACTCAACCATCCATCCACCGACCCATCCAACCACTCAGTCATCCATCAACTCAACCATCCATCCGTCCACCCATACAGACACATCTATTCACCCCCCTCCCCCATGCACCCACCCATACACACCCAGAAACCCACACACCATATTGACATTTATACCACACACACGTCCACACCCACCAAGGTGATTAGCCCCTCTAAACAACAAATCCACAGCACTTCAGCCAACCCGCGACAACCTGTTTACTGTTGTTGTTGTTGTTGTTGTTGTTGTTGTTGTTGTTGTTGTTGTTGTTGCCAGGAATCTAACCCGCCCGGTTCATTGACCTGGCACTGCACCCAGATAACTTGCCAGGTCAGTGCCAGGGAACCTACGGAGAATCCGTGTACTGACAGACTAATTCAGGGGGCAGGTGGGGTTGGGGGGGGGGGGGGTGGGTGGGGGCGAGTAGGGATTCTGGAAGATATTCAACATTAAAGGGCAAACATGGGCTCAGTCTGAGTCATACTGCAGGTACTTTCAGCATGTCGATTCTTGGTTGTCTGCTGACGAAGGGGATGTAGCAGGTGAGGAATCGTTCTAAGTGCTATGATGCGAACTCATTCATTCATTCCTTTATTCGTTAATTCATTCATTCATTCATTCATTCATTCATACAATCTGTTAGATTCTCTGTAACTGCCGACATTCCTGGACGTGAGTGTAAGCTCGTAAAGAAATGTCAAGGACACTTTTCCCAGACCTTCAGGAAACTTGGGCACATAGGGCTAGATCTATGTTCTACTGACCAATCGGCACTTGGTGGGTGATGTGGTCAACATCTCACCGACCGCCTTTACTTCCCAGGACTGGACCTGGTATCAATTTAAGGCTGGGTCAACCTTGGGTTTCGTCATGACCTGAATCTGTGACCTTTCGATTAGCAGGCGATCGTCTACCCGCTACACCACATCGGCTCGTGGGGCTCTTTTTGGGTGTTGTATCTGTTGATAGATTACTTTCTGCCAGGTTACCTGCTGACAGATTACTTTCTGCCAGGTTACCTGCTGACAGATTACTTTCTGCCAGGTTACCTGCTGACAGATTACTTTCTGCCAGGTTACCTGCTGACAGATTACTTTCTGCCAGGTTACTTGTTGATAGATTTCTTTCTGCCAGGTTACATGCTGATAGATTACTTTCTGCCAGGTTACCTGCTGATAGATTACTTTCTGCCAGGTTACCTGCTGATAGATTACTTTTTGCCAGGTTAGCTGCTGATAGATTACTTTCTGATAGGTTACCTGCTAATAGATTACTTTCTGCCAGGTTAATTATTTGTAGATAACTTTCTGCCAGGTAACCTGCTGATAGATTACTTTCTGCCAGGTTACCTGCTGATAGATTACTTTCTGCTAGGTTACGTATTGACAGATTACTTTGCCTGCGGCGTCATTAGGTACTGCTGGACACTGTGGTCAGATCATCGCGACATCTTGTAGCAGACATTTGGGCAGCATCCAAGAGATGCCAGAGTGCTCTGTTTTACTTCTAACCCAAGCCTGAGTCTAAAAATTCTTAACGCAGTGAACGAACTCCGTAGCACCGGCAAGGATCATAAAATACTTTAGGTAGATTTTTAACTCAAAATTTTGCCCCGACAGCGCATAGGTTACTCTTTTCTTTCTGGGCAGTACGTGGGATTTGAGCAACGATATAAGTGGGCAGTAGATGGGATTTCAGCAACTATATAAGTGGGCAGTAGATGGGATTAGAGCATCGATACAAGTGGGCAGTAGATGGGATTATAGCATCGATACAAGTGGGCAGTAGATGGGATTTGAGCAATGATATAAGTGGCAGTAGATGGGATTATAGCAACGATATAAGTGGCAGTAGATGGGATTATAGCAACGATATAAGTGGGCAGTAGATGGGATTATAGCAACGATATAAGTGGGCAGTAGATGGGATTATAGCAACGATATAAGTGGGCAGTAGATGGGATTATAGCAGCGATATAAGTGGGCAGTAGATGGGATTATAGCAGCGATATAAGTGGGCAGTAGATGGGATTATAGCAACGATATAAGTGGGCAGTAGATGGGATTTCAGCAACGATATAAGTGGGCAGTAGATGGGATTTGAGAAACGATATAAGTGGGCAGTAGATGGGATTTCAGCAACGATATAAGTGGGCAGTAGATGGGATTTCAGCAACGATATAAGTGGGCAGTAGATGGGATTTGAGAAACGATATAAGTGGGCAGTAGATGGGATTTCAGCAACGATATAAGTGGGCAGTAGATGGGATTTGAGAAACGATATAAGTGGCAGTAGATGGGATTATAGCAACGATATAAGTGGGCAGTAGATGGGATTTGAGCATCGATACAAGTGGGCAGTAGATGGGATTTAAGCAACGATATAAGTGGGCAGTAGATGGGATTTGAGCAACGATATAAGTGGGCAGTAGATGGGATTTGAGCAACGATATAAGTGGGCAGTAGATGGGATTTGAGCAACGATATAAGTGGGCAGTAGATGGGATTTGAGCAACGATATAAGTGGGCAGTAGATGGGATTTGAGCATCGATACAAGTGGGCAGTAGATGGGATTTAAGCAACGATATAAGTGGGCAGTAGATGGGATTTGAGCAATGATATAAGTAGCAGTAGATGGAATTATAGCAACGATATAAGTGGGCAGTAGATGGGATTTGAGCAACGATATAAGTGGGCAGTAGATTGGATTATAGCAACGATATAAGTGGGCAGTAGATGGGATTTAAGCAACGATATAAGTGGGCAGTAGATGGGATTTGAGCAACGATATAAGTAGGCAGTAGATGGGATTTAAGCAACGATATAAGTGGGCAGTAGATGGGATTTGAGCAACGATATAAGTGGGCAGTAGATGGGATTATAGCAACGATATAAGTGGGCTGTAGATGGGATTATAGCAACGATATAAGTGGGCAGTAGATGGGATTATAGCAACGATATAAGTGGGCAGTAGATGGGATTATAGCAACGATATAAGTGGGCAGTAGATGGGATTTCAGCAATGATATAAGTGGGCAGTAGATGGGATTATAGCAACGATATAAGTGGGCAGTAGATGGGATTTGAGCAATGATATAAGTGGCAGTAGATGGGATTATAGCAACGATATAAGTGGGCAGTAGATGGGATTATAGCAACGATATAAGTGGGCAGTAGATGGGATTATAGCAACGATATAAGTTGGCAGTAGATGGGATTATAGCAACGATATAAGTGGGCAGTAGATGGGATTATAGCAACGATATAAGTTGGCAGTAGATGGGATTATAGCAACGATATAAGTGAGCAGTAGATGGGATTTCAGCAATGATATAAGTGGGAAGTAGTTGGGATTATAGCAACGATTTAAGTGGGCAGTAGATGGGATTTGAGCAACGATATAATTGGCAGTAGATGGGATTATAGCAACGATATAAGTGGGCAGTAGATGGGATTTCAGCAATGATATAAGTGGGCAGTAGTTCGGATTTCAGTAACGATATAAGCTGAAAAGCATTTACTGGCGGCAGAGATGTGGTTTCTGAGAAGAATTCAAAGAATTTCATGAAAAGACAAACAAAGTAATCCTTTTGCAGACATATGAAGGTCATAAACTTATTAGAACAATTAGGCGTATGTAGTCAGTATTTATTAGTGTCGACATGGTATGCGAGGGAATGTACTCCAAAACTTGGCAACAACTGGCGAGATTGATGGAAAGAGAGCAAGATGAAGGAGAAGAGAAAAACACCCGGACCGCCTGGCCAGACTGAATGGGCGAGACAAGTTCATTGAACTGATCCGTATTTCTGGTGATCGTTTCAGATGACAAAACATAACAGCCGACGCTTATCGGCACGGCAAGTGATGATGACGATGATGATGAGGGTCGGCAGTGCAGACCAGCTATGGCAAACTAGTCAACGTCAAATGACTGGGGTTGGTTTGTAGATTTCTAACCAACTTTGTGATTATTCTCTGGATTTTTCCCCAGTGCAACGGAGTTTGTGAACGGTGCTAAGATTCTCATTCTGTGATCTGCTTAGGTTGGACAGGAATGTAGTAACGATGGAGATATAAGCCAACTACCGCACAATACACAATACAAACGCGGCCAAATCTATCATACACTTGTAGACAGCAGGGTGAAGTATGTGCAGCAAACACTCACGCCTGGCGCGCGCGCACACACACACACTCACACCATGCAGCAGCAAAGCCTCTGAAGTTCAAAGTTTATTAACGTCAAGTTTAAACTTCAAAAGAAATCTGTGTCAAAACTGACAATCTGCGAGTGGGAGAGATAAGGCCGTTGTTAACTGGGCAGAAGATTGCGCAAGTGACCGCTTATCGTTTTGTCTTGTTTTGTGGGGGTTGTGTGGGAATCATGCTTCTAGGGGTTGTGGGGGAATCATGCTTCGACAAGCTTCTGTTGTCTTGTCTGTGTCCTGGGGAGGATGAGTATGTGTGGTATGGTGGGGTTCTGTGTGTGTGTGTGTGTGTGTGTGTGTGTGTAAACTGCTTTAGTTCTGTGTGTGTGTGATGTGCTGTAGTTCTGTATGTGTGTGATGTGCTGTAGTTCTGTGTTAGATGCAGCGTAGTTCTATATGTGGGATGCGGTGTGGTTCTGTGTGTTGGATATGGTGTTGATTTGAGGGATGTGACAAAGCTCTCTGTGTGTGGGATGTGGTGTCGTTCAATGTGTGGGATGTGGCGTACGTAGATCTGTGCGTCTGGGGTGTGGCCTACTTTTGTGTATGTGTGTGGGATGTGGCGTAGTTCTGTTTGTGTGATTTGGCGTAGTTCTAAGTGTGTGTGATGTAGCGTAGTTTTTGTGTGCGGGATTTGGTGTAGTTTTGTGTATGGGATGTGGTGTAGTTCGTGTGTGGGATGAGACATAGCTCTATGTGTGGGATGTGGTGTAGTTCTGTGTATGGGATGTCGTGTAGTTCTGGGTATGGGATGTGGTGTAGTTCGTGTGTGGGATGAGGCGTAGCTCTATGTGCGGGATGAGGTGTAGTTCTGTGTATGTGTGATGTGATGTAGGTATATGTGTGTGTGCTCTTGAAAATCGCTGTACATTTACTTAACGAGCTCTGGCGCCCAGTGGACTAAACTGCCAACACAGCTTTATTTAAACTCCTAGGGGACTGAACGGCCTACAATTTTATTTAATCCTCAAGTTACGGCCCCTGGCTTTACCTGGGATATTTATGTTTCCATTCTCACGGGTCTCGTCAGTCTATTTGCCAGACATCGACCTGGCTGGTTTGAGATACGGAGATAGGTGATATTGTGTATTTGTATAGTATTATCCAATTTGTGTATGTGATGATGAAAGCTCCATAGCCGCAACGTTCACTTTTTTGTGTTTGCTTTATTGTGAAGCTCGCTGATAAACTTTTCGTTCGGTTTTTTATCTTTCCTTGATGTGTGTGCGTGTGATGTGATGTGTGTGTGTTTTGTGATATGTGTGTGTGTGTGTGTGTGTGAGAGAGAGAGAGATGTGATGAGTGTGTGTGTGTGATGTGATGTGATGTGATGTAGTTCTCTTACGTGATACACATATAATTGTTTTTGTGTGGAAATCGCTAGGATCTAGTGCGTTTGTGGGGAGATGATGTAGAGATATCTTAGACTTCAGTGCCATTGTGTAGAGATATCCTAGACTTCAGTGCCATTGTGTAGAGATATCCTAGACTTCAGTGCCATTGTGTAGAGATATCCCGTACTCTAGCATTGTTGTGTAGAGATATCCTGGACTTTAGCGCTACTGTGGGGAGATATCCCGGGCTCTAGCATTTTTGTGCAGAGATATCCTGGATTTTAATTGTTTGTGTGGAGATATCCTGGACTCTAGTGGTTGGGAGGGAGCTATCTTGGACTCTATTTGTCTGCAGATATCTTGGACACTAGTGATTTGTGAAGAGATATCATGGACTCTAGTGCTACTGTAGGGAGATATCCCGGTCTCTAGCAATGTTGTGTAGAGATATTTTGGACTCTAGTGGTTTGTGTGCAGACATCCAGGACTCTAGCATTGTTCTGTGGAGATATCCAGGACTCTAGCATTGTTGTGTGGAGATATCCAGGACTCTAGTATTATTGTGTGGAGATACCCTGGACTAGTGGTTTGTGCGGATATATCTCGGCGAATAGCCATTCTACGGAGACAGACGCAGCGATACGGCAAAACCAGTGGCAACGATGC
>CAJHNH020002157.1:695992-725992 GCA_905116865.2 Candidula unifasciata
ACACGAGGCAACAACCTGAGGTGATCATATTGGCACCAAGCTAACACGGGGCAACAACTTGAGGTGACCACATCAACAACAGGCTAACACGAGGCAACAACTTGAAGTGACCACATCAACAACAGGCTAACACGAGGCAACAACTTGAGGTGACAACACCAACAACAGGCTAACACGAATCAACAACCTGAGGTGACCATATTAGCACCAAGCTAACACGGGGCAACAACTTGAGGTGACTATATCAGCACCAAGCAACAACTTAAGCACTCAGCTTTTATGGACAGACGTACATCAGCTCTACAGAATCCGGTCAAAATGGACGCTAGGCACAGTCACTGTCTTGAGTCGTGACAAACTTTTCGCTTCTGCCAGACGGTGGCCGTTGCATTTATGCTCCATGTGCAAATTGAAAGGATATAGCTTCGTCGCCTAGCTACTGAGCTGAGTGCATGGAGCGACACTGTGAGCTGCGGATTTCATTTGAAATGTTTTCGACTGTGACCAACGTGGTGTAGTGAATTTTAGATTAAGAAAATGGCGCGCAGCATGTCGTCGCAATATTGGTGGTGCCCTTATATGATTTAAATTGATAGGGTGTGCAACTGCTTAACTTCTGCTACCGTCGATGATGAACTGCATTTCTAATGTCTGTTTGTGTTAGCACTTCAGATGCCTAGTACATACCTTTATTGTGTGTGTATGCTAGTGCATAGCCTGAGACAGTAGTCCGACAATCTTTCTACAAGGAACTGACAAACATTCTGTGTGTTTTTCGTTGACACTTGAGCGAAGCGACCATGGGGTGACCCGTTTGCTGAAGCTAATGTAACCAAGATGACCACGAATCCTGTGCTTGGCACACCAGGCGAATGTCACAAGGATCACAGTTTCGCTTTAAAAGAAACAACCACAACCAAAAAAACGTTGGTTGGTAAACAAAGGAACGGATAACACTGACATCTTATGTCTCTCTTTGTAAACACGGGAGCCGCGGTAGTGCAGCGGCTACACGCTCCCTAACCTACCGGAAGGTCGTGGGTTTCAATCCTGTCGGTGCGGGACTTTTTTTCAAAAACGACCTTGCTTTTTAGGTCGACCCAGTATTAAATGAGTACCAGGTACAGCACCGGGAAGTGAAGGTGGTCGGCCACATCACACATCGAGCACCTACTGGTCTAATTAAAATAGAGGTCTAGCCCTATATGCCCTATATGCCTGCAGGAGTGGAAAAGGTTTCTTTTATTATCCACATGCAGCAGTCCTACACTCATTACATTTCTCCATCCACACATACAACATACACTCATTACATTTCTCCACCCACACATACAACATACACTCATTACATTTCTCCACCCACACATACTACATACACTCATTACCTTTCTCCACCCACACATACACTCATTACCTTTCTCCACCCACCCACACATACAACATACACTCATTACTTTTCTTCACCCACACACACAACATACACTCATTACATTTCTCCACCCACACATACAACAGTGATACACTCATTACATTTCTCCACCCGCACATACAACAGTGATACACTCATTACATTTCTCCACCCGCACAAACAACAGTGATACACTCATTACATTTCTCCACCCGCACATACAACAGTGATACACTCATTACATTTCTCCACCCGCACAAACAACAGTGATACACTCATTACATTTCTCCACCCGCACATACAACAGTGATACACTCATTACATTTCTCCACCCGCACATACAACAGTGATACACTCATTACATTTCTCCACCCGCACATACAACAGTGATACACTCATTACATTTCTCCACCCACACATACAACAGTGATACACTCATTACATTTCTCCACCCGCACAAACAACAGTGATACACTCATTACATTTCTCCACCCGCACATACAACAGTGATACACTCATTACATTTCTCCACCCGCACAAACAACAGTGATACACTCATTACATTTCTCCATCCGCACATACAACAGTGATACACTCATTACATTTCTCCACCCGCACAAACAACAGTGATACACTCATTACATTTCTCCACCCGCACATACAACAGTGATACACTCATTACATTTCTCCACCCGCACATACAACAGTGATACACTCATTACATTTCTCCACCCACACATACAACAGTGATACACTCATTACATTTCTCCACCCGCACATACAACAGTGATACACTCATTACATTTCTCCACCCGCACATACAACAGTGATACACTCATTACATTTCTCCACCCGCACAAACAACAGTGATACACTCATTACATTTCTCCACCCGCACAAATAACAGTGATACACTCATTACATTTCTCCACCCGCACATACAACAGTGATACACTCATTACATTTCTCCACCCATACATACAAATACACTCAATACATTTCTCCACCAACACATACAAATACACTCAGTATATTTCTCCACCCACACATACAACAGTCGTACACTCAATACATTTCTAGACCCACACATACAACAGTCGTAAACTCATTACTTTTCTCCACCCACACATACAACAGTGATAAACTCAGTACATTTCTCCACCCACACATACAACATACACTCAGTACATTTCTCCACCCACACATACAACATACACTCAGTACATTTCTCCACCCACACATACAACATACACTCAGTACATTTCTCCACCCACACATACAACATACATTCAGTAAATTTCTTCACCCACACATACAACAATGATACACTCAGTTCCAAACAACAATGACACCTAGATGATGTTACTGTTCCAACCAGCGATGACACCCAGATACTGTTACTGTTTCAACCAACGATGACAACCAGACACTGTTACTGTTCCAACCAGCGATGACACCCAGATACTGTTACTGTTTCAACCAACGATGACACCCAGATACTGTTACTGTTTCAACCAACGATGACACCCAGATGATGTTACTGTTCAAACCAACGATGACACCCAGATTATGTTTCTGTTCCAACCAACGATGACACCCAGATGATGTTACTGTTCCAACTTACGATGACACCCAGATGATGTTACTGCACCAATCAACGATGACACCCAGATGATGTTACTGTTCAAACCAACGATGACACCCAGGAGGTGATGTTACTGTTCCAACCAACGATGACACCCAGGTGATCTTACTGTTCCAAACAATGATGACACCCAGATGATGTTACTGTTCAAACCAACGATGACACCCAGATGATGTTACTGTTTCAACCAATGATGACACCCAGATGATGTTACTGTTCCAGCCAATGATGACACCCAGATGATGTGACTGTTTCAACCAATGATGACACCCAGATGATGTTACTGTTTCAACCAATGATGACACCGAAAAGATGTTACTGTTCAAACCAACGATGACACCCAGATGATATTACTGTTTCAACCAACGATGACACCCAGGTGATGTTACTGTTTCAACCAACGATGACACCCAGATGATGTTACTGTTTCAACCAACAATGACACCCAGATGATGTTACTGTTCCAGCCAATGATGACACCCAGATGATGTGACTGTTTCAACCAATGATGACACCCAGATGATGTTACTGTTTCAACCAATGATGACACCGAAAAGATGTTACTGTTCAAACCAACGATGACACCCAGATGATATTACTGTTTCAACCAATGATGACACCCAGATGATGTTACTGTTTCAACCAACGATGACACCCAGATGATGTTACTGTTCCAACCAACAATGACACCCAGATGATGTTACTGTTCCAACCAACAATGACAACCAGATGATGTTACTGTTTCAACCAACAATGACACCCAGATGATGTTACTGTTTCAACCAACAATGACACCCAGATGATGTTACTGTTCCAACCAACCATGACACCCAGGTGATGTTACTGTTTCAACCAACGATGACACCCAGAAGATGTTACTGTTCCAACCAACAATGACACCCAGATGATGTTACTGTTTCAACCAACAATGACACCCAGATGATGTTACTGTTCCAACCAACAATGACACCCAGATGATGTTACTGTTCCAATCAACGAGGACATCCAGATGATGTTACTGTTCCAACCAACAATGACACCCAGATGATGTTACTGTTTCAACCAACAATGATACCCAGATGATGTTACTGTTCCAACCAACAATGACACCCAGATGATGTTACTGTTCCAATCAACGAGGACATCCAGATGATGTTACTGTTCCAACCAATGATGACACCCAGATGATGTTACTGTTCCAACCAATGATGACACCCAGATGACGCTACTGTTCAAACCAACGATGACACCTAGATGATGTTACTGTTCCAACCAACAATGACACCCAGATGATGTTACTGTTCCAACCAACAATGACACCTAGATGATGTTACTGTTCCAACCAACAATGACACCTAGATGATGTTACTGTTCCAACCAACAATGACATCCAGATGATGTTACTGTTTCAACCAATGATGACACCCAGATGATGTTACTGTTTCAACCAATGATGACACCCAGATGATGTTACTGTTCCAAACAACAATGACACCCAGGTGATGTTACTGTTCCAACCAACAATGACACCCAGATGATGTTACTGTTCCAACCAACAATGACACCCAGATGATGTTACTGTTCCAACCAACGATGACACCCAGATGATGTTACTGTTCCAACCAACAATGACACCCAGATGATGTTACTGTTCCAATCAACAATGACACCCAGATGATGTTACTGTTCCAACCAACGATGACAACCAGATGATGTTACTGTTCCAAACAACGATGACACCCAGATGATGTTACTGTTTCAACCAACAATGACACCCAGATGATGTTACTGTTTCAACCAACGATGACACCCAGATGATGTTACTGTTTCAACCAACGATGACACCCAGATGATGTTACTGTTCCAAACAACGATGACAACCAGATGATGTTACTGTTCCAACCAACAATGACAACCAGATGATGTTACTGTTCCAACCAACAATGACAACCAGATGATGTTACTGTTCCAACCAACAATGACACCCAGATGATGTTACTGTTCCAAACAACGAGGACAACCAGATGATGTTACTGTTCCAACCAACGATGACATCCAGATACTGTTACTGTTCCAACCAACGATGACACCCAGATGATGTTACTGTTCCAAACAACGAGGACAACCAGATGATGTTACTGTTCCAACCAACAATGACACCCAGATGATGTTACTGTTCCAACCAACAATGGCAACCAGATGATGTTACTGTTCCAACCAACAATGACACCCAGATGATGTTACTGTTCCAAACAACGAGGACAACCAGATGATGTTACTGTTCCAACCAACAATGACAACCAGATGATGTTACTGTTCCAACCAACAATGACACCCAGATGATGTTACTGTTTCAACCAACAATGACACCCAGATGATGTTACTGTTCCAACCAACGATGACACCTAGATGATGTTACTGTTCCAACCAACGATGACACCCAGATGATGTTACTGTTCCAATCAACGATGACATCCAGATGATGTTACTGTTCCAATCAACGCACGCCACAAAATTCACCTGCACGTGTCAGGGCGCTGGCGTGTGTTAATTTGCTGCCAGTTACAAACTGGGTGGTTACCTGCACAAGTGTGTGAGCTGCTTGAGCACAGGCAAACCCCACACATTAGCTGCCACACAGTTTGCCCTGACACAATCTAGTTGTTGGTGTGGTTTGTGAGGGAGGTGCCAAGGATGATCAGAATGTCAACGTGGGCTCGCAGACTGCAACCGATTAGAGTTTTGGGCGGGGCTTCTGTGACTGGCACCCCAAGTATGTCCAACTGGCACCCCAAGCATGTCCAACTAGCAATCCAAGCATGTCCAACTGGCACCCCAAGCATGTCCAACTGGCAACCCAAGCATGTAAAACTGGAACCCCAAGCATGTCCAACTGGCCCCCCAAGCATGTCCAACTGGCAACCCAAGCATATCCAACTGGCACCCCAAGCATGTCCAACTGGAACCCCAAGCATGTCAAATTAGCACCCCAAGCATGTCCAACTGGCACCCCAAGCATGTCCAACTGGAACCCCAAGCATGTCCAACTGGCACCCCAAGCATGTCCAACTGGCATCCCAAGCATGTCAAATTGGCACCCCAAGCATGTCCAACTGGCACCCCAAGCATGTCCAACTGGCATCCCAAGCATGTCAAATTGGCACCCCAAGCATGTCCAACTGGCACCCCAAGCATGTCAAATTGGCACCCCAAGCATGTCCAACTGGCACCCCAAGCATGTCCAACTGGAACCCCAAGCATGTCCAACTCGTTTCCTCGCAAACCCATCTCCTTTAACACATTGTACGTGGCGGTGGAGATAAGACCTCTTGCGCGCGCCTACCTGGACGGCGAAGATTTCTACCGAGTATGCGTCGACTCTCCTTAGACCGGCCGCGAGCTCACAATACTTTTCGAGTTTGTTCATGTGATTTTTGGACATTTGCGACTCCTACGGCAGGGTCAGCTCAATCTGAATCAGCTGCCGTTTTTCCGTAGAGTGAAGGGCTATATCAGGTCTGGAGCGTCTGCTTAGCTCTGCAAAGTGGACAGGTCTTGTCATGGTTTGTTCACTAGGGTCAACGGAAGAAGAAAGTGGAAGAGGGGGATTTATACATATTTCCATGGCGTGTATGTGTGGCATCCTGATTGCTGTGGTGCGCCTCCTGGCTGGTTGCCTCCGACTTCAGCACCTTGTTTTGCTAGGGTAGACTGTGATCATACTCGAGGAGAGTAGGCTCATCCATTCGTCTTTCGCCTTTACCTCGTTTGTTGTCCCATCCAGTTTCCCGCTGGGGGTTGAGAGCCCAACCTTCAACTGGATTGCTGGGAAGAACAGGGTCCACCACGTGAAGGTGAGGTAGGCTTGAGCAAGAGAGGCTAATAGACATTAAGAGTCTTGTTTTCGCGTCATTGCTCTATTCCACAAAAAGAAAAGAATCATTATATCAATCAGGAAACCACCAGCCCCAGCACAAGACGACTATTTTATTGTGGACAGATCAGAACAAGTCATTATCCCCCGCCTCAGAACAGGACACAATCGATTACGTAACAACATGTACACACAATTCAAGATAGGCGTATCAGCCATGTGCACCTGTGAAAAGGTGCACCTGTGAAAAGGAGTCCCAGACAGCAGAGCATGTACTCCAGGACTGCACCGAATTACACATTAAGGCAAACCTTTTGGCCAGAAAGAACAACAGTGGAACGTAAACTCTATGGACCACTGAATGAACTAACAACGACAGTGAAATTTATGCAAGAGACTAAATTGCTGATATAGACAACTTATTTCAGGCGAACGAAAGAAGAAGAAAAAAAAAGGAGGAGGGGAAGATAGAGGAGTAGGAGGAGAAGAGAAGGAAGGGGAGAAGAAGGAAAAGCGGTAGATGGAGAAAGAAGTGAAGAAGAAGAAGACTGTGATGTCACAGTTCTAGCCAGCCTTGTACATGTTGTTTGCCATTGGATTGGAAGAGGGTAAGAATAGCTCTGCAGCACACACCCCAGGAGGATGGACGGAACTCTGGTAACTTACGAGAAGAAACGTGTATATGCCGACCTGGCTTCGACAGGCAAGCCATTTTGTGGGGGCGCAAACAACGTAAAATCTATGTATTCAGTTGGCAGTTTTCGAACTTGGTTCGTTGGTTAAGTCAAGAAGCCATTTCACTATAGGACACGTTTGTCTAAAGACGGCTGGTACAGACGAGCCCTACAAAACCAAGTTCTATCACACGATTAGTCTTTCAACAACGTCTCAGTTAGGAGGGGTATCAGGTAGTTATGTCCCTTGCACAGAGCTGTCGGTAATTGGAAAAGCTGAAACCAACCAGATAAGATTTGGGGAGTTTTAGGGGGAAAAAAGAGGGGGGGGGTCGGATGGAGGGATTATTACGTTGCACAACAGGACCAGGACATTGAGGACAATCAACAGGACAGGGGAACAATCTAATCTAGTACAGACCAGGGACATTGATCTGGCAGCAGGCAGCCAGTTAGTCAACGCTTCCATCACAGACAACGATCGACAGTCGCAGCATTTATTACAAACCTAATTCCGAGAGTCGTAACTCTGGTTAACCAGACGATTGGCGAGGCTGTTCATTGGGCTATTATCGTTGTTGCAGCCAGAGTTGTGACTGCTGTTCTGTCACTGGGTTTGTTACCAAATTAGACCAAATTATTGTTCATTAAACCATGCTTCTTTTCTCTTACCCACAGCCAGTCTTAGCCAAGGAGCCCACGAGTTCAGCACTGAGAATGGAGATGTCAAATCAACCGGGACCCTCGGTAGTCCCTATTGACGTTCCTGTATCAACTGTCTTCAGCGGGCCAGCCCGGCAGTATCGCAGAATCTACCTTTGATTGCACGTTCCCGTCCATTTTACCACCACGCTACCCCCTGTTAGATTATTTCCTCCTCCCCTTCTTCTTCTTTGTTATCTTTCTGTGTTAATTTCTTTCTTTAATGAACCTGCGGGGATATAATGTTTGAATGTTGCAGGGCATTTTAAAGGCATCTGGTCCTGGGCGACCCAGAGTGAGCAGACTAGCCCGGAGACACACAAGTACCGGAGACACCCAGGTACCGGAGACACACAAGTACTGGAGACACACAAGTACCGGAGACACACAAGTACCGGAGACACACAAGTACCAGAGACACACAAGTACCAGAGATACGCAAGTACCAGAGACACACAAGCACCGGAGACACCCAAGTACCAGAGACACACAAGTACCGGAGACACCCAAGTACCGGAGACACACAAGTACCAGAGATACGCAAGTACCAGAGACACACAAGTACCGGAGACACACAAGTACCAGAGACACACAAGTACCGGAGACACCCAAGTACCGGAGACACACAAGTACCGGAGACACCCAAGTACCGGAGACACACAAGTACCGGAGACACCCAAGTACCGGAGACACACAAGTACCGGAGACACACAAGTACCGGAGACACACAAGTACCTGAGACACACAAGTACCGGAGACACACAAGTACCGGAGACACACAAGTACCGGCTTGTCAACATGACTCAGGTCTCTGTATTTAAATCGCTCCAGTGATTTGACAAATAAGCTCTTTCCTTCATTTGGTTTCTTCCCGTCCGGTCACCGTTAGGTTAGGTTACATGCAATATCTTGCTTGCGGTCATGTATTTTGTCATTGTTAGTTTCTGTTTGCTGCCATTTCTCTCATGATTTCCACTAAAGCTTCCGGGTGTCCATGGCTTAGGCCAGTGGTTCTTAAACTTCCTAGAACCGCGACCCTTTAATACAGTTCTTTATGTTGAGGCGACCCTTTAATACAGTTCTTTATGTTGAGGCGACCCTTTAATACAGTTCTTCATGTTGAGGCGACCCTTTAATACAGTTCTTTATGTCGAGGCGACCCTTTAATACAGTTCTTTATGTTGTGGCCACCCTTTAATACAGTTCTTTATGTTGTGGCGACCCTTTAATACAGTTCTTTATGTTGTGGCGACCCTTTAATACAGTTCTTTATGTTGAGGTGACCCCTAAACCATATAACTATTTTCGTCGCTACTTCATAACTGCAATGAATAAGTGTGTACAAAGGGAACCAACATTTTGCAAATAAATAAACTAGATCTACACAATGGATCTTCTTCTTCTTCTTATTTTTCTTTTTCTTCTTCTTCTACTTCTTCTTCTTATTTTTCTTCTTCTTCTTCTTCTTCTTCTTCTTCTTCTTCTTCTTCTTCTTCTTCTTCTTCTTCTTCTTCTTCTTCTTTTTTTCTTTTTCTCCTTCTTCTTCTTCTCCTTCTTCTTCTTTTTCCTTTTCTTTTTCTTTTTCTTTTTCTTCTTCTTCTTCTTCTTCTTCTTCTTCTTCTTCTTCTTCTTCTTCTTCTTCTTCTTCTTCTTCTTCTTTTTCTTCTTCTTCTTCTGCCGTCTCACTGATACCAGGTTGTAGCCCAGTATCATGGTTTTGTCGTTTTACTGTTACCAGGTTGTGGGCCTGAATCGGGGTTTTCTGTTTGTCGTTTTACTGTTACCAGGTTGTGGGCCTGAATCGGGGTTTTCTGTATTTGCTTCGTGTTTCTCGGGTGACTTTGTTTCTCTGTAACAAAACTGCACGGAAGATTGCACAGGACAGGAAAGCATGGAAAGTCCTCTCTGAAGCCTCATGTGCCACTAGGCATAACGAGAACTGATGATGATACAACATGGATTCGCACGCAAAACTCCAGTTTTTGAACAAGACCAATGTCTAGAAGTGGACGAACAGCCGGAAATTGCCGCCGGAGTTTACAGCTGGTGAACGCTAAGGAGAAGAGAAGAAATTGTATCAATGACCTTGATATTTCAGAAAAGCGTCACAAGGTTAAAGTTCACCTGTACAGTCAGGTGACAAGATTTGAGAGATTGCTCAGTTTGTGTACTTAGCTGCAACAAACGTGTTGCCCCAGCTACTGCTGCTCAAGCTGTCTACCAAGCGTGAAGAGGGTGCTAGCTGTTTGTAACCCTTTGAAACAAAAAGTTCGTTCGTTCAAAATCTAATTACCGCTGGCAGCCAGGCATAGCTACATTTCTGCCGCCAGTTTTGCTGGCAAATCAGATGTCACTGAACACATCTACGTGTTTCTTTTCTTTTCGTGAGTTGGGGGAGGTGGGGGGGGGGGGGAGGTGTCATACTTAAGAACAATGGTTCCGGGGTGGGGGGGGGGGGTTCAAACTTAAGAACAATGGTCCCCAAGGGGTGGGGGGGGGGGTTTGGGGGGGGGGGTCATATTTTAGAACAATATTCCCCATAAGGGGGGAGGGTGTCACACTTTAGAACAATGGTCCCCGGGGGGGGGGGGGGGTCATATTTTAGAACAATATTCCCCGGAAGGGGGGAGGGTGTCACACTTTAGAACAATGGTCCCGGGGGGGGGGGGAGGGGGTCATATTTTAGAACAATATTCCCCGGAAGGGGGGAGGGGGTGTCACACTTTAGAACAATATTTTCCGCAAAGGAAGGGGGGGGGGGGTAATATTTTAGAACAATGAGGAATGAAATCAACCCCCATATTAGAAATGGAGAAAGCTGGGAAAACACAGGCACTGAGAGAACGCAGAGATACAAAGTTGCACATTCAAGCTGAAAAGTTCCTCAGTATGCCAGATCACCCAATGGAAAATAGATTTCAGAACCAAGCCTTGGGACGGTTAAAAAGAAGCAGCTTTATACACCAAGCAAAAAGAATATGTAGACAAACTGCTGACCTTCCAGAAATTGGTTGTTCACTTAACAGTATTCCAGAACAAACCCCATGGAGAGAAAAATGCAAACTAACAGTACAAATCCAGACAAATGTGAAAAGAATATTTGACAAGAAAGAGCAAGATAGTGTACAACTTAGAATAGCCACCCTCAGTTATATTAATGAAGAATACCCACAAGAACAATGGCTCAGAGTCTATACAGATGGGTCCACAGAAAATGCAGTTAGAAATGGTGGTGCTGAGGTGTACACAGAATTCCCAGATGGTACTAGGGATAAGTCCAGCGTACCAACCGGAAAGTACTGCCATAACTATGATGCAGAAACCCAGGCTATCAAGATAGCTACAGAGAAACTGCTAAATACCAATCTTGGCTCACAGTATGTGGTAATGCTGACAGATGCAAAATCAGAACTTGAAGCACTCCAGTCTAGGAAACTACCAGAATTGCAAACAACAACACAACTTAGCCTTCAGCAAAGAGTTGTAATGCAGTGGATACCATCACATTGTGGAGTGCCTGGAAATGAGAAAGCTGATCAACTGGCAGGGGAAGGTGCGACAAAAGTGCAGCCGGATGTACCAGTCACATACCACCGAAAGAAAAGAATCATTAAATCGATCAGGAAACAACCAGCCGCAGCACAAGACGACTATTTTATTTTGGACAGATCAGAACAAGTCATTATCCTCCGCCTCAGAACAGGGCACAACCGATTACGTAACCACATGTACACAAAATTCAAGATAGGCGTATCAGCCATGTGCACCCACGCTCCCGCACTCCCTCTTGCGTATACCTCACCCTTTGAGTATATGAAACAACTCACAACAACTAGATCAGAAAATAGAGTTTAAAACCTGATGTACACAATATTATACAACAACTAGATCAGAACATAGAGTTTAAAACCGGATGTACACAATATTATACAACAACTAGATCAGAACATAGAGTTTAAAACCGGATGTACACAATATTATACAACAACTAGATCAGAACATAGAGTTTAAAACCGGATGTACACAATATTATACAACAACTAGATCAGAACATAGAGTTTAAAACCGGATGTACACAATATTATACAACAACTAGATCAGAACATAGAGTTTAAAACCGGATGTACACAATATTATACAACAACTAGATCAGAACATAGAGTTTAAAACCGGATGTACACAATATTATACAACAACTAGATCAGAACATAGAGTTTAAAACCGGATGTACACAATATTATACAACAACTAGATCCGAATTTAGAGTTTAGAACCGGGTTTACACAACACACAACAACCAGATCAGAACCTGGAGTTTAGAACTGTTGTTTACACAACATTTAGTTAGCATAACCTGCAAGCCTATCAGCTTGCTCATTTGCCTGCACACTTGCCTAGCCTGGTACGAATATGAAACTGATCTGTGTCAGCCACCACCGCTTTAGAGACTCCAGCCACTGACTTCAGACCCAGCCACTGACTTCAGACCCAGCCACTGACTTCAGACCCAGCCACTGACTTCAGACCCAGCCACTGACTACAGACCCAGCCCCTGACTTCAGACCCAGCCACTGACTTCAGACCCAGCCACTGACTTCAGACCCAGCCACTGACTACAGACCCAGCCACTGACTACAGACCCAGCCACTGACTTCAGACCCAGCCACTGACTTCAGACCCAGCCACTGACTACAGACCCAGCCACTGACTTCAGACCCAGCCACTGACTACAGACCCAACCACTGACTTCAGACCCAGCCACTGACTACAGACCCAGCCACTGACTTCAGACCCAGCCACTGACTACAGACCCAGCCACTGACTTCAGACCCAGCCACTGACTTCAGACCCAGCCACTGACTACAGACCCAGCCACTGACTACAGACCCAGCCACTGACTACAGACCCAGCCACTGACTACAGACCCAGCCACTGACTACAGACCCAGCCACTGACTTCAGACCCAGCCACTGACTTCAGACCCAGCCACTGACTTCAAACCCAGCCACTGACTACAGACCCAGCCACTGACTTCAGACCCAGCCACTGACTACAGACCCAGCCACTGACTACAGACCCAGCCACTGACTTCAGACCCAGCCACTGACTTCAGACCCAGCCACTGACTACAGACCCAGCCACTGACTTCAGACCCAGCCACTGACTACAGACCCAGCCACTGACTTCAGACCCAGCCACTGACTACAGACCCAGTCACTGACTTCAGACCCAGCCACTGACTACAGACCCAGTCACTGACTACAGACCCAGTCCATCTTCATCTTCCTGAGCCTGCTCCCATACAAGTTAGGTAGTTCCAGTACCAGTTGTTTATGGCCATAATTTATTGAATATGTGATGTGGTTAATATCAGGCTGCCGCCTTTACTTCCCGAAATATTTCCAAGCATTTAATGAGAACTGATTGAATCTGGCACCAGTGGTTCGTTACAAAAATTGTGTATCTTAAAGAGGATTTGAACACACGACCACGGGCTGGCAGGCGAATGTACTAGCCACTGTCCCTTTCTGTGATTATAGCCAGAGTCATTGTTGAAATAGGTGGGTGCCTGACACTCACCCCCACCAGGACAGCACAGCGAACAACAAACAGCCGGGGACACAAAGTGCCACCATTCGGATGAGAATCACATGGGCATGTCCCAGAAACCCCGTTCCACCGTTAGGGTATATTAGGGCCTCCGAAGACCACCGGAATGGAACCTTAAAACTGTCTTTTTTTTTTTAAATGACGTGTTCATAAAGGGACTGAAGTTGGTGAGTACGTTCGACTGACTGACTGACTTTCTACCCCACCAGGACATCACACAAGCGATAAACACCCGATGACACAATTTGCCACCATGCGGATGAGGATCACCGTGAGAAGCTTCCAGTAACCGCGTTCAGCCATTAGGCCATATTTATGGCCTGGCTATATTGCGGCCCCGGCAAGAGCCAGGGTGGGGCTTCGAATAACGAAAAGTTTTATCCTAAAACAGACGTTGAATGAATGTAGTAAGTACGGTTGACAGCTCGATAAAACGGGTTCTGCACATAAAACTGGAATTTTACTTTTTAAAGAATTTTTTAAAAGATCTGGCTAGGCTAGTAAAATGGAGAACAACATGTTTTGTGCAAAAACCAGGTGAAGCGATCACCATTCAGGTATTTCAGGTAATGACTCTCCTCAATGGCGCGCTTTCTGTAACCAGCAGGCTTGGAGAAATCGACATTCCTGGCACTAAGTACATCTCAAGAGTTGCGGTCCTTGAAGAGCTAATTAACCCGCTCCCAGTTACTAGTGCCCATTGCCAGTCAAACGGTTTGTTTCTTCCACAAAAGCCATTACACAAAATGATTGCCAGGCAGAAATAAAAGAGGGGAAACCCCGGATTTTAATGGGTGGAAATCTTTGCCAAACATTCAAACCACCTACTTGAGAAGCTGATTGTCAATTTCTGTAATTTTCAAGAAGTGCACATTATCTTTTGTATCAAATATCTGTGATATGTACGGGATGTGTACGGGATGTGTACGGGATGTGTACGGGATGTGTACGGGATATGTACGGGATATGTACGGGATGTGTACGTGATGTGTACGGGATGTGTACGTGATGTGTACGTGATGTGCTGACAAATAACAAAGGGAATATTGCATGTGTGAATTTAATTTATATACCCCCCCCCCCTCAGCCCCCTCATCCTCCTTTTCCCCTTGCCCCCCCTCCCCCACCCCACACAAAAAACATTTCCTGATCGTGTTCTGTAGCCCCTTTTCCCCACTTTTGGGCACATAGGGCTAGGGTAATAGGTGGGTGCTGAGGTCAGCAGCTGGCCGGTGGCTTTACTTTACAAGATCTCACCTGTTACCCATTTCATGCTGGAGAGTAAAAGAGATTTTTTTGTTAGAAAAAAAAAAAAAAAACAAGCCCGGCTCCGCTCGTATTTGAAACTGTGACCCTTGGATCTGTAGGTAAGCGATTCCATCGTTACACAGTTATATTAGAGCGGCCCTGGGGTTGCCCAGCAACATGCTGTCTTATATGAAAGTGGGTGATTGGTTAGGGACAAAGTTTCGTCTACGTGTCATGCCGTTTTCCCTTCAGTGGATCTACTTGAGGGCTTACTATCCTTAGATTACAAACTATCAACAAACATGGCAGACTAGCAGGGCTAAATCCTCACCGCCCCAGCCCCAGGCTGGTGGGTCCTAAAGTCCAGTGTCAGGGGCCGGAAGTCTACTGGTCAACGTGTTGTCACCCAGGCATGCAATGACCGTTGTCAGGGACCGGAACTCTACTGGTCAACGTGTTGTCACCCAGACATACACTGACCGTTGTCACGGACAGGAAGTCTACTGGTCAACGTGTTGTCACCCAGACATACACTGACCGTTGTCACGGACAGGAAGTCTACTGGTCAACGTGTTGTCACCCAGGCATACACTGACCGTTGTCATGGACAGGAAGTCTACTGGTCAACGTGTTGTCACCAAGACATACACTGACCGTTGTCACGGACAGGAAGTCAACTGGTCAACGTGTTGTCACCCAGACATACACTGACCGTTGTCAGGGACAGGAAGTCTACTGGTCAACGTGTTGTCACCCAGGCATACACTGACCGTTGTCACGGACAGGAAGTCTACTGGTCAACGTGTTGTCACTGACATTTGGCCGGTTGTCCTCAGTATCACTTTTCTGGAGACTGAACACGGTATCTGGCATCTGCCCTGTTTGTCTGACGTTCACATTGAGATTTTATGTTATCTCTGGGGGGTCAACCTTTATGTTGCAGTACTGAATGGACGCATTTACTATATATCAGAAACGTCAGGCGATGTCATGCTACTGGACAAGAACAGAAACATTTATTAACCGAATAAAAATTCGTTCACTGATTCCGAAAGACAATGTTGTATACCCCCTCTCCAGCACTTCCCTGAGCCGCCTTTCTTACCCTGTCTGGGCTTCAGGTGAGTTTGTACCCATCGGGGGCCTTAATTAATGGTTTAACATAGTTTCCATGATCTGTACCTAGTTATTGTCATTCGAATAGTCATACTCTGCTCTTTGTGTCAGCGGGTGACTCGCCCAGTGTGGGTCCCAGTGTGGGGTCTGAGTGGGGTTCTACTTTACACACTCGACAACTAACACATGGCTAAACTATCTTCGTTAGCCGAACAGTTCGTTAGTGGATTCCCTCGTTAGCTGGGTTCCTCTTGAGTCTAGGTACCACTGTATGAGCCAATGTCTTCATTTGAAGAGAAGCAAACATCAGATAATGTTTAATGTTTATGCTATCTTAGTGTTGTGTAATATGTTCAAAAAAATTGTTTGCAGTATTCAGAAATACCTTCTCAAACAACAAATATTCTGATAATACACAACATCAAATCGAAATGCTGGCGATGCATACATGTGTATATCTTCTTGCCATTCTTTGCTTTCACCGGTTGTAAACTCCAGTGCAAAGCTCTAGCTTTTAGTCCATTTCTCGACATTACTCTGGTTCAAGAGCTTGAGTTTTGCGTGCACGTCCGTTTTACAGGTCTTGCTATTTTGTAAGCAGACTTTAAATTTCCCGTCTAACAGGCAGATGGCCAACACCTTCACAAGAAACTTGTAAATAACAACAGAGTACACACGAGAAGGAAAAGCTGACAGGTAGATAGGGAGAGAGAGAGAGAGAGAGAGAGAGAGAGAGAGAGAGAGAGGTGGAAGGGAGAGAGAGAGAGATGAAGAGAGAAGCGGTAGATGCCAACGGGAACCAAGGTGAACCGTGATAAACAATCTCTGTGTTATAATTTGAAATGTAAGTGGAGTTTTGAAGACTGCTTGTTCTCACCACATGTTGCCACCACGAGGCATCGTCACTCGACACGGCTTGTAGTGGCTTCAAGCATGGCCTAATTGTGTTTTTGCTGACACTAGCAACATCCGTCACTCTTCTGTTTTCTCCCTCCATCTTGGGGTGATCTCTTTGCTCCCTCCATTCAGGGTTGATCTCTTTCCTCCTTCCATCCAGGTGTATTCTCCCTTCATCCAGGTGTATTCTCCCTTCATCGAGGTGTGATCTCTCTTCTCCCTTCATCCAGGGGTGATCTCTCTTCTCCCTTCATTGAGGTGTGATCTCTCTTCTCCCTCCATCCAGGTGTGATCTCTCTTCTCCCTTCATCGAGGTGTGATCTCTCTTCTCCCTTCATCCAGGGGTGATCTCTCTTCTCCCTACATCTAGGTGTGATCTCTCTTCTCCCTCCATCCAGGTGTGATCTCTCTTCTCCCTTTATCCAGGGGTGATCTCTCTTCTCCCTTCATCCAGGTGTATTCTCCCTTCATCGAGGTGTGATCTCTCTTCTCCCTACATCCAGGTCTGATCTCTCTTCTCCCTACACCAAGGTGTGATCTCTCTTCTCCCTCCATCCAGGTGTGATCTCTCTTCTCCCTTTATCCAGGGGTGATCTCTCTTCTCCCTTCATCCAGGTGTATTCTCCCTTCATCGAGGTGTGATCTCTCTTCTCCCTACATCCAGGTGTGATCTCTCTTCTCCCTTCATCCAGGGGTGATCTCTCTTCTCCCTTCATCCAGGTGTGATCTCTTTCCTCCCTCCATCCATGTGTATTCTCCCTTCATCCAGGTGTGATCTCTCTTCTCCCTTCATCCAGGGGTGATCTCTCTTCTCCCTTCATCCAGGTGTGATCTCTCTTCTCCCTTCATCCAGGTGTGATCTCTCTTCTCCATACACCCAGGTTTCATCTCTCTTCTCCCTTCATCCAGGGGTGATCTCTCTTCTCCCTTCATCCAGGTGTGATCTCTTTCCTCCCTCCATCCATGTGTATTCTCCCTTCATCCAGGTGTGATCTCTCTTCTCCCTTCATCCAGGGGTGATCTCTCTTCTCCCTTCATCCAGGTGTGATCTCTCTTCTCCCTTCATCCAGGGGTGATCTCTCTTCTCCCTTCATCCAGGTGTGATCTCTCTTCTCCCTTCATCCAGGGGTGATCTCTCTTCTCCCTTCATCCAGGTGTATTCTCCCTTCATCCAGGTGTGATCTCTCTTCTCCCTTCATCCAGGTGTGATCTCTCTACTCCCTTCATCCAGGTGTGATCTCTTTCCTCGCTCCATCCATGTGTATTCTCCCTTCATCCAGGTGTGATCTCTCTTTTCCCTTCATCCAGGGGTGATCTCTCTTCTCCCTTCATCCTGGTGTGATCTCTCTTCTCCCTTCATCCAGGGGTGATCTCTCTTCTCCCTTCATCCAGGTGTATTCTCCCTTCATCCAGGTGTGATCTCTCTTCTCCCTTCATTCAGGTGTATTCTCCCTTCATCCAGGTGTGATCTCTCTTTTCCCTTCATCCAGGTGTATTCTCCCTTCATCCAGGTGTGATCTCTCTTCTCCCTTCATTCAGGGGTGATCTCTCTTCTCCCTTCATCCAGGGGTGATCTCTCTTCTCCCTTCATCCAGGTGTGATCTCTCTTCTCCTTTCATCCAGGTGTGATCTCTCTTCTCCCTACATCCAGGTGTGATCTCTCTTCTCCCTTCCCTTCATCCAGTGCTCTATGTGGCTGGCCTACTCTCTGTGGCTGGGCCCTCCTCTATGTGGCTGGGCCCTCCTCTATGTGGCTGGCCTACTCTATGTGGCTGGGCCCTCCTCTATGTGGCTGGGTCCTCCTCTATGTGGCTGGGTCCTCCTCTATGTGGCTGGCCTACTCTATGTGGCTGGGTCCTCCTCTATGTGGCTGGCCTACTCTATGTGGCTGTCCTACTCTATGTGGCTGGCCTACTCTATGTGGCTGGCCTACTCTATGTGGCTGTCCTACTCTATGTGGCTGGGCCCTCCTCTATGTGGCTGTTCTACTCTATGTGGCTGTCCTACTCTATGTGGCTGGCCTACTCTATGTGGCTGTCCTACTCTATGTGGCTGTCCTCCTCTATGTGGCTGGCCTACTTTATGTAGCTGTCCTACTCTATGTGGCTGTCCTACTCTATGTGGCTGGCCTACTCTATGTGGCTGTCCTACTCTATGTGGCTGGCCTACTCTATGTGGCTGCCTTACTCTATGTGGCTGGGCCCTCCTCTATGTGGCTGTCCTACTCTATGTGGCTGGGCCCTCCTCTATGTGGCTGGGTCCTCCTCTATGTGGCTGGGCCCTCCTCTATGTGGCTGGGTCCTCCTCTATGTGGCTGGGTCCTCCTCTATGTGGCTGGCCTACTCTATGTGGCTGGGTCCTCCTCTATGTGACTGGCCTACTCTATGTGGCTGTCCTACTCTATGTGTCTGGCCTACTCTATGTGGCTGGCCTACTCTATGTGGCTGTCCTACTCTATGTGGCTGGGCCCTCCTCTATGTGGCTGTTCTACTCTATGTGGCTGTCCTACTCTATGTGGCTGGGCCCTCCTCTATGTGGCTGTTCTACTCTATGTGGCTGTCCTACTCTATGTGGCTGGCCTACTCTATGTGGCTGTCCTACTCTATGTGGCTGTCCTCCTCTATGTGGCTGGCCTACTCTATGTGGCTGTCCTACTCTATGTGGCTGTCCTACTCTATGTGGCTGGCCTACTCTATGTGGCTGTCCTACTCTACGTGGCTGGCCTACTCTATGTGGCTGTCCTACTCTATGTGGCTGGGCCATCCTCTATGTGGCTGTCCTACTCTATGTCAGGTGGCCACAAGATTCCGATCTCTCAATGAGCGGTCAACTATAGGTACCCCGCATTGGTCGAATCGGAGTGCATCTGTCTGAGAAGCAAGGAACCAACAGTCTGCATACAAATTAGTCAAATCTGTCAAAAGGATGCACACGCAACACTCAGGTTCTGGAACAGGATTGCAGTCCGGAAGTGGACCAACAACCAGAACTTTCCGCCGGAGTTTTACAGACGGTGAACGCGAAGTATAAAAAGAAGTCGTAGTGATTTATGCCGACTCTAGAACAAGCAACATAAAACTTACTCCTTACATGTGTGGTCGTTTAAAGTTTATTATCAAGACTTAAAAAAAACTGTTATATGTTTATTACTCGCTAAAGTTGTTTGTACGTTTTAAACAGCTCAAACTAAAGTTGACTACTGTGCGTCTTAAAAAACCAACAAATTCGCCAATGATAAAAACTGCGGTAGCATTATTAACAGATAAATAATTAATTAAAAAAATACAAAGAATGAAAATTGTAAAATCGTGTTTTAAGCTCTCTCAGTTAACAATTTCTGTCATCATCTCCTCCCTCCCCCCCCCCCCTCCCCTCAAATCTACCGAGTACTCTTCTCTACCTTTTCGAAGAATTTGAAGGTCATCATACATTTATTTTAAATGACCCTGCATCCGCGTCCACCCAGACTCAAATGGGTAGCAGGAATTGTAATTAGAAGTAAATGCGGCCAGTGTAATATGCACCACATCACGCACCCAGTACCAATACTACAACCACCACCAGTACCATTACAACTACCAAAAAAAAAAAAAACTGTCTCTGTTGTCTGTTGTACCACCTGTCTCTTGGTCGCTGTAGACAGGGGGCGTGAGCCATAGACCCCGCATGGCTAGTGCTGTCTGTTGTACCACCTGTCTAGGTCGCTGTATTCAGGGGGTGTGAGCCATAGACCCCGCATGGCTAGTGCTGTCTGTTGTACCACCTGTCTAGGCCGGTGTAGACAGGGGACGTGAGTCATAGACCCCGCATGGCTAGTGCTGTCTGTTGTACCACCTGTCTAGGTCGCTGTAGACAGGGGGCGTGAGTCATAGACCCCGCATGGCTAGTGCTGTCTGTTGTACCACCTGTCTAGGTCGCTGTAGACAGGGGGCGTGAGTCATAGACCCCGCATGGCTAGTGCTGTCTGTTGTACCACCTGTCTCTTGGCCGGTGTAGACAGGGGGCGTGAGCCATAGACCCCGCATGGCTAGTGCTGTCTGTTGTACCACCTGTCTCTTGGCCGGTGTAGACAGGGGGCGTGAGCCATAGACCCCGCATGGCTAGTGCTGTCTGTTGTACCACCTGTCTCTTGGCCGGTGTAGACAGGGGGCGTGAGCCATAGACCCCGCATGGCTAGTGCTGTCTGTTGTACCACCTGTCTAGGCCGGTGTAGACAGGGGGCGTGAGCCATAGACCCCGCATGGTTAGTGCTGTCTGTTGTACCACCTGTCTAGGTCGCTGTAGACAGGGGGTGTGAGCCATAGACCCCGCATGGCTAGTGCTGTCTGTTGTACCACCTGTCTAGGCCGGTGTAGACAGGGGACGTGAGTCATAGACCCCGCATGGCTAGTGCTGTCTGTTGTACCACCTGT
This sequence comes from Candidula unifasciata, assembly GCA_905116865.2. Taxonomy (NCBI): domain Eukaryota; kingdom Metazoa; phylum Mollusca; class Gastropoda; order Stylommatophora; family Geomitridae; genus Candidula; species Candidula unifasciata. The sequence goes on from CAJHNH020002157.1 coordinate 717,579, forward strand.
CTAGGTCGCTGTAGACAGGGGGCGTGAGTCATAGACCCCGCATGGCTAGTGCTGTCTGTTGTACCACCTGTCTCTTGGCCGGTGTAGACAGGGGGCGTGAGCCATAGACCCCGCATGGCTAGTGCTGTCTGTTGTACCACCTGTCTCTTGGCCGGTGTAGACAGGGGGCGTGAGCCATAGACCCCGCATGGCTAGTGCTGTCTGTTGTACCACCTGTCTCTTGGCCGGTGTAGACAGGGGGCGTGAGCCATAGACCCCGCATGGCTAGTGCTGTCTGTTGTACCACCTGTCTCTTGGCCGGTGTAGACAGGGGGCGTGAGCCATAGACCCCGCATGGCTAGTGCTGTCTGTTGTACCACCTGTCTCTAGGTCGGTGTAGACAGGGGGCGTGAGTCGTAGACCCCGCATGGCTAGTGCTGTCTGTTGTACCACCTGTCTCTTGGTCGCTGTAGACAGGGGGGCGTGAGCTATAGACCCCGCATGGCTAGTGCTGTCTGTTGTACCACCTGTCTCTTGGTCGCTGTAGACAGGGGGGCGTGAGCCATAGACCCCGCATGGCTAGTGCTGTCTGTTGTACCACCTGTCTCTAGGTCGCTGTAGACAGGGGGCGTGAGTCATAGACCCCGCATGGCTAGTGCTGTCTGTTGTACCACCTGTCTAGGTCGCTGTAGACAGGGGGTGTGAGCCATAGACCCCGCATGGTTAGTGCTGTCTGTTGTACCACCTGTCTAGGCCGGTGTAGACAGGGGGCGTGAGCCATAGACCCCGCATGGTTAGTGCTGTCTGTTGTACCACCTGTCTAGGCCGGTGTAGACAGGGGGCGTGAGCCATAGACCCCGCATGGCTAGTGCTGTCTGTTGTACCACCTGTCTCTAGGCCGGTGTAGACAGGGGGTGTGAGCCATAGACCCCGCATGGCTAGTGCTGTCTGTTGTACCACCTGTCTAGGCCGGTGTAGACAGGGGGCGTGAGCCGTAGACCCCGCATGGCTAGTGCTGTCTGTTGTACCACCTGTCTCTTGGTCGCTGTAGACAGGGGGCGTGAGCCATAGACCCCGCATGGTTAGTGCTGTCTGTTGTACCACCTGTCTCTTGGTCGCTGTAGACAGGGGGCGTGAGCCATAGACCCCGCATGGTTAGTGCTGTCTGTTGTACCACCTGTCTAGGCCGGTGTAGACAGGGGGCGTGAGCCGTAGACCCCGCATGGCTAGTGCTGTCTGTTGTACCACCTGTCTCTTGGTCGCTGTAGACAGGGGGCGTGAGCCATAGACCCCGCATGGCTAGTGCTGTCTGTTGTACCACCTGTCTCTTGGTCGCTGTAGACTGGGGGCGTGAGCCATAGACCCCGCATGGCTAGTGCTGTCTGTTGTACCACCTGTCTCTAGGCCGGTGTAGACAGGGGGCGTGAGCCATAGACCCCGCATGGTTAGTGCTGTCTGTTGTACCACCTGTCTCTTGGCCGGTGTAGACAGGGGGCGTGAGCCATAGACCCCGCATGGTTAGTGATGTCGCCACGGACTGTTCAAGTCAGGATGTTTAATTGTACCCTCAACATTAAAAACTTCATAATTTTACTGGGGGGCAAATCAGGCCCGACGTTGTAACTACCCAGCCAACCACAACAACAACTACAACTATTCTGTTATTACTACCACTGCTGCAAGTATGAGCAGCCTAATCATGTGGGCGAGGCGGTTACTGAGACTTCCAACTCGTGGGCAGTAGTGAGGTCATTGATGTCCAGTGACATGCATATCACGAAGAAGATCGTGTCGAGGGTGATCGATATGGGGGAGTAGTCTGCAGTACCAAGGATATGTGTCGTCTAATGAATCACCACAGGACCGACGTCATTAGTGGTTTTTGCGCTTGTGGAGCTATCGAAGACAAGATATGAGACCCTATGGATCTGACCGAAATGCTGTGATGATAGTCCTCACTAATCAGTAATCTTTCATTCTCCTATCTTTTCATTCCTTTAAAGTCTTTCGACAACTCTCTTTCTATTCCCAAAAATATTAGTTCCAACTTGTTTCTAACATCGTCACATTTCCAAAGTCTTTAAACAACTCTTCGTCCGCATAACGAATAATTTATTATACAGCTTCACGCAGATTTCTGAGGTCAGCGGACAAAGTTCGGGAACGCGGCATCGAAAAAGAAATCGGATAGTCGAGAAACAAAGATACGGGTGTGGTCATCACTGGAACTATGTAGTTCATTTTTTCTACAACACTCTTATTTAACATCAACGGGCGTATTCTAATAAAACGTTGTGTAATAATTTCAAAGCCATCAGTGAAGAACTTTTGGCATATGCAACGTTGTGTCAAAATTTGCAGGCAATCGACAAAGAACTTTCGGAGATTAACTGTCACTAACAAACGGACATTTACATTTTATTTATATTGATTCCTGTGTCTGTATAATCGTGCGTGGTGGACAGAACGAACGAACGAAGGAACAGAGAGAGAGAGAGAGAGAGAGAGAGAGAGAGAGAGAGAGAGAGAGATTACAACAGGTTAACAATAAAACAATAGACAATACTGACCTTTGACCCTGTAACCTGGAATACGTATTGAAAAGGTCATCAGGGGAGATCATTACAATGGACGTTTGCGATTCGTCAATGGTAACAGTCTTCCGCTTCCGCTGACCATTTCTGCTTCCGATGGAAGGAGGCGTGGCGGTAGCCGAGGAAAACTCAGACTCCGGGGTTTTCAAAGGTGTGTTGGAGGCTCCAAAAAAGCCCGAGTCGGGCGTGCTGAGCTTGCAGGCTGGCTGTTCTGCTCTATCTGGACTAGAAATATCGAAACGTAGAGCTGTCCTTGGAGGGTTCGGGTTCCTTCGATTTAATCCTGTCTGGAGTGGTTTGATCCGGGTGCTGTAGTTTGCCGGGTTTTCCAGAAAGTTGACGGTGTGGCTGAGCGGCAACACTCTGGCGGCCATCTTGCAGATTTGTTTGAATAACCGCTTAAATCCTAAACAAACGTGTCCACATTTGAGAAACCGAAACGTCGGTTATTGTTTTTAATACTTGATAATATCAGACTAGGTAGTGTACCGGACACCGGAAACTGCAGTTAGTGCGCGGCATGGCGAAACACGTGCGAGGCCCGGCTGTGTCCAGTCTGTGGTCACATCAAGGTCAGCTCCGAAATAACCGCCGCTTCCTTTCAACAGAAAAACAACATTTCCAGTCGGGTACTCCTCAGATGTAAACCCTATGTATGTGCCACATTCACACATAACATAAGGTGTACCCACATTTACACATAACATAAGGTGTACCCACATTCACACAACACAAGGCGTACCCACATTTACACATAACATAAGGTGTACCCACATTCACACATAACATAAGGTGTACCCACATTCACACATAACATAAGGTGTACCCACATTCACACATAACATAAGGTGTACCCACATTTACACATAACATAAGGTGTACCCACATTCACACATAACATAAGGCGTACCCACATTCACACATAACATAAGGCGTACCCACATACACACAAACAAAACGCACATATTGCTTTGTGGCTTGTTTATGGAAGCCAAATATAACTGCCACACTGCTGTACAGTTAAGTTAATCGAGGTTTCGAGGATTTCCACCGGGCTGACTCTCATTCGTGAGATGTTAATCCTACACACTGTAACCCTGGAAAGGAAACACTTTGGCGGGGGGGGGGGGGGGGCTGCATGTTTGAATAACAGGTATGTTGTCTGTCTATTTGCTGACTCTGCGCCTATCTACCTATCTAATTGTACCCACTCATCCACCGATGTCCACCTTCATCACACGCCTCTCTGACATCTGTCTACACTTTATGTACAACAAGTAAGTGTACCTGGCATTTACACCCCTTACACGCAACCATATAGAACAAACAATAGCACAGATTTAAGAGCTTTCAACTTAAACCACACTTCAAACACGTGTAAGATAACCAGATGAGGCAACCCTAACTGCATTTCAGGGACACGAGGCCAGGATTCTACCACTCATTCAGATACAACACTGCAACCAGCACCACACCCAGCGCCGCCAAAACAATCATTGTCACGTGGCCCACCAATCGGCAACGCCAGACTATAGCACCGTCAGACTGGAGGGTAGACACTATAGCACCGCCAGACTGGAGGGTAGACACTATAGCACCGTCAGACTGGAGGGTAGACACTATAGCACCGTCAAACTGGAGGGTAGACACTATAGCACCGTCAGACTAGAGGGTAGACACTATGGCACCGTCAGACTGGAGGGTAGACACTATAGCACCGCCAAACTGGAGGGTAGACACTATAGCACCGTCAGACTAGAGGGTAGACACTATGGCACCGTCAGACTGGAGGGTAGACACTATGGCACCGTCAGACTGGAGGGTAGACACTATAGCACCGCCAAACTGGAGGGTTGACACTATAGCACCGCCAGACTAGAGGGTTGACACTAAAGCACCGTCAGACTGGAGGGTAGACACTATGGCACCGTCAGACTGGAGGGTTGACACTATAGCACCGCCAAACTGGAGGGTTGACACTATAGCACCGCCAGACTGGAGGGTAGACACTATGGCACCGTCAGACTGGAAGGTAGACACTATAGCACCGCCAAACTGGAGGGTTGACACTATAGCACCGCCAGACTGGAGGGTAGACACTATAGCACCGCCAAACTGGAGGGTTGACACTATAGCACCGCCAGACTGGAGGGTAGACACTATGGCACCGTCAGACTGGAGGGTAGACACTATAGCACCGCCAAACTGGAGGGTTGACACTATAGCACCGCCAGACTGGAGGGTAGACACTATGGCACCGTCAGACTGGAGGGTAGACACTATAGCACCGCCAAACTGGAGGGTTGACACTATAGCACCGCCAGACTGGAGGGTAGACACTATAGCACCGACAGACTGGAGGGTAGACACTATGGCACCGTCAGACTGGAGGGTAGACACTATGGCACCGTCAGACTGGAGGGTAGACACTATAGCACCGCCAAACTGGAGGGTTGACACTATAGCACCGTCAGACTGGAGGGTAGACACTATGGCACCGTCAGACTGGAGGGTAGACACTATGGCACCGTCAGACTGGAGGGTAGACACTATAGCACCGCCAAACTGGAGGGTAGACACTATAGCACCGTCAGACTAGAGGGTAGACACTATAGCACCGCCAGACTGGAGGGTAGACACTATAGCACCACCAGACTGGAAAGTAGACACTATGGCACAGCCAAACTGGAGGGTAGATACTTTAGCACCGCCAGACTGGAGGGTAGACACTATGGCACCGCCAGACTGGAGGGTAGACACTATAGCACCGCCAGACTGGAGGGTAGACACTATAGCACCGCCAAACTGGAGGGTAGACACTATAGCACCGCCAGACTGGAGGGTAGACACTATGGCACCGCCAGACTGGAGGGTAGACACTATGGCACCGCCAGACTGGAGGGTAGACACTATAGCACCGCCAGACTGGAGGGTAGACACTATGGCACAGCCAAACTGGAGGGTAGACACTATAGCACCGCCAGACTGGAGGGTAGACACTATGGCACCGCAAGATTGAAGGGTAGACACTATAGCACCGCCAGACTGGAGGGTAGACACTATGGCACCGCAAGACTGAAGGGTAGACACTATAGCACCGCAAGACTGAAGGGTAGACACTATAGCACCGCCAGACTGGAGGGTAGACACTATGGCATCGCCAGACTGGAGGGTAGACACTATAGCACCGCCAGACTGGAGGGTAGACACTATAGCACCGTCAGACTAGAGGGTAGACACTATGGCACCGCCAGACTGGAGGGTAGACACTATGGCACCGCAAGACTGAAGGGTAGACACTATAGCACCGCCAGACTGGAGGGTAGACACTATAGCACCGTCAGACTGGAGGGTAGACACTATAGCACCGCCAGACTGGAGGGTAGACACTATGGCACCGCCAAACTGGAGGGTAGACACTATAGCACCGCCAGACTGGAGGGTAGACACTATGGCACCGCAAGACTGAAGGGTAGACACTATTGCACTGCTAAAAACGGAATATTCTCCCAATTCCTTTATCAAATAGCCATCATTAATTATTCTCACTTCAGCCGATGCCATTAAACGTTACTCCTCTTTACGTGACCTCTCGTTTGCAGCCCAGGTCATCATATTCTCCACGAGACCGGAAATTCCCACACATCCAATCAAGATGGCGATGATCAAAGAAACGGTTGCAAACCACGTGGGCGAATGAGTATTTTCGCGTTTTTAACCCGTTCAATTTGCGACTTTGCTCAACGGACCTTAATTGCTTTGTGAAGAGGAATATTTAGTGAGGGGTCGAGTAAAAACGCCAGGCCATATTACTTTCATCAGCGCCCCGTTATATAGATTTACTGATTAAAGTCAACATTTCGAGCTTTCAGTCAGGCCTGCGAGTGTGTGTGAGTGTGTGTGGGTGTGTGTGTGTGTTGTGCGTGCGCGAGCGTATGCATGTGTGCCAGGTACGCAGCTATAAAAATCATTGTGCTGGAGGAGGGTGGTGGTTATTTTATATAGGCAGATGTCGCGTACGCCTTGTTTAAGTGTGCAAAAAAAACAGAGCTGGGGTATTAGCTCCTTGTAAGTTTTTAGGCGTGGAGGAAGAGGATAAACTCTATAGAACATTTGAGGCGCCAGAGCCCAAAGATTTAGGCGCTGATGGTGAGTGTGTCTGTGTGTGTGCGCGCCTGTGTGTGTGTGCCAGCGTATGGATAAACGTGCTACAACTAACAGCAGAAGAAAATCCATCAAATAAGTGGATGTCAGAAAGACAGACTACAGCAGGAAACGACCCAGACAAGAGTGAAGGAGCCTGAAGCTGGTAGGGACAGCTAGCCGACAACCTGTGCTGTGGGGAACGTGTTACAGCCGGTTTACGGCCAGGTACCAGGAAGCAGGGCGACCTTTCTGGGGCCACTGATGGACACCTAGTACTCGTCTTCTCCTTCTCCTTCTTCTGACGTTCACCGGCAGTAAACACCAGCGGAAAGTTCTGGTTGTTCGACCACTTATGGACATGTGTATTTCCCCAAAACAGCCGTTTTACAAATTTGAATTATTTATGCGCAGACTGTTGGTAAGTTGCTTCACATGCAGAAACGTTCTGAATTTAAAAAACAAACTTGGATGCTATCTCCGTTAGCAACCCGATGGAAAGGATGACGGCAGAGAGGTGTAGGTGCGTCTTGACCTGTATGAACGGTCCCGGTGTACCACTAGGCGTGACCCAGTACCTGTGCATCTCCTATGGGCGTGACCCAGTACCTGTGCCTTCCCTATGGGTGTGACCCAGTACCTGTGCCTTCCCTATGGGTGTGACCCAGTACCTGTGCATCCCCTATGGGTGTGACCCAGTACCTGTGCATCTCCTATGGGTGTTACCCAGTACCTGTGCATGCCCTATGGGTGTGACCCAGTACCTGTGCATCTCCTATGGGTGTGACCCAGTACTTGTGCCTTTCCTATTGGCGTGACCCAGTACCTGTGCCTTCCCTATGGGTGTGACCCAGTACCTGTGCATCTCCTATGGGTGTGACCCAGTACCTGTGCATCCCCTATGGGCGTGACCCAGGACCTGTGCGTCCTCTATGGGTGTCAGTCACTTCACCTGTGACATAAAGGCTGTATCAGCTTGAAACCTGGGGCAGTCTGACATAGTGCTCATTGACCGATTGACTTGGTCCATCTCAGATGACATTTGAACTTTGTCATATCAGTTGTGTCAAGTCAATTTCCGTCTTTTCCCCACCTTATGTCTGGTAACTAATGTTACAGCTACAGCAGAAGCAATGACAGCAGAAGCAGCAGCAGTAGGAATAACAGCAGCATCAGTAGTAACAGCAGCAGCGTCAGTAGTAGTGTGTCAAGGTAGAGCCTCGACCACATGGAGTACAGATCGACAAACATGAGCACTGGACAGACCTCTATATGTATGAGCCTAGATTATCAATGGAGCCTGCCACGTGACTTCCTGTGTCTAGAACTTACCATTTCTGCACGACGATGACGTCAACTCACCTTGCCGATGGCATCTCAGTTCCGAGAATTCTTTCTCATTAAGTCAATTTAGAGAATTGATTCAGAACTGTTTCTACCGGCCGGGAAGTATATAGGATCATTAACATAACTTAAGGAATAAATTTACATTTATTCACGCTATTTATAGAAACCGTGAGAATTCCGAGGGTACATCAGACAACACGCGAGTAAGGAGTGCTTTCATGTATGCTTTATTATGCACTTGTTCGCTTCTTATTACTTTCAGACACCTGCATCTCCGTAACAAACCTCTATATACTTATTCATTATAGACTGGATGTTATAGTTAAAGTTTCATTTTATGAGATTGGGTAG
>CAJHNH020002157.1:730992-745992 GCA_905116865.2 Candidula unifasciata
GTATGTTGGTGATTTATGTGGCCATCATCATTGTCTAACGTGTGCGACTGCTGGTATGTTGGTGATTTATGTGGCCATCATCATTGTCTAACGTGTGCGACTGCTGATCTGTTGGTGACTTATGTGGCCATCATCACTGTCTAACGTGTGCGACTGCTGATCTCTTGGTGACTTCTGTGGCCATCATCACTGTCTAACGTGTGCGACTGCTGGTATGTTGGTGATTTATGTGGCCATCATCACTGTCTAACGTGTGCGACTGCTGGTATGTTGGTGATTTATGTGGTCATCATCACTGTCTAACGTGTGCGACTGCTGATCTGTTAGTGATTTATGTGGCCATCATCACTGTCTAACGTGTGCTATCTCAAACATTCTGTTATCATGGTTATCTCAAACATTCTGTTATCCTGGTTATCTCAAACATTCTGTTATCCTGGTTATCTCAAACATTCTGTTATCCTGGTTATTTCAAACATTCTATTATCCTGGTTATCTCAAAAATTGTGTTATCCTGGTTGTCTCAAATATTCTGTTATCCTGGTTATCTCAAACATTCTGTTATCCTGGTTGTCTCAAACATTCTGTTATCCTGGTTGTCTCAAACATTCTGCTGTTATCCTGGTTGTCTCAAACATTCTGTTATCCTGGTTATCTCAAACATTCTGTTATCCTGGTTGTCTCAAACATTCTGTTATCCTGGTTGTCTCAAAAATTGTGTTATCCTGGTTATCTCAAACATTCTGTTATCCTGGTTGTCTCAAACATTCTGTTATCCTGGTTGTCTCAAACATTGTGTTATCCTGGTTATCTCAAACATTCTGTTATCCTGGTTGTTTCAAACATTCTGTTATCCTGGTTGTTTCAAACATTGTGTTATCCTGGTTGTCTCAAACATTCTGTTATCCTGGTTGTTTCAAACATTCTGTTATCCTGGTTGTTTCAAACATTGTGTTATCCTGGTTGTTTCAAACATAGTGTTATCCTGGTTGTTTCAAACATTCTGTTATCCTGGTTGTTTCAAACATTGTGTTATCCTGGTTGTCTCAAACATTCTGTTATCCTGGTTGTTTCAAACATTCTGTTATCCTGGTTGTCTCAAACATTGTGTTATCCTGGTTGTGTTAAAGATTGTGTTATCCTGGTTATCAAAACATTATGTTATCCTGGTTAACTCAAACATTGTGTTATCCTGGTTGTCTCAAATATTCTGTTATCCTGGTTATCAAAACATTATGTTATCCTGGTTAACTCAAACATTGTGTTATCCTGGTTGTCTTAAATATTCTGTTATCCTGGTTATCTCAAACATTCTGTTATCCTTGTTATCTCAAACATTCTGTTATCCTGGTTATCTCGAACATTCTGTTATCCTTGTTATCTCAGACATTCTGTTATCCTGGTTATCTCAAACATTGTGTCATCCTGGTTGTCTCAAATATTCTGTTATCCTGGTTGTCTCAAACATTCTGTTATCCTGGTTGTCTCAAAAATTGTGTTATCCTGGTTGTCTCAAACATTGTGTTATCCTAGTTATCTCAAACATTCTGTTATCCTGGTTGTCTCAAACATTCTGTTATCCTGGTTGTCTCAAACATTTTGTTATCCTGGTTGTCTCAAAAATTGTGTTTCCTGGTTGTCTCAAACATTCTGTTATCCTGGTTATCTAAAACATTCTGTTATCCTGGTTGTTTCAAACATTGTGTTATCCTGGATATCTCAAACATTCTGTTATCCTGGTTGTCTCAAACATTCTGTTATCCTGGTTATCTAAAACATTCTGTTATCCTGGTTGTCGCAAACATTGTGTTATCCTGGTTGTCTCAAACACTGTGTTATCCTGGTTGTCTCAAATATTCTGTTATCCTGGATTTCTCAAACATTCTGTTATCCTGGTTATCTCAAACATTGTGTTATCCTCGTGGTCTCAAACATTCTGTTATCCTTGTTATCTCAGACATTCTGTTATTCCGGTTATCAAAACATTGTGTTATCCTGGTTGTCTCAAACATTCTGTTATCCTGGTTGTCTCAAACATTCTGTTATCCTGGTTATCTAAAACATTCTGTTATCCTGGTTGTCGCAAACATTGTGTTATCCTGGTTAACTGAAACATTGTGTTATCCTGGTTGTCTTAAATATTCTGTAATTCTGGTTATCTCAAACATTCTGTTATCCTTGTTATCTCAAACATTCTGTTATCCTGGTTGTCTCAAACATTCTGTTATTTTTTTTTATCTCAAACATTCTGTTATCCCGGTTGTCTCAAACATTGTGTTATCCTGGTTGTCTCAAATATTCTGTTATCCTGGTTTTCTCAAACATTCTGTTATCCTTGTTATCTCAGACATTCTGTTATCCTGGTTATCTCAAACATTCTGTTATCCTTGTTATCTCAGACATTCTGTTATCATGGTTATCTCAAACATTGTGTTATCCTGGTTGTCTCAAATATTCTGTTTTCCTGGTTGTCTCAAACATTCTGTTATCCTGGTTATCTCAAATATTCTGTTATCCTGGTTGTCTCAAACATTTTGTTATCCTGGTTGTCTCAAAAATTGTGTTTCCTGGTTGTCTCAAACATTTTGTTATCCTGGTTATCTAAAACATTCTGTTATCCTGGTTGTTTCAAACATTGTGTTATCCTGGATATCTCAAACATTCTGTTATCCTGGTTGTCTCAAACATTCTGTTATCCTGGTTATCTAAAACATTCTGTTATCCTGGTTGTCGCAAACATTGTGTTATCCTGGTTGTCTCAAACACTGTGTTATCCTATTTGTCTCAAATATTCTGTTATCCTGGATTTCTCAAACATTCTGTTATCCTGGTTATCTCAAACATTGTGTTATCCTCGTGGTCTCAAACATTCTGTTATCCTTGTTATCTCAGACATTCTGTTATTCCGGTTATCAAAACATTGTGTTATCCTGGTTGTCTCAAACATTCTGTTATCCTGGTTGTCTCAAACATTCTGTTATCCTGGTTATCTAAAACATTCTGTTATCCTGGTTGTCGCAAACATTGTGTTATCCTGGTTAACTGAAACATTGTGTTATCCTGGTTGTCTTAAATATTCTGTAATTCTGGTTATCTCAAACATTCTGTTATCCTTGTTATCTCAAACATTCTGTTATCCTGGTTGTCTCAAACATTCTGTTATTTTTTTTTATCTCAAACATTCTGTTATCCCGGTTGTCTCAAACATTGTGTAATCCTGGTTGTCTCAAATATTCTGTTATCCTGGTTTTCTCAAACATTCTGTTATCCTTGTTATCTCAGACATTCTGTTATCCTGGTTATCTCAAACATTTTGTTATCCTGGTTGTCTCAAATATTCTGTTATCCTGGTTATCTCAAACATTCTGTTATCCTTGTTGTCTCAAACATTCTGTTATCCTGGTTGTCTCAAGTGCCCATTGTGCTGAGCAATCTCTGCCTCTTCACGTAGGACCTGTGACTTCCATCATTCACCTGTGACTTCCATCATTCACCTGTGACTTCCATCATTGATCTGTGACTTCCATCATTGATCTGTGAGTTCCATCATTGATCTGTGAGTTCCATCATTGACCTGTGACTTCCATCATTGACCTGTGACTTCCATCATTGATCTGTGACTTCCATCATTGATCTGTGAGTTCCATCATTGATCTGTTAGTTCCATCATTGACCTGTGACTTTTATCATTGACCTGTGACTTCCATCATTGACCTGTGACTTCCATCATTCACCTGTGACTTCCATCATTCACCTGTGACTTCCATCATTCACCTGTGACTTCCATCATTGATCTGTGACTTCCATTATTGATCCGTGACTCCCATAATTGATCTGTGAGTTCCATCATTGATCTGTGAGTTCCATCATTGACCTGTGACTTCCATCATTGATCTGTGACTTCCATCATTGATTTGTGACTTCCATCATTGACCTGGCTAGCTTAGTATGACATTTAATATTGTCTGCGTATGTCTGTTACTAGACGAGATGCCGTCGTTGTTCTGTCCATGTTCACATCTTGTAGATTTGACTGTTAGCGCAGTGTTTCCAAAAAATTGTTTTTGTCGTGGCGCCTTTTTTTCAATTACATTTTTTTCCTACGGGACCCTAACCTAAGTAAAAGTATGACCATTAGTGTCTTGGTTAAATTAATTATGAAGCTTTTACAATATTTCGCGGCGCCTCATTGAAGAGGTGGCGGCTCCCTGTGGCGCCTCGGCGCACAGTTTGGGAATCACTGGTGTAGCGGATACTTCTTCTTGATGTAGGAGAATTTCTGTAACTCTCCAGTTTAAGAACCTCTATTCTTCTTCAGTGACTGGCAAAAGGTCCATCTTTCTATCATGCATTGTAATCACAATCTGTGGTGTAGTCTTGTTGTGCCTGTTGGTTTTTGACACTGAATTGTACAGAATAGCAATGATAATATGCACGTAGGATTGACAGAAGGGAAACCAGATAAACGAAAGGCAGAAAGAACAGGGCTGCACACACGGTGAGGGAGGGAGGAGGCAGAAAGGAAACTTTCCTGACTTCAGCTGTGATTGTATGCGACAGTTAGAAGACGGGAGGCAGGTAAATGTCGAAGGAAGAGAGGCGCGGGGGAGGCAGGTAAATGTCGAAGGAAGAGAGGCGCGGGGGAGGCTGGTAGAAGGTTGAGTTATTAAATTATACAATCAACTTGCACGTGCCAGCCACCGGAAGCCAACACCTGGCTCCATCCCCGGGGAGACGATTCCGTCAGACAAGGCCCTAATGAGTTTGTATGTGGGTCAGCGACAAGGGCAGGCACACTGGGGAGTCGACGGCACATGGGCCACAACCACACAGAGAAAACACTAGACGACAATCTAAATCAGCAATTCTACTACTACAGTCTGTGGCCGATCAGTCTGGCTGATAGACTGGCTGACTGTTTTTCCCTCTGGAATGTACCTGGAAGTATGATGCCCCTGTGACCGACACCTTCTAGATGCCAGTCTAGACAGACAAACCTCCATACCCTGTTCAACCTCCCAACAAGCTATAATTCTTCTTCTGCCACCAGTAAAAGGTCACTTGTGTGTAGACGGGCCCGAGTTCGTTACTACTGATTTAAAAAAGCGCTAGAACGAGAGTAACACCGTGGTAGAGACGAGGCCTCAACATGCAGTATTCGCAAGGACATCAGTAGGTGCAAGGTGTCGACTTTCACCGTGAAGACGGCACACAGTTAACTAGCGGTCACAACAAGTACTCTCTAGTGTATCCTCAGTCGTGGAGACGGCACACAGTTAACTAGCGGTCACAACAAGTACTCTCTAGTGTATCCTCAGTCGTGGAGACGGCACACAGTTAACTAGCAGTCACAACAAGTACTCTCTAGTGTATCCTCAGTCGTGAAGACGGCACATAGTTAATGATTGGACACAACAAGTACTCTCTAGTGTATCCTCAGTCGTGAAGACGGCACATAGTTAATGATTGGACACAACAAGTACTCTCTAGTGTATCCTCAGTAGTGGAGACGGCACATAGTTAACTAGCAGTCACAACAAGTACTCTCTAGTGTATCCTCAGTCGTGGAGACGGCACACAGTTAACTAGCGGTCACAACAAGTACTCTCTAGTGTATCCTCAGTCGTGGAGACGGCACACAGTTAACTAGAGGTCACAACAAGTACTCTCTAGTGTATCCTCAGTCGTGGAGACGGCACACAGTTAACTAGCAGTCACAACAAGTACTCTCTAGTGTATCCTCAGTCGTGAAGACGGCACATAGTTAATGATTGGACACAACAAGTACTCTCTAGTGTATCCTCAGTCGTGGAGACGGCACATAGTTAATGATTGGACACGACAAGTAGTCTCTAGTATATCCTCAGTCGTGAAGACGGCACATAGTTAATGATTGGACACGACAAGTAGTGCCTGCTGTGCCCGGGTGGTGGCACCTTGTTTACCAATGAGTTACATACATTCGCCACAGAATGTCTCACTCAGCTAAATATACCGTGCTATACCGGGAGGTGGGGGGGGGGAGGGGGTGGGGTGGCCGGGGGGGGGGGGGGGGTTGTTAGACCGGGTCATATTTTAATTGTTGCTCCAGAAGACGCCGAAGAACTGTTTCACGGAATTTCTTTTTTATGAAGAAAAAAATCTACATTTATTCAGGTACAAAACTATATTAAATTATTTTTTTTTTTTTTTATCTGCTTTCGTTTAAAGTATGAATGCATTTAAATTGATTTCAAAATGCATGGTTTTATAAGCCCGCACGGGTGGCTGACGATCCCAACGAAAGCTTATGTCTCGGGTAGGGCTTATATTCTGATCATCCTGACAAATGATGCTAGGGTTTGTCTCGGATATGTTTTGTTTTTTTGTGTGTATGTGGTGTGTGTGTGTGTGTGAGTGTCTTTTTGTGCGTGGAAGTATGTTTGTGCGTGCTTTGTGCGTGTGTGTGTGTGTGTGAGTGTGTGTGTGTGAGTGTGTGTGTGTGTGTCTTCCGGAAAATGGGCAGTATCAGCGCTTTCTCTGGCTGACAGAAAATGAGATAGTCTGCAGACTGGTTTCTCTGGCTGACAGACAATGAGATAGTCTGCAGACTGGTTTCTCTGGCTGACAGACAATGAGATAGTCTGCAGACTGGTTTCTCTGGCTGACAGACAATGAGATAGTCTGGAGACTGGTTTCTCTGGCTGACAGACAATGAGATAGTCTGCAGACTGGTTTCTCTGGCTGACAGACAATGAGATAGTCTGGAGACTGGTTTCTCTGGCTGACAGACAATGAGATAGTCTGCAGACTGGTTTCTCTCGCGCATAGACAATGATATAAACTGTAGACTAGCTTCTCTCGAGCATAGACAATGATATAGACTTAGACTGGTTTCTCTCGTGCATAGACAATGATATAGACTTAGACTGGTTTCTCTCGTGCATAGACAATGATATAGACTGTAGACTGGTTTCTCTCGAGCATAGACAATGATATAGACTTAGACTGGTTTCTCTCGTGCATAGACAATGATATAGACTGTAGACTGGTTTCTCTCGTGCATAGACAATGATATAGACTTAGACTGGTTTCTCTCGTGCATAGACAATGATATAGACTGTAGACTGGTTTATCTCGAGCATAGACAATGATATAGACTGTAGACTGGTTTCTCTCGTGCATAGACAATGATATAGACTGTAGACTGGTTTCTCTCGTGCATAGACAATGATATAAACTGTAGACTAGCTTCTCTCGAGCATAGACAATGATATAGAATGTAGACTGGTTTCTCTCGTGCATAGACAATGATATAGAATGTAGACTGGTTTCTCTCGTGCATAGACAATGATATAGACTGTAGACTGGTTTCTCTCGTGCATAGACAATGATATAGAATGTAGACTGGTTTCTCTCGTGCATAGACAATGATATAGAATGTAGACTGGTTTCTCTCGTGCATAGACAATGATATAGACTGTAGACTGGTTTCTCTCGCGCATAGACAATGATATAAACTGTAGACTAGCTTCTCTCGAGCATAGACAATGATATAGAATGTAGACTGGTTTCTCTCGTGCATAGACAATGATATAGACTGTAGACTGGTTTCTCTCGTGCATAGACAATGATATAGACTGTAGACTGGTTTCTCTCCTGCATAGACAATGATATAGAATGTAGACTGGTTTCTCTCGTGCATAGACAATGATATAGACTGTAGACTGGTTTCTCTCGTGCACAGACAATGATATAAACTGTAGACTAGCTTCTCTCGAGCATAGACAATGATATAGAATGTAGACTGGTTTCTCTTGTGCATAGACAATGATATAAACTGTAGACTGGTTTCTCTCGTGCACAGACAATGATATAGAATGTAGACTGGTTTCTCTCGTGCATAGTCAATGATATAGACTGTAGACTGGTTTCTCTCGTGCATAGACAATGATATAGACTGTAGACTGGTTTCTCTCGCGCATAGACAATGATATAGACTGTAGACTGGTTTCTCTTGAGCATAGACAATGATATAGACTGTAGACTGGTTTCTCTTGAGCATAGACAATGATATAGACTGTAGACTGGTTTCTCTCGTGCATAGACAATGATATAGAATGTAGACTGGTTTCTCTCGTGCATAGACAATGATATAGACTGTAGACTGGTTTCTCTCGCGCATAGACAATGATATAGGCTGTAGACTGGTTTCTCTCGTGCATAGACAATGATATAGACTGTAGATTGGTTTCTCTCGTGCATAGACAATGATATAGAATGTAGACTGGTTTCTCTCGTGCATAGACAATGATATAGACTGTAGACTGGCTTCTCTCGAGCATAGACAATGATATAGAATGTAGACTGGTTTCTCTCGTGCATAGACAATGATATAGACTGTAGACTGGTTTCTCTCGTGCATAGACAATGATATAGACTTAGACTGGTTTCTCTCGTGCATAGACAATGATATAGACTTAGACTGGCTTCTCTCGTGCACAGACAATGGTATAGACTGTAGACTGGCTTCTCTCGAGCATAGACAATGATATAGAATGTAGACTGGTTTCTCTCGTGCATAGACAATGATATAGACAGTAGACTGGCTTCTCTCGCGCATAGACAATGATATAGGCTGTAGACTGGTTTCTCTCGTGCATAGACAATGATATAGACAGTAGACTGGTTTTTCGCGCTCATAGACAATGATATTAACTGTAGACTGGTTTTTCGCGCTCATAGACAATGATATTAACTGTAGACTGGTTTCTCTCGTGCATAGACAATGATATTAACTGTAGACTGGTTTTTCGCGCTCATAGACAATGATATTAACTGTAGACTGGTTTCACTCTGTAATCCACGTTCTGGCTTCTCTCGCGCACAGACATTCTCTCGTGCATAGACATGCTCTCGCGCATAGACAATTAGATAGACTGGTTTCTCTCGCGCATAGACATTCTCTCGTGCATAGACAATGATATTAACTGTAGACTGGTTTCTCTCGCGCATAGACAATTATATTAACTGTAGACTGGTTTCTCTCGTGCATAGACAATGATATTAACTGTAGACTGGTTTTTCGCGCTCATAGACAATGATATTAACTGTAGACTGGTTTCACTCTGTAATCCACGTTCTTCATGTTCCTACCGTTTGTTGTTTTTGCATCCACCAGAAACGAGCTGGTACAATGACTGTGGTCCCGACCCTGTAATTTGTTGGGTATCTGTCACAGGGACTGTGATGCAGAGTTCTGCGTCCAGCGCTGTGTGAGGGAGATGACATTTGTGAAGAAGCATGCCAGGGCGTACACAAGTTGTGATTCGACACAGCAGGCGGCCTGTGTGTACTGGTCAAAATGAGGCCTAAGTTTATGTCGTTCTCGTGCAGAGAGTCGAGGTCTTACGTGATTAAACGGACTAAAACCTCAACATCGGAGAAAGGGGTGGGTCAGGCGGATAATTGGAGAGGTGTGAATAAAAACTGGACAGGAACTATATCAACAACTAGCACCACAAGGGGAACTGACTGGACCCCGCTAGAACACCTCCATGATGTGACGTGATCCGTGCATGATCCTACTGACGACATCAGTTGTAAGATACAGTCAACACATTTAATGAGAGGTTGAAGGTTCCCACGGGAAAGATAAAGATAAAAAATATACATCAAATAAACAACAATCCAACATCTTTAGGTGAAAGCCCAGCACCAGATGTGGTGAGATCACACATATGTAAGCAACAGCGTTGACAGATGTGGTGAGATCACACATATGTAAGCAACAGCGTTGACAGATGTGGTGAGATCACACATATGTAAGCAACAACGTTGACAGATGTGGTGACATCACACTTATGTAAGCAACAACGTTGACAGATGTGGTGAGATCACACATATGTAAGCAACAGCGTTGACAGATGTGGTGAGATCACACATATGTAAGCAACAGCGTTGACAGATGTGGTGAGATCACACATATGTAAGCAACAGCGTTGACAGATGTGGTGAGATCACACATATGTAAGCAACAACGTTGACAGATGTGGTGACATCACACTTATGTAAGCAACAACGTTGACAGATGTGGTGAGATCACACATATGTAAGCAACAGCGTTGACAGATATGGGGGAGCACACATGAAAAATGACAATACGAGAACGTAAAGGAAGGTGTTTTTTTTTTCATAGCACCAGGGAATATGTGCCAGCCACAGGAAAGTAACAGCAGTACCACACCTCATTCTCTCTAATATGTTATCAGTACTGCTGTGTGAGGTGACAACAAAGAGGGTGACTAACACAATTACTGATAACTATAAAGTTCCTTAAGTGAATACAGCGAATGAGATGGATTCACATGTGCAGTATCAGGAGAAGGGGGCAGAGAGAGAGAGAGAGAGAGAGAGAGAGAGAGAGAGAGAGAGAGAGAGAGAGAGAGAGAGAGAGAGACAGTGAGAGAGAGATAAAGAAAGACACGGAGAGAGAAAGAATCATAGTATTAACAACGCAGAAGCTGAGAGAATAGATAAGAGATGGGTTGAACACTGTAGCACTCAATACCAACAAGACTCCATCCCAAGTAAACACCGGAGAAACAACTGGTGAGTGCACAGATTTGCTGCAGCAGTCATTTATCGACTGGTGATAATTTTTTCACCAGAAATAGCTCCTGTCACGGGCATCTATGCCATCTACCTCTCCGAATCCCGCATCCCACACATATCTACAAGACTCCACCACACCCAGGGGACGTGCTATGTAAGCTTGGCTCGGTGTGTGACGCAGACAAAAATCGATGATTAATTGATGTCGATACAAGAAACAGGCGTTGTTGCTGGTCGCGTCCGGACTTGAACCGCCGAGTTTAGCAACCGTACTGCCAACCATGACATATTGAGCTGCCGGTGGAGAATTCCACGCATGAGCAATCCCCGGATAATTTCTCACTGGAGCAAATGTACACTTTCACGCTGGACAATATACGGATTCCTGACTAAAGAAAACACTTGTCGGGTTTCACAATGCAGACACAACTAAAGATTCCACACCAAACGAATAGGTTAGACACATACTGTAGAACTCTACATAAGAAAAATGCTGCAGCATCTCACACCAGAAAATATATTGCTGAAATTCATTCCAAGATAACATAGTTTAGTATCGTACTAAATTTGAAGCTCTAGAAACATTACAACTTTATAGAAACACAATAGGATCCCGTGGCGAAGCGTAATAAGTTAGCATGTGCAAGCGTTAGCATGGGATATCAAGTACTATTTCTCTCCTCGTCGCTTCGTTGCTAAGAATATGCGTGTGCAGCTAGCATCGAAGTACTAGTAACGAAAAGCTTTCACACGTTACAGTTTCTGCATAGTGGCGTAAGCATGCAACAAGCGTTCTGTCCGATACGTTAATATTCTTGACAAGCTTTTCACGTGTAAAAAATGTAAAATAATTATCAAAAGTAGAGTGAGGCAGTTTATGTTTTGTAATGGAAATGTAAGCGGCGGACAGAGCCGTTACATGCACGGTTCTTGAATCAGGTCAACTCAACACAGACTGCTTAGCAAGACCAATAGGATACACGCGCATTAAATGCATAAGGCAGCCGTCAACAGTTTCAACACAAACAGTCCGACACTAGAAATGCAGTTCGTAATCGTTGGAAGCAGGAGTTACAAACAGATCAGTAGTTGCACACGCAATTATTCCCATAGGACACCTACAGTTCTGTGGTAACAGGCCATTAGTAATTCTCTGAATCTACAGTTCACTGCATAATCCACGTGAGGCATTGCCAAGAAGCATTGGACATGAAATCAGCAGCTCACATTTAGCTCCATGCACTCACCTCAGTAGCTGGGCAACGGAACTATATACTTTTAGTCTATATATGGAGGTAATTGTAACGGCGAACATATTTTCGGACGCAAAACTTGCCGCGATTAAAAACAGTAATTCGTCTATCCTCCATAATCACCGGAAGTCAGGCAGCCCGATAAGCTATGACAGCGCCTCCACTGACCGGCAACCCACCCTCACAAGACAGCGGGTCGCTTGTTAACGGTAGGGCGGCCTGTTATATTAGAGCCATACATGTCAATGCGGTTTCTGGGATTCGCTTCAGTTCGATTTGATAAGAACAGTAACTCTTTGAGTCATCAGGTGCCAGTCTTTTAAAGGCAATCACAGAGGCACAAACAAAGGGCGCTACCAGCCATGACACTTAGTGAAACCACAGGGATCAGTTACACTCTCCTGTCTCCTCCTTTCGCGCTAGTTTGTTGAGAACCACGTTCAAATCCTCTCTATAGAATGCACATGGTGTCTTCTTGTTCTGACCAATACAAAACATCTGTTTTGCTACAATACTCCCTGTTTTCAGCCTTTCTGACCAAGACAACACATATGTTTTATTATCATACTCCCTGTATTCAGCCTCTCTAACCAAGAGAACACATATGTTTTACTATCATACTCCCTGTATTCAGCCTCTCTAACCAATAGAACACATATGTTTTACTATCACACTCCCTGTATTCAGCCTCTCTAACCAATAGAACACATATGTTTTACTATCACACTTCCTGTATTCAGCCTCTCTGCACAAAACAACACATATGTTTTACTACCATACTCCCTGTATTCGGCCTCTCTAACCAATAGAACACATATGTTTTACTACAATACTCCCTGTATTCAGCCTCTCTGCACAAAACAACACATATGTTTTACTATCATACTCCCTGTATTCAGCCTCTCTAACCAATAGAACACATATGTTTTACTATCACACTCCCTGTATTCAGCCTCTCTAACCAATAGAACACATATGTTTTACTATCACACTTCCTGTATTCAGCCTCTCTGCACAAAACAACACATATGTTTTACTACCATACTCCCTGTATTCGGCCTCTCTAACCAATAGAACACATATGTTTTACTACAATACTCCCTGTATTCAGCCTCTCTGCACAAAACAACACATATGTTTTACTATCATACTCCCTGTATTCAGCCTCTCTAACCAATAGAACACATATGTTTTACTATCACACTCCCTGTATTCAGCCTTTCTGCACAAAACAACACATACATTTTACTGCTGCACATAAAAGATACTCAAAGGACCTTTGCCTATTTCAGAAACCGCTGGCAACACAGAAGCACCATAGGCGCAGCAAAGGCAATATGTTTCTGGCAATATTTACAAGTGTTCGGCGTAATTTATGGCAACCCGCAGTCATCATTTTGACGCAAATCTCTTCGTTAAGATTGCTAACTCGAGGAGAGTTCTAGGCCCCAGGGTGCTCTTTGATCTGAAACAGATAGCTCCAGAGTGGCTAAATAACAGACGAGTCTAACAGTCTGGAAGTTCAAGAGAGTTCAGGCCGCATCTTGAAATCTTGATTGCCAGTAGAGGGGAATTAAAATTCCCAGTTCTTCTGGAGCGTCTTTGAAGTGCTGCCCGGGCACTGGGGTGACCTAGTTATCTTTGTGTACATGTTAGGGCAAGCTCCTATACTCCGGTGTGGGGTAGAGAGTCAATCTCTCCACAAACTTTCATTGATATCAGGCTCGTTAGAGATGGTCTAGGGGGTAGAGAATCAGTCTCTCCACAAACTGTCATTGATATCAGGCTTGTTAGAGGTGGTCTAGGAGGGGGCAGAGAATCAGTCTCTCCACAAACTGTCACTGATATCAGGCTTGTTAGAGGTGGTCTAGGAGGGGGCAGAGAATCAGTCTCTCCACAAACTGTCATTGATATCAGGCTTGTTAGAGGTGGTCTAGGAGGGGGCAGAGAATCAGTCTCTCCACAAACTGTCATTGATATCAGGCTTGTTAGAGGTGGTCTAGGAGGGGGCAGAGAGTCAATCTCTCCACAAACTGTCATTAATATCAGGCTCGTTAGAGGTGGTCTAGGAGGGGGCAGAGAATCAGTCTCTCCACAAACTGTCATTGATATCAGGCTTGTTAGAGGTGGTCTAGGAGGGGGCAGAGAGTCAGTCTCTCCACAAACTGTCATTGATATCAGGCTTGTTAGAGGTGGTCTAGGGGGCAGAGAATCAGTCTCTCCACAAACTGTCATTGATATCAGGCTTGTTAGAGGTGGTCTAGGAGGGGGCAGAGAGTCAGTCTCTCCACAAACTGTCATTGATATCAGGCTTGTTAGAGGTGGTCTAGGAGGGGGCAGAGAATCAGTCTCTCCACAAACTGTCATTGATATCAGGCTTGTTAGAGGTGGTTTAGGAGGGGGCAGAGAGTCAGTCTCTCCACAAACTGTCATTGATCTCAGGCTTGTTAGAGGCGGGCTAGGAGGGGGCAGAGAGTCAGTCTCTCCACAAACTGTCATTGATCTCAGGCTTGTTAGAGGCGGGCTAGGAGGGGGTAGAGAGTCAGTCTCTCCACAAACTGTCATTGATATCAGGCTTGTTAGAGGCGGGCTAGGAGGGGGCAGAGAATCAGTCTCTCCACAAACTGTCATTGATATCAGGCTTGTCAGAGGTGGTCTAGGAGGGGGCAGAGAATCAGTCTCTCCACAAACTGTCATTGATCTCAGGCTTGTCAGAGGTGGTCTAGGAGGGGATAGAGAATCAGTCTCTCCACAAACTGTCATTGATCTCAGGCTTGTTAGAGGCGGGCTAGGAGGGGGTAGAGAGTCAGTCTCTCCACAAACTGTCATTGATCTCAGGCTTGTCAGAGGTGGTCTAGGAGGGGATAGAGAGTCAGTCTCTCCACAAACTGTCATTGATCTCAGGCTTGTCAGAGGTGGGCTAGGAGGGGGCAGAGAATCAATCTCTCCACAAACTGTCATTGATATCAGGCTTGTTAGAGGTGGTTTAGGAGGGGATAGAGAGTCAGTCTCTCCACAAACTGTCATTGATATCAGGCTTGTTAGAGGTGGTCTAGGAGGGGGCAGAGAATCAGTCTCTCCACAAACTGTCATTGATATCAGGCTTGTTAGAGGTGGTCTAGGAGGGGGCAGAGAGTCAGTCTCTCCACAAACT
>CAJHNH020002157.1:748492-753492 GCA_905116865.2 Candidula unifasciata
CATGTGTGTGAACATATGTGTGAACATGTGTGTGAATATGTGTGTGAATATGTGTGTGAACGTGTGTGTAAACATGCATGTGAACATGTGTGTGAACATGTGTGTGAACATGTGTGTGAATATGTGTGTGAATATGTGTGTGAACATGTGTGTGAATATGTGTGTGAATATGTGTGTGAACATGTGTGTGAAGGTGTGTTAATATGTGTGGACATGTGTGTGAACATGTGTGTCAATATGTATGGGAACATGGGTGTGAACATGTGTGTGAACATGTGTGAGAACATGTGTGTGAACATGAGTGTGGGCAGTGCAGAAATGTCTGTGGACATAATGTGAGTGCGTGTATGTGACCCGGTGTACGTGTGTGGTGTGTGTGTGTATGTGTGTGACCCAGTGTTCGTGTGTGTGTGTGAGTAAGCATGTCTGCACAGATGTGTGGTTGTGTGGTTTGGGTAAAGAGCGGACACTTGGATCCCTATGTCTCCCTGCTGACCCTCAGTTTGTTGCCTCCATGGCGATACACTTGGATCCATATGTCCCTCTGTCGACCCTCAGTTTGTTGTCTCCAGGGCGATACACATGGATCGCTATGTCCTTCTGTAGACCCACAGTTTGTTGCTTTCATGGCGATACACTTGGATTCCTATGACCCTCAGCATGTTTGACATGCCTGATCTAGAGCTTTCTCTTTGATGTGGTCTTGTCTTTAATTCATTTGTTTCTCGCCACGGTGCCTATTTGTTGATTCTCTGCCCGATTATCTCCATGCTGTGCCTCATATTTTAACATCTGTTCTTTTTATAAGAGTTGAAACCAGTGATTGTTCGGAGACTTGTCTGTTCTCTTCGCCTCACGTGAATTTATTTTGGAGTCTATAACTGTAGACAACAGATTTACAACATGTAGCTGCAACGTTAAATCAATGACGTAAATGTATTTTAAATAACAATAACTTTTGAAAATATAAATTTAAAAGCAAGAAAGTGTATGACTTTTGAAGCGTAACAAATGAAAACTTTACAACAGGAAACCGTGACGTAGAAACAATAACAAATGTGGATATAACAAGCGGAAACTGTAACGCTGAAACTATAACAAGTGTGGATTTAATAAGCGGAAACTATAACGCTGAAACAATAACAAATTGCATTTTAAAGCTGGCAAAGCTTCAGTGATAATTCTGTCTGTAGAGCTTGAAGAGAGCGGTCTGAGAGTTGCGAGTGCTGCAGGCCATCATGGCTAGAACCTGGCTCTGATTTACGACACGGCGCTAAACCTGAACAGTCACACGTGCACCACAAGTTTACAGCCACGTTCTCGGTTCTTGAACAATTTGACAGAGAAATCAGCTGGTCGATTTGTTCGTATTCCAAAAACATTTCAGCAGCCTTGACGGAAAAAAGATGGCGGGCAAAAAAAAAAAAAACAACAACCAGCCAATGATGGGGGGAGGGGGAGGGGGAGGGGGAGGTCAGTTAGTAGAGGATCTATGCCTAACTCAAATATTAAAAGGGGAAACAATGAAGAAATAGCAACAGCAGTAGCAGCAGAATAGCAGCACTCATAAAAGAAAACAACAGGGCGTAAGGGGGAGAGAGGGAGTGGGGTGGGGGGGGGGGCAAGGGGGATGATATTAAGGAGCAGAATCGAGGCACAACCTTTTGGCTAAGAGAACATGGGTGCAAGTCAGACTTTACGGGTCACTGAGTGAATTACAAAAGACAGAGAAGTTCATACTAGAGACAACATTGCAGATATAGATAGTTTTATTTCAAGCGAACGAAAGAAGAAGAAGAAGAAGAAGAAGAAGAAGAAGAAGAAGAAGAAGAAGAAGAAGAAGAAGAAGAAGAAGAAGAAGAAGAAGAAGAAGAAGAAGAAGAAGAAGAAGAAGAAAAAGAAGAAGAAGAAGAAGAAGAAGAAGAAGAAGCAGCAGTAAAGTTGTGGGTGAGCTAATGCCTAAATACCAGTTGACTTTTCCTAGCGTGTACCCGTTTGGGGTGGCAATAAAGCAGAGATATGTACCCTAAGTTAAATACACATGTATGAAGCAACACCGCGCTAGTGCTTCTCTAAAATACCTTTACTGCAGAACGTTGATCATCAATATGGGAAGAAGTCAGAACACTGACTTAGATAAGACACACTCACTGAGCGGTGCTGGTACATAACAGAAGCTCAACCATGGTTCCACGGAGTAACCAGCCTTTATTTTAGGAGCAGGAGAGAGGGGGTGGGGGGGGGGGGGGGGGGGGGACTGATCAGTTTACAATCAACAATAGTTACTTGAAGGGGACAACTATGGAACTTAGCAGATTCAGTGTCGGGTTTAAAAGGACAATTATGTCATTTATTTAGAACCTCCACTGCTCAGTTGAAAAGAAAAAACTGCAATTCCCATGCAATCAGCAGAAGGGGGAAGTGACATCTCCTCACATACAGACACACAAGACCGGAAACACGGGGGGACGAGAGGGTTATGGTGGGAGGGAGACCCTCATGAATGAATGAATGAGTGAGCGAGTGAGTGATTGTACTAATAAATAAGTCAGTGATTGAATGATTGACTTAGTGAATGAACGAATTAATGAATTAATTGATGAACTAGTGAATGAACCAATGAGTGAAGGAGTGAGCCATCTGAAGGACGTGTACACATATTTACCAACCATCAATGTCCTTGACAACGACTTGGATGTTGTTAACAGAGAATTGACCCTGCTCGCTTCCGTGACTTAAACAACCATCACCACGGGGACAGGTAGATCTACGTGCAAGAACTAGCAGTCTCTACACTTTACCTACCGTCTGTAGCACAGAATTTCTCACTGTGTGTGTGTGTGTGTTCCAGTGTGGTGTGTTTGTTTGTGTGTATGTGTGCGTGTGTGTTGCATATATGTGTGTATATCTTTCCCTAAGTCATTTCTTATTTTAATTATGCAGGCATTGATTTTATGACATTTCAACCAGGTTCTCATTTGTTGAACACACGGCTCATTTCTGGCCAGATTTTCTTTATTCTTGTGATGTAGTTTATCAATTTTATGTCTTTGTTTGTTGAAATAAATTCTGAAGTTTCGATCTCATCAATCAAAGATTAATGATGGCAACTGACGTCTAATGATGTGTTGTGTAATGCGTGGAGAGATTTTCTTTTTGATGATATTATGTCAGCTTCTTGCCTTGTGTCTTATACAACTTGGTACACACTCACTTACACACACATAAACTCACACACACACACACACACACACACACACACACACGCATACAGAGGAAGATAAACAAACCAATATAATATGGTAAGTATACGCGCACATAAACAACGACAGTCATACAGAGACAAACTATCTTTGAGAATGCTATGTCACAACTCAGTGATTGTCCAGTTTCGTCCTTTTTAGGACGAAATTTTTCGTTATTTGAAGCCCCACTATGGCTTTTGCCAGGGGCCGCAATATGGGCAGGCCATAAATGTGGCCAATTGTCTGAACGTGGTTTCTGGGACCTCTCCACGGCGATCCTCAAAGTGGTGGCACTTTGTGTCATCGGGTGTTTGTCGCTTGTGTGATGTCCTGGTGGGGCGGAAAGTCAGTCAGTCAGGTGTTTACAATCAATGCACGAATATGATATCGTAAGTTTACACATACAACACACACAAACAAAAACAGTCATACAGACAAAGTATCTTTGATAATAATTTAAGTATTCACAGTCGGTGCACGCACATGATATCGTTAGCGTTAACTTCTTCTCTCCCCCCCCCCCAACCCCACCCTCCTCTTCCTTACCCAACAACACAGAGAGAGAGAGGGAGAAAGAGAGAAAACTATCAGTCAATATAATACGACAAGTGTACACACAGGGGGAGAGGGGTAGAACAGAGAGCGAGAAAAAGAAAGAGAGAAAGAGAAAGAGAGAGAGAGAGAGAGCTACCTGTGGCCAAGATCTGATCAGCTCTGGTACAGAGTGACCTAGTGAGGCAACACAAACACTGGCAGGCAGGCAGGAAATCAACAAGCTGCAGAAATGATCCGGGCGAGATCAAACATAAACCAGATGGCGTGACCGTGGCACAAACAGACCCGTTAACGGACTGGTTATCTCTCAGTTTCAGCCAGTTCCAGGACCCCTGGGTGTGCCTGGGCAGGTGGACCGGGGGACCCCTGGGTGTGCCTGGGCAGGTGGACCGGGAGACCCAGCCTGTGTGCACAGATGTCGAAGTGAGCGGTCAGTGTCCAGTAGTTTAATGTTGGGCAACATTGATGTGACCAAGTGGTCACTGGCTGGCCTGGCTGGACGCAAGAGACAGGCAACTCTGGTGAGTCTGTGTGTGTGTGTGTGTGTGTTTTTGTGTATGTCCGTCCATCCATCCGCTGTGTATGTCCGTCCATCCATCCGCTGTGTATGTCCGTCCATCCATCCGCTGTGTATGTCCGTCCATCCATCCGCTGTGTATGTCCGTCCATCCATCCGCTGTGTATGTCCGTCCATCCATCCGCTGTGTATGTCCGTCCATCCATCCGCTGTTTATGTCCGTCCATCCATCCGCTGTGTATGTCCGTCCATCAATCCGCTGTGTATGTCCGTCCATCCATCCGCTGTTTATGTCCGTCCATCCATCCGCTGTGTATGTCCGTCCATCCATCCGCTGTTTATGTCCGTCCATCCATCCGCTGTGTATGTCCGTCCATCCATCCGCTGTGTATGTCCGTCCATCCATCCGCTGTTTATGTCCGTCCATCCATCCGATGTGTATGTCCGTCCATCCATCCCATGTGTATACCGGTGTTGATTATGTACGGTAACTCTGTAGTTGTCTGTATATCAGTGTGTGTGTCCGTCCGTCCGCCCATCTCTCCGTCCGTCTGTATATCAGTAGGTGTGTCCGTCCGTCCGCCCATCTCTCCGTCCGTCTGTATATCAGTAGGTGTGTCCGTCCGTCCGTACATCTCTCCATCCATCTGTTTATGAGTGTGTGTGTCCGTCCGTCCGCCCAT
>CAJHNH020002157.1:758492-809534 GCA_905116865.2 Candidula unifasciata
ATATAACTAGAATCACTGGAACCCACAGGGACATGGAAATAAATACAGACCACACATTTCATGGAGACGGCAGCTAGAGAGTGAAGTTAAAAAGATGGTGAGGACATGGGTTCAGCTACATGTGATAGTCACGGATAAAACCAAGGCAGAAAAGGGAAGTTTTTCTCTATGACTTGCCAGTTTCTTTTCGCTTGTTTCCTATTTCAGTGCCTGTTTAGTGGCTCTCTACCCGCTTCTCCTCATTTCTCCCCATTTATACCCGCTTCTCCTCATAGATTCTGTTAGCCAAGTGAGGATTGAACGTTACCTTCCGTGTACGCCGGCTACCGATCTGACCATTATGTAACTAACGACTTCAGACAGGGACTTTGAGAATACAATATTTCCAGAGCATCTCCCAAAGGGGTCTACTTTGTTTTACCTACTGATACACATGTCTCTTGCTATTCTCCTTTCTTTCATTCAGTTTATGGTTACCCCAGCATCTGCTGCCTTGAGATGTCTGCAGTAATATCATCATCGCTTGCTGCCTTGAGATGTCTGCAGTAATATCATCATCGCTTGCTGCCTTGAGATGTCTGCAGTAATATCATCATCGCCTGCTGCCTTGAGATGTCTGCAGTAATATCATCATCGCTTGCAGCCTTGAGATGTCTGCAGTAATATCATCATCGCTTGCTGCCTTGAGATGTCTGCAGTAATATCATCATCGCTTGCAGCCTTGAGATGTCTGCAGTAATATCATCATCGCCTGCTGCCTTGAGATGTCTGCAGTAATATCATCATCGCTTGCAGCCTTGAGATGTCTGCATTAATATCATCATCGCTTGCTGCCCTGAGATGTCTGTAGTAATATCATCATCGCTTGCTGCCTTATACTTTGCCTCTTTGATGTCCATGATATTGATTAGTTCCATGTTTATCGGTAATGTAATCATTGCTTTACAACGTGTTTAACCGATTTTTTTCTTTCACTGACAGCCTGGAGTCCCGAACGATGTACTCCTGTAATCTTGTTTCCCATTAAACCAAATATAATCTGATAATATTTCATGATGCCTTCAGGATGTATTTGATTTTTAATTTCATACACTTCTATAACATCCCATGTACCGATTCTGGAGATGTTTCAAGGGAAAAGAAGGTATGTGGGCTACCCAGTCTCCGCACCACTTGCTGCTCTAGGTAATTTGAATACCTCGTTGCCAGGTACTTGGCATTCTTAACAACGTACAACCAATAAGTTAGTGCTAATCAAAATCTACACACGACGCGCACACACACACACACAGTGCCATTAACAGGCCGGAAGTAATCAGACAAGAAAGGATGTAGTAGTTGTGGGGAGCAGAAAACTCACCAACAATCCACATTGTGGAATCCATTAACTGGCCAACAATCCACATTGTGGAATCAATCAACTGGCAAACAATCCACACTGTTCAATCCATTAGCTGGTGAAATATCAATACATAAAGCCCTAGTGTTCTCGCCGGATCATGGGAGTATTTCGTTTGTAAGCTATGTGAATATGTAGGGTTGATTTATACACACATCCATACCCCTCCCCACCCCCACAAGCTGTGACTTTTGTCGTTACCAATATACAACAGCACATGTCAACATTTAGACAAACGACATTCGATACTGTCTTACAAAACATAGACATGACAATGAGGTGAGTGTCTGGCAGAGCCAGTACTGTCTGGTAGCTGGCGTGTCAGCTAACTGTCCGTGCCAGTGTTTGTTGAGAAAGTGCCCAGATAGTACTGTCTGGTAGCTGGGGTGTCAGCTATCTGTCCGTGCCAGTGTTTGTTGAGAAAGTGCCCAGATAGTACTGTCTGGTAGCCGGGGTGTCAGCTAACTGTCCGTGCCAGTGTTTGTTGAGAAAGTGACCAGATAGTACTGTCTGGTAGCTGGGGTGTCAGCTATCTGTCCGTGCCAGTGTTTGTTGAGAAAGTGCCCAGATAGTACTGTCTGGTAGCCGGGGTTTCAGCTAACTGTCCGTGCCAGTGTCTGTTGAGAAAGTGCACAGCTAGTACTGTCTGGTAGCCGGGGTTTCAGCTAACTGTCCGTGCCAGTGTTTGTTGAGAAAGTGCACAGCTAGTACTGTCTGGTAGCCGGGGTGTCAGCTAACTGTCCGTGCCAGTGTTTTTTGAGAAAGTGCACAGCTAGTACTGTCTGGTAGCCGGGGTGTCAGCTAACTGTCCGTGCCAGTGTCTGTTGAGAAAGTGCACAGCTAGTGCTGTCTGGTAGCCGGGATGTCTGCTAACTGTCCGTGCCAGTGTTTGTGACAGCTCCAGGGTGTTCTCTGGCATGTTCGCAGGTCACAGGCTGCAAGAGTGTGTGACAGCTTCAGTGTGTTCTCTGGCATGTTCGCAGGTCACAGGCTGCAAGAGTGTGTGACAGCTTCAGTGTGTTCTCTGGCATGTTCGCAGGTCACAGGCTGCAAGAGTGTGTAACTGCTGTTCTGGTATATACTTTCTCTTCCTCTGGCTGCGAGATTACAATCGGTAGGTACTGATGTGCACTGGTAGACGACAGGGAAGACAAGGCAGCCCCAGCGTATCTATGCCGCCCCCGCCTCCCCTCGTTCTGTGGGCGTCTACCCTCAGATACCTGTGCAGCTGTTGTGTCGCGAACTCGTCACCAGGTACGCCCAAATGCCCGCAGCCAAACACAATCAACAGAGACGGGTGAACGTGCAGAACCAAGGATCAATGCCAACCTGGCATACTGTGGATATGTTGGTAGATGGGTATTTTCTTTACCCAACCTCACTAGATGGCTGATATAGTCAGTGGTATGTCCGACCTTTGACCTCACAATCAGAAAGCCGGACAACAAGAGATACAACCAAGAGAACACGTGACGACATTCATGCAGTTATGAAATAATTATCGCTAACAATTCCAGTCTGTCTGAAGGAGCCCCTTCTCTTCCCCACCCCTTTTCTCTCCAGCAAGATCCCTGCTATTCTTTTGGTTATATTTAATAAACAAGCACACATCTATTGATCGGCACTCACAAAAAGACATAGAAGATAGAAGGTCACAAAAGACAATATAAAAATACAAAGCTATAGTTATCATGCCAAGAATCGAACCTGTCACCTCCAAATGACGTAAGCGCCTCACTGCAGAAATAAGTGTACAAAGACGCATGACCAAGTAAACACATAAAAAAGGTGTCTTTATTAGCTCAGGCTTGTGGGAATCTGCCTGTAGGACAGAAACACTTTGGATGGGGGGCGGGGATGGGGGAGAAAGGGGTGTGGAACCTGCACTGTTGTGTTGACAGACTATGCAATACTAGAATGTTCGATTTCTAGTGCATAATGTGTCCCCTGTCTGGTGGCCATGCAGTTTCTGCCGTGGTGTAATGGCAGGACGAAGCCGTGCCCAGTGAGGCAGGACGAAGCCGTGGTCAGTGAGGCAGGACGAAGCCGTGCCCAGTGAGGCAGGACGAAGCCGTGCCCAGTGAGGCAGATACAAGTGGCAAACTTATCAGAATAATTAGCCACAGACAGTCAGCATGTGTTAGACCTGTCATGACGAAGGAATGGACTCCAGAACTTGGTAACAACTGACAAGATCGATGGCAAGAGAGCAAGAGGAAGGCAACGAGATAAATATAAGGATGGTGTGGCCCGACTGATGGACGAGACAAGCGCATTGACTTGATCTCCAATTCTGCTGATCGTGTGGGATGGCGAAACATGACAGCCTACGCTTACTGGTGCGGCACAGGATGATGACATACAATTATCAGTGGCCTGTGTCATGCGGTCAAGTCCCATGTTCTGTATCTTCATTCCCTTGTTATCTTCTGTGTTCAGTGGCCTCTGTGGTGTTGTCAAATCCCGCCTTGTCCTTCAGTAACTAAGGCTGTTCTCTTCTCTCTTCTTCAACCACTGAACAGTGGGAAGTTTCATAAGTGTGTCTTTGTTAACAAACACAGATGTGACACCATTACTGGCAGCATACGACCAAGCAGTAGAAACTCTAGGACTGAACAAAACAAACCCAAACTTGAAGCATTCAACTTCTGACCCTTTTGGTACTTCGGCTATACAAAGACACATCTACTTAAATGTTCTTTTTTTAGGACAGATGAAGCGTATTAGCAAAAGAGGCCGACAATGTCACAGCTGGGTGGACAACGTCAAGAGAAGAACTAGCAGAAGCAGCTGTGCAAACATCAAAAGAGAAGACTGTGGAGAAGAGAACACTCTAGAGCTTCAACCAGCAGTTGTTTTATGTGATGATGATGGCGATGTAGTCTGAGGCGCACCTGTTTCCTTGACTTATGTGGCTGCTGGTCGATAGATGTGGGTGTATGTCCCAGTACAGCCACACCCACACAGTCGCCTTACAGTTAGATACCTTCTAGGAGCGCGTAGCAACTACAGTGACATGGAAGAGAGAAGGAGAGATAGTTGGTACAGCGAACCAACAACGCACTGTAGGCTGAACACGTCAATAGCAACATAACCACCAACACACGGTAGGCTGAACACGTCAATAACAACATAACCACCAATACACGGTAGGCTAAACACGTCAATAACAACATAACCACCCACACACTGTAGGCTAAACACGTCAATAACAACACAACCACCAACACACGGCAGGCTGAACACGTCAATAACAACATAACCACCAATACACGGTAGGCTGAATACGTGAATAACAACATAACCACCAACACACTGTAGGCTGAACACGTCAATAACAACATAACCACCCACACACTGTAGGCTGAACACGTCAATAACAACATAACCACCAATACACGGTAGGCTGAATACGTGAATAACAACATAACCACCAACACACGGCAGGCTGAACACGTCAATAACAACACAACCACCAACACACGGTAGGCTGAACACGTGAATAACAACACAACCACCAACACGCGGCAGACTGAACACGTCAATAACAACATAACCACCAACACACACTGTAGGCTGAACACGTCAATAACAACATAACCACCCATACACGGTAGGCTGAACACGTCAATAACAACATAACCACCCATACACGGTAGGCTGAACACGTCAATAACAACAAACCACCCATACACGGTAGGCTGAACACGTCAATAACAACATAACCACCAATACACGGTAGGCTAAACACGTCAATAACAACATAACCACCCACACACTGTAGGCTGAACACGTCAATAACAACATAACCACCCACACACTGTAGGCTGAACACGTCAATAACAACATAACCACCCACACACTGTAGGCTAAACACGTCAATAACAACATAACCACCCACACACGGTAGGCCAAACACGTCAATAACAACATAACCACCAACACACACTGTAGGCTAAACATGTCAATAACAACATAACCACCAACACACGGTAGGCTAAACACGTCAATAACAACATAACCACCCACACACTGTAGGCTAAACACGTCAATAACAACATAATTACCCACATACGGTAGGCTGAACACGTCAATAACAACATAACTACCCACATTCGGTAGGCTGAACACGCCAATAACAACATAACTACCAACACACGGTAGGCTGAACACGTCAATAACAACATAACCACCAATACACGGTAGGCTGCACACGTCAATAACAACATAACCACCAATACACGGTAGGCTGAACACGTCAATAACAACATAACCACCAACCCACTGTAGACTGAAAACGTCAATAACAACATAACCACCCACACAATGTAGACTGAACACGTCAATAACAACATAACCACTCACACACGGTAGGCTGAACACGTCAATAGCAACATAACCACCAATACACGGTAGGCTGAACACGTCAATAACAACATAACCACCCACACACGAAAGGCTGAACACGTCAATAACAACATAACCACCAATACACGGTAGGCTGAACACGTCAATAACAACATAACCACCAATACACGGTAGGCTGCACACGTCAATAACAACATAACCACCAATACACGGTAGGCTGAACACGTCAATAACAACATAACCACCAACCCACTGTAGACTGAAAACGTCAATAACAACATAACCACCCACACAATGTAGACTGAACACGTCAATAACAACATAACCACCCACACACGAAAGGCTGAACACGTCAATAACAACATAACCACCCACACACGAAAGGCTGAACACGTCAATAACAACATAACACATCACTTTCTAGTAAATAGCTCATGATGACAGGTGAAATCAATCATAAATACACACTCGAACATAAACATACACGTGCAATACACACTCGAACATAAACATACACATGCCATACACACTGGAACACGAACATACAAATGTCAAACACCCTTCATACAGGCACGCCAGCACAGACACCGAAGAGAATCTCAACAGAACTAACAGCACTGTGACGACAGGAACACATTTAACAAATTTGAAATATTGCTACAAGGAAACAGCCCGTCCCTCTTCCCCCTCCCACAACCCCGTCCCTGCTCCTCCCTCCCGCAATCAAGTGAGAACTAGGATCTCTAAATGAGGCACAAACTTGAACTTGCGCCAGCCAAGAATCGACAGATGGGGGAACAATCACAACAACTGAACGGTTCCTGAAATAGCAGGTTTCGATACATCCCACCTGGGAAAATAAACAGCCAGGTAACAGATTGGCCTATTTTCTGCCAGGTAGAAGTATGCCTGGCCCATGTCAACTTTCCAATCTGCAACAGGTGGAATCAACTTCTCTCAGCAACCAACTTCAGCTTTCTGTCTTTCTTCCCGCTACAAAGACCTTGGTCAGGAAATGTACCATTGAAATCTTTCTGTCCTGGACTGTAGACTGTCTTCAAACAGTAACGTTAGACTTCAGAAATGAGTTGATAATACGCTTGGAAATTTACAAATAGGACAGATATATCTTGGGTAACACACTAGGAGAGAACATTACCCAACAAATATACTTCTCCCATACATATCACGGTGTCAACAGTCTGAAGTAAGCGGTCTCCACAAATATACTTCTCCCATACATATCACGGTGTCAGCAGTCTGAAGTAAGCGGTCTCCACAAATATACTTCTCCCATACATATCACGGTGTCAACAGTCTGAAGTAAGCGGTCCCCACAAATATACTTCTCCCATAAATATCACGGTGTCAGCAGTCTGAAGTAAGCGGTCTCCACAAATATACTTCTCCCATACATATCACGGTGTCAACAGTCTGAAGTAAGTGGTCTCCACAAATATACTTCTCCCATAAATATCACGGTGTCAACAGTCTGAAGTAAGCGGTCTCCACAAATATACTTCTCCCATACATATCACGGTGTCAACAGTCTGAAGTAAGCGGTCTCCACAAATATACTTCTCCCATACATATCACGGTGTCAACAGTCTGAAGTAAGCGGTCTCCACAAATATACTTCTCCCATACATATAACGGTGTCAGCAGTCTGAAGTAAGCGGTCTCCACAAATATACTTCTCCCATAAATATCACGGTGTCAACAGTCTGAAGTAAGCGGTCTCCACAAATATACTTCTCCCATACATATCACGGTGTCAACAGTCTGAAGTAAGCGGTCTCCACAAATGTACTTCTCCCATACATATCACGGTGTCAGCAGTCTGAAGTAAGCGGTCTCCACAAATATACTTCTCCCATAAATATCACGGTGTCAACAGTCTGAAGTAAGCGGTCTCCACAAATATACTTCTCCCATACATATCACGGTGTCAACAGTCTGAAGTAAGCGGTCTCCACAAATATACTTCTCCTATACATATCACAGTTTCAGCAGTCTGAATTTATCAAGTAACAGAAAGTATTGTGAGCGGCACTCATAGAAAGAAGTAGAAAGATAGAAGAACACACAGACAACATAAAAATCGAAAGCTATAGTTACCGTGCCGGGAATTGAACCTGTCACCTCCAGACGGCGTCTGCGCCTCGGCATCAATACAAGTGCACTAAAATACATGGTCAACTAGGCACCCCCCCCCCCCCCCAAAAAAAGGTGTCCAATTCGCCATTTCTATCGTACAGCTTGAAATCCACGACTATGGAATACGGACAGAATTCATTTCAACCCATTGAAATGGCACCATAGGTTTCAGAAATTTATATTAACGAAGCAAATGTCGAATAACAATCACAGCAACAATTTACGAACACTGTAGACCTTATTGCTTTGTCTAGAATACACAAACATTTAAGAAAGGTATTTGATTGGTAGGTTCCGGTGTGTATACGTCATTCCTATAAATAAACAGAGAGGGAAACCATTTGAGGCCGTTAAATATTATGAATTAATCAAGTAACAGAAAGTATTGTGAACGGCACTCATAGAAAGAAGTAGAAAGATAGAAGGACACACTAGACAACATAAAAATCGAAAGCTATAGTTACCGTGCCGGGAATTGAACCTGTCACCTCCAGACGGCGTCTGCGCCTCGCCATGAATACAAGTGCACTAAGATACATGGTCAACTAGGTACCCCCCAAAAAAGGTGTCTTGTTTGAAGTGAGCGGTCTCCACAAATATACTTCTCCCATACATATCACGGTGTCAACAGTCTGAAGTAAGCTGTCTCCACGAATATACTTCTCTCATACATATCACGGTGTCAACAGTCTGAAGTAAGCTGTCTCCACAAATATACTTCTCCCATACATATCACGGTGTCAACAGTCTGAAGTAAGCGGTCTCCACAAATATACTTCTCCCATACATATCACGGTGTCAACAGTCTGAAGTAAGCGGTCTCCACAAATATACTTCTCCCATACATGTTAACACGGTCAACAACACAATAGGCTGTCTCCACAAATATACTTCTCCCATTCAGGTAATGTTTGGTCCTTCTAAGACCCTGTTTTGTAATCTGGAATCCACGTGTCGGTTCGCAGATACTTTCTTGCGGTCCACCACAAATAAATGTTCACCCGGCCGTGACTGAATCAATCAAACGCCCTCTGCGCTGTTACTGTAGCTATGTAAGCCCTCTGTGCTGTTACTGTAGCTATGTAAGTCATTATTGAGACAGTAACAAAGTCAAGAATACTTTCAAGGGCACGGTTCATTAATGAGAAAACCTCACATCATGTAACAATTACAGTTACAGAACCTAATGTCATGGCAGCATGCATAACTGTTACATGCACAGACATACACACACACACACACACACACACACATACACTCACACACACGCGCAAGCCTTGCCCGTACTTCCTTCAAAGTGCAAAACAAAATTATAATATAAAAAACTCCGGCGGGATAAAACAAGCACAGGTTAGCACGTATAGTTAGTTACCTGTGTGAGGTCAGTGAGCCGACGCACAAACTACCTTCAACTGTTCACAGAAAACACCCGGTTCACCACACACACTCCTACCAACACAATGTCGGTAACGAAAAAAATGCACAGAAAACTGAAGAAAGCAGGAAATGTTGCGAAGGAAAAGTTACTCCCGCACACCTTTGTCGAAGCAGGCTGGGTCTAGCCCGTGGTTTTCAGTGTGGGGTAGGTTGTGCTCGCTAGCTGCCAGCGGATCCTTGTAGTTCGATCCCGTGACGTCACGGTCGATGGCATCTGTTCCAGTGTTACACACACACCTATTGGTTTGATCGATCCGACAGGGGGAGCAGCCCGCGTCAGGTAAACCAATCGTAGTACTTGAAACAAGAGATCTAAGGGGTTTAATTCATTGTAATCATTACGTGCCAAGCGGTGGTCTATCTATCTATCTATCTATCTATCTATCTATCTATCTATCTATCTATCTATCTATCTATCTATCTATCTATCTATCTATCTATCTATCTATCTATCTATCTATCTATCTATCTATCTATCTATCTATCTATCTATCTATCTATCTATCTATCTATCTATCTATCTATCTAAGTATCTATCTATCTATCTATCTATCTATCTGTCTGTCTGTCTGTCTGTCTGTCTGTCTGTCTGTCGGTCGGTCGGTCGGTCTGTCTGTCTGTCTGTCTGTCTGTCTGTCTGTCTGTCTGTCTGTCTGTATATATTCCCCTTTCTTTACATCTTTCTGGCTCCCCTCTATGTGTCTCCCCTTTTCTTATTTCTTCATTTCCTCCCTCCGTTCTCGCCCTGTCTCTATCACTGTCACCCCTAAGCTCCCACACTCACTCTGTTACCCTCCCTCTGTTACCCTCCATCTGTTACCCTCCCTCTGTTACCCTCCATCTGTTACCCTCCATCTGTTACCCTCCCTCTGTTATTTCTCTCTCATTTCTCTGTGCCACTCCTCTCTCGCTATCATCCTTCTGTTCAACCCACACCAGGTCCTTCCATGCTCGATTTTTTCACTTCTCAGTGTTTGCTTCGAGTGTTTCATAAGTTATTTGAACTCCCCCCCCCCCACACCCGCCCCCTAAACCCCGATCCTCCATATTTCTCTACACCTCCTATCATCAACATGAAGGCCAGCACAAATATCTAGTGCAGTTGTTAACACGCTTATATTCCGACTCATTGGGTATAGGTTCGACAACTTAATTTATCTATTTACTGAGATGGAGGACTGGAAGTAAAGGTGAACGGCATAATAAATATATTGATCCATGATCCACATGGGTGATGGAACTAATGATTCACATGGGTGATGGAACTAATGATCCACATGGGTGATGGAACTAATGATACACATGGGTGATAGAACTAATGATCCACATGGGTGATGGAACTAATGATCCACATGAGTGATGGAACTAATGATCCACGTGTCTGATGGAACTAATGATCCACGTGGGTGATGAAACTAATGATCCACTTGGGTGACGGAACTAATGATCCATTTGTGTGATGGAACTAATGATCCACATGTGTGCTGGAACTAATGATCCACATGGGTGATGGAACTAATGATCCTCATGCGTGATGGAACTAATGATCCACATGGGTGATGGAACTAATGATCCACATGTGTGATAGAACTAATGATCCACATGGGTGATGGAACTAATGATCCACAAGTGTGATGGAACTAATGATCCACATGGGTGATGGAAGTAATGATCCACATGTGTGATGGAGCTAATGATCCACATGTGTAATGGAACTAATGATCCACATGGGTGATGGAACTAATGATCCACATAGGTGATGGAACTAATGATCCACATAGGTGATGGAACTAATGATCCACATGAGTAATGGAACTAATGATCCACATGGGTGATGGAACTAATGATCCACATGGGTGATGGAACTAATGATCCACATGGGTGATGAAACTAATGATCCACATGGGTGATGGAACTAATGATCCACATGGGTGATGGAACTAATGATCCACATGGGTGATGGAACTAATGATCCACATGGGTGATGGAACTAATGATCTACATGTGTGATGGAACTAATGATCCACATGGGTGATGGAACTAATGATCCACATGTGTAATGGAACTAATGATCCACATGGGTGATGGAGCTAATGATCCTCATGGGTAATGGAACTAATGATCCACATGGGTGATGGAACTAACGATCCACATGGGTGATGGAACTAATGACCCACATGGGTGATGTAACTAATGATCCACATGGGTGATGGTACTAATGATCCACATGGGTGATGGAACTAATGATCCACATGGGTGATGTAACTAATGATCCACATGGGTGATGGTACTAATGATCCACATGGGTGATGGAACTAATGATCCACATGGACTATCTCCATTTCACTATGGAAGTACATCTTTAAAGGTAAAGTTAAAGTCGGGAGATGTGAACCAGCGTCATTGGACACGGTTATAAACCATAAGTGCTCTGCCACTAGTACGGACAGCTAATAAGAAACTGTCCACCAGTGTCGCCGTCTGCACTAAACACCGTAGCTACAACGACGTTTCTCCATTTCCCATAGATTGTCAACACTGGTACCCATTTCCTAGAGGCTGGGTAAACCCCGGGAGCCGCCCGGTTTCGAACACCGGCCGTGGTCTGCAGCGAGTTGCAGCTGGATTTGAGAGCGATTCTCCTATTGACTGCGCTAACGCGGCCTCATAAGTACATCAATGAGCTCAGTTTCCCTCGACAAAATGTCTGTCTAGTGGTGTGTGTGTCAGGATAGAGATTTGAGGTGCCTCGTTCAGGTTTTAGGCTTGATGCCACTGGGTCTCCAGTCAAGTACAGTCACAAGCCTACATTCTTCTGGCACAGTTGAAGTCACGTGATCGTGTGTGTGGCCTGATGTTTCCAGTCAAGTACAGTCACAAGCCTAACATTCTTCTGCCACAGTTGAAGTCACGTGATCGTGTGTGTGGCTTGATGTTTCCACGAACATGTTAGCGTCTTCACCTTATAGGTTACCATCAAATAATGTCGAGCAAGCGAATGTCGAGTGAGAGAATGTCGAGTGAGAGAATGTCGAGTGAGAGAATGTCGAGTGAGAGAATCTCGAGTGAGAGAATGTCGAGTGAGAGAATGTCGAGTGAGAGAATGTCGAGCAAGCGAATGTCGAGTGAGAGAATGTCGAGTGAGAGAATGCCGAGTGAGAGAATGTCGAGTGAGAGAATGTCGAGCAAGCGAATGTCGAGTGAGAGAATGTCGAGTGAGAGAATGTCGAGTGAGCGAATGTCGAGCAAGCGAATGTCGAGTGAGAGAAAAACAGTTTCCAGAGAGTAAAAAAGAAATGTCGAGCGAAAGAAAAAAGATTTCGAGCGAAAGAAAAAAGAATGTTAAGCGAGAGGAAAAAATTGGGGCGAAAGAAAAAAAAGAATATCGAGCCAAAAAAAAACAAAAAAAAACAATGTCGAGCGAGAGAAACAGAATGTACAGCGAGAGAATGAGAATGTCGAGCGAAAATAAATAAGGTAGAGAAAGAAAATAAAAATGTCAAGCGAAAAAAAAATGTCGAGCGAAAAAAAGAAAAGAATGTAGAGCAAGAGAATAAGAATGTCAAGCGAAAGAAAAGAATGTCGAGCGAAAGAAACAGAATGTAGAGCGAGAGAGAGAAAAAATGTCGAGCGAAAGAAAATAATGCCGAGGGAAAGAAAAGAATGTCGGGGGAAAGAAACAGAATGTAGAGCGAGAGAAAAAAATGGAGAAAGTGAACGAATGAACGTCCAGCTAAAACCTGTGGCTTTCTCTATAAGCCAATGTCTTGTCGCCATTGTAGTACATCACGTGGGTAGGTATCGATATGTGTACATTAGTAAATCGAATCAGTGTTGGGTCGATCATCTTTGCCAGTCACTGCAGTCATCGCTGCGATACTGTCAGATCTGAAGGAGACCCAGAGATCGATGACATCATTTTTGACAACGATCGCACTTGGAGACTGTGCTTTTAGCACCGGAGGAGAAAAGGGGGGGGGGGGGGGAATTCATTTATGTCAACAGAGAGATATCAATCGTCGTGTCATCCTTTACTCTCCATCTTAATTCTTTATCTATTTTATCTCTCTATCTATTCTCTATCTATTCTCTCTCTCTCTCTCTCTCTCTCTCTCTCTATATATATATATATATATATATATATATTATTTATGTTGTTTAACAAAATAAAACGTTATTTGGTCATGTGAAGAGAAAAGGAGCACTGAAAAACATCGTGTCGACTGGAAAGATCACTAGAAGGAAAGGCAGAGTTAGATCAAGGCATATGACAGTGGACAGCCTCAGACAGTGAGGCGGAGGAATCCATGAGGGGAACTGATCCAGAACACCGGAGACAGAGTTCTCTGGAGATGCATGAACTCAGCTGGCACGGCACTTGATGATGGTGAACAAGATACGTATCCAACATATCCCCTACACTTGGAACTATTTTAATCAGGTGTCGTCTTCACAATAAAGTTTGGATCTCTATCATGCTGTGTTTCTTGGTTGTACTCTCTCTCTCTCTCTCTCTCTCTCTCTCTCTCTCTCTCTATCTCTATCTTTTGAACTGCTATTTCTCCATCTCTTAATGTTGTCCCCCACTTGTATCGATGTTTACCTCTTTTTCTCTTTCTCCCCACCTTTCCCTCTAGTATGGTTTTAAAAAGCGTGCTATGTTTGTTAATGTCGCCAAAACATGTCATTTGTTGTTGTTTTTAATTTCTTTCAGTCATTTTTTTTTTGGCAGTCTTTCTAGCACCTCTTTATTTATTTTTTGTTTAAATATTTTCTTTGTGTGTGTGCATGAAACATGACCAATTCTTGTCTGTATCGGCATTTCCAGTAAGTCAGTTCTATTATTTGCACAATGTCAGCGAGCAGTCACAGGTAGCCACAGAGGCTGTACTGTGATGATTCGAAACACACTCTTCCTTTTCTTCTACTTCTCACTTCAACTCTACCCTCTGACCTACAACTTCCCCGCGTCGACAGTGGGTGCGCTAACAAAGACGCAGGCCTAGACAAGAAGACATCCATGTTTGGCTGTTGTATTGAAGACATGTGTCTGTGAGCGATAACCGTGACATCTTTTAGATAACCATATATTCCAAGCTGGCATTTCTCTTGTGTCTGGTGTCCCGCCATATTGTTGCTCTCCGGAGATCGTCGTGTGTAGATTCACCTTGTCTTATCAATGGCTATCAGTTCCCCAGAGTGAGGCATGTTAGCATTACTCTCATCGTTCACCTTGGGGTTTACACGTAACTTGCACTGGCTCCATTTCATTCTCTTACTTCAGGCAGAAAGTTGCTAAATGTTCTTGCTGATATAAATATAAATATAAAATAAGTACAATAGGCTGTGCAACATCCAACCTAATCTGGCACAAGGTTAGACCTGATAACAAAACAACCAGACATGGCTGCATTCTATCAATACAGTTACTTTTATGAATGGGAAACGACCACACACGATGAAGTCAAATCAAAATTGGCACCTTTCCGTCTTTCCAGATGATAGTGTTGTATTGCGCTACGAGAAGGCATGAGACTCACAGCCCATGGCGATGGCGAGTGTGACTAGTGTACTAGAAGCAAAAGCAGAAAAGGGTAACTCGTAATGGATGAAAAAGAGAAGAGATAACTATAAAGGATAATATGGAAATCTACTCCTTGAAATCTCCTCGACTCCGAACCTACAAGAGCTCTTAACAATGTCAAGTGGCGAGTGGAAGCCAAACCCAACCATAAGCTGCCCCAGTACACAAGAAAAAAATAGTTCGTTTAGGCGGGAAAGAGATAAAAAAAATATCTCACCCTGACAAGAAATCTTCTGTGTAAAGTCGAGATCAGCCAAGCAACAAGTAAACTAAACTAGCCACACTAACTACAAGTCTTAAGCTGAACGGAAAACAACTGTAACTTTGATTATTACATTAAACATCTGTTTATTTTACTCGACATAAAATCAGCGTGGTCCACGAATAACATTAACAACAACAACGTGCTCGACCACAGTCTAAAACATGAATCATCTCCAGCTAACAAGTAAATTTGATAATGACACCATACGCTCAACGAGATTACCTCAACCGTTGGCAAAAACCGAAACATATTTAACATGGGCGTTAAGCTTCAATATGCCAACAAACCAAGAAATCACTTATAGCGACCTGACATCAAACTATCTCCTAGCAAGAATACAAAGTGGAAATCAATTCTAAAACCATCTACTCAACTGAACGTACCGTGATCACGAGCCAATCTAGCGTCGCTCGGCCAGTCCGATCTGACACACCTGTGTGTTGAAGACCAAAACAGTCAACAACAGCAGACAGGGCGCTTGACCGTAGCAAGCCGGAGCCGCCGCCAAATTAGAAGAAGGCCAAAAACTGAGTCAGTTCCTTTTTATACCCCTGTGGCCAGATTTTTACCGCGTTGCCGTCCGAACCTAATAGCTGTTCCTGTTTATTTTTAAACCAGATTGAATAAAATCGTTGAGCTGTAGTCCTCGTCGTTTCCACCCTATTACACTGGCAAAACCCGCCCGTGTCGAGAAAAGTCTTCCACAACGATAGCATGGGATTTCAGGACCATTGTTGTTAACATTTGTGTTTAATCCGTTTCTTTTCAGACGCTCAGCTCTCATCTTTTCTGCAATCATTTCTTCCTTCAGTCTCATTCCCTACCTGATATGCCCTTTCCACACAACACGGACCATGGCCCTTTGTTTGATTGAGTCCTCCTCAATACTTATCTCATTCATGCCCCGCTTGCTCATATCTTTATACCGTAATAGAGGTCGGCCACGACATCTTCTTCTTGTCTTTAATTCACCATAAAGGATCTCCTTAGGGACTCTGCCATCCTCCATCCTCCAGGCGTGACCAAGCCACCTGAGCCTTCGTAGACTGAGCATGGAAAAGACTGTTGTAATACCTGCTCTTTCCAGTACCTCAGTGTTTGTGATTTTG
This sequence comes from Candidula unifasciata, assembly GCA_905116865.2. Taxonomy (NCBI): domain Eukaryota; kingdom Metazoa; phylum Mollusca; class Gastropoda; order Stylommatophora; family Geomitridae; genus Candidula; species Candidula unifasciata. The sequence continues at coordinate 774,812 of CAJHNH020002157.1, forward strand.
TCCTGCCACTTAATGCCAAGTATTCTTCTTAGGCATCGCAAGTGAAAAGCTATTTAGCCCTCTCTCCTGGTGCAAACAGGTTGACCAAGTTTCACTGCCATAAAGCTGAGTGCTGAGAACACAATCCTGATAGACAAGGGTTTTTGTTTTAATTGTGAGCTTTCTGTCCTCCCTATTTCTCTTTGTCAATCTGCTCATTGTTGTTGCTGCCTTACCTATCCTGATGTTGATTTCTTGGTCCAGCGATAGTTTACTATTCACTGTGGAACCCAGATAGGTCAAATGGTCTACTGTCTCCAACTCTTCACCGTTAGACTGTAGGTCTGTGATTGACACCTTGCACCAGTCAAATACTTACATACATAATTATTTTAAATAGCCGACAATAATTCTATATTCAAACGTTTTCTCAAGCCACTGTCGACGTAAGTAAAATCTAAAACTAATTACTGTCAGGCGTAAGAATTGTTACGACACACACACACACACACACACACACACACATATATATATATATATATATATATATATATATATATATATATATATATATATATATATATATATATATATATATACAATCACACACTTATACAATTTCAGTTTTATATTACTAAGAATGAATTTAAACAGCAGATATAATTTTATCATGACAAGTTATTTGACATATACAGATCGTCATGGGGTCCATATGGTGATGGGGGCCCGGGGCAAGTGCCAGCAGGCCCATGCCTTAATTCAGCACTGATGTAGACAATACATTGTAGACGTAAACCCCATGGAACAATGTCAACATAGAGATTCGTCCGTGCCGCGAGCTCTACTATTTTTTTTTCTGCGCAGGTAAATGTAATAATTGACAGCAGAAAACCTGGATGCCTGTTTTCTTCAATTCCCCCCCCCCCCACCCCCCAGCCTCCCCCCCCCCCTCTCTTTACTAATCATGTGTATGTTTGTGCCTGAGTTCTGTCAGCCAAATGAGAATTGTGCGTTTAGGGAGAGAAAAAAAAAGGGCTGGGGTGGGGAGGTGGTAGAGGGAGATAGGTGAATCAACATGAGGTATGCAAGAATCATTTAAAATAACTTGTTTCTATGAGTTTAAAATAAAACGAAACAAAACATGAACGAAAAGAGAACAAGGTGGCCTAGCAAGGGGAAAGGGTAGATAAACATCAGTGTGTAGATAAACATCAGTGTGTAGATAAACATCAGTATTCAGATAAACAGTGTGCAGATAAACATCAGTGTGCAGATAAACATCAGTGTGCAGATAAATATCAGTGTGCAGATAAACATCAGTGTGCAGATAAACATCAGTGTGCAGATAAACATCAGTGTGCAGATAAACATCAGTGTGCAGATAAATATCAGTGTGTAGATAAACATCAGTGTGCAGATAAACATCAGTGTGCAGATAAACATCAGTGTACAGATAAACAGTTTGTAGATAAACATCAGTGTGCAGATAAACAGTTTGTAGATAAACATCAGTGTGCAGATAAACAGTTTGTAGATAAACATCAGTGTGTAAATAAACATCAGTATTCAGATAAACCGTGTGTAGATAAACATCAGTGTGTAGATAAACATCAGTGTGCAGATAAACAGTGTGTAGATAAACAACAGTGTGTAAATAAACATCAGTGTGCAGATAAACAGTGTGTAGATAAACAACAGTGTGTAGATAAACATCAGTGTGCAGATAAACAGTGTGTAGATAAACAACAGTGTGTAGAAAAACATCAGTGTGCAGATAAACAGTGTGTAGATAAACAACAGTGTGTAGATAAACATCAGTGTGTAGATAAACATCAGTTTTCAGATAAACAGTGTGTATATAAACATCAGTGTGTAGACAAACATCAGTGTTTATATAAACATCATTGTGTAGACAAACATCAGTGTGTAGACAAACATCAGTGTGTATATTTGAGCCATCTGTCAATGTGTTCATTAACCAAGTGAAAAAAAAAAAAAAGGATATTTGTTCTTGTGATCATCTAAAAAAAATGACCCAAATATCATTTTCAAACTGGCGAAACGAACAATCACCGAAACAGCGACAACATGGAATAAGGCAAAGTTGACCTCACAAGACAACATTGTGACACTGACCAGTCGTACCACAAGTAATTAACTACTTGTAACAGAAGTAAGTGTCCAGTTGTACCAGAAGTAAGTGTACAGTTGTACCAGAAGTAAGTGTCCAGTTGTACCAGAAGTAAGTGTCTAGTTGTACCAGAGGTAAGTGCCCAGTTGTACCAAAAGTAAGTGTCCAGTTGTACCAGAAGTAAGTGCCCATTTGTATCAGAAATAAATGTCCACTTGCACCAGTAGTAAATGTCCACCTGTACCAGAAGTAAATGTCCACTTGTACCAGAAGTAAATGTCCACTTGTACCAAAAGTAAGTGTCCAGTTGTACCAGAAATAAGTGTCCAGTTGTACCAGAAGTAATTGTCCAGTTGTACCAGAAGTAAGTGTCCAGTTGTACCAGAAGTAAGTGTCCAGTTGTAACAGAAGTAAGTGTCCAGTTGTACCAGAAGTAAGTGTCCAGTTGTACCAGAAGTAAGTGTAGAGTTGTACCAGAAGTAAGTGTCCAGTTGTACCAGAGGTAAGTGCCCAGTTGTACCAGAAGTAAGTGTCCAGTTGTACCAGAAGTAAGCGTCCAGTTGTACCAGAAGTAAGTGTTCAGTTGTACCAGAAGTAAGTGCCCAGTTGTACCAAAAGTAAGTGTCCAGTTGTATCAGAAATAAATGTCCAGTTGCACCAGAAGTAAATGTCCACTTGCAACAGAAGTAAATCTCCAGTTGTGCCAGAAGTAAATGTCCAGTTGTGCCAGAAGTAAATGTTCAGTTGTGTCAGAAGTAAATGTCCACTTCTAGCAGAAGTAAATGTCCACTTGTACCAGAAGTAAGTGTCCAGTTGTACCAGAAGTAAGTGTCTAGTTGTACCAGAGGTAAGTGCCCAGTTGTACCAGAAGTAAGTGTCCAGTTGTACCAGAAGTAAGTTCCCATTTGTATCAGAAATAAATGTCCACTTGCACCAGTAGTAAATAACCACCTGTACCAGAAGTAAATGTCCACTTGTACCAGAAGTAAATGTCCACTTGTACCAGAAGTATGTGTCCAGTTGTACCAGAAATAAGTGTCCAGTTGTACCAGAAGTAATTGTCCAGTTGTACCAGAAGTAAGTGTCCAGTTGTAGCAGAAGTAAGTGTCCAATTGTACCAGAAGTAAGTGTCCAGTTGTACCAGAAGTAAGTGTCCAGTTGTACCAGAAGTAAGTGTCCAATTGTACCAGAGGTAAGTGCCCAGTTGTACCAGAGGTAAGTGCCCAGTTGTACCAGAAGTAAGTGTCCAGTTGTACCAGAAGTAAGTGTCCAGTTGTACCAGAAGTAAGTGTTCAGTTGTACCAGAAGTAAGTGCCCAGTTGTACCAAAAGTAAGTGTCCAGTTGTATCAGAAATAAATGTCCAGTTGCACCAGAAGTAAATGTCCACTTGTGTCAGAAGTAAATGTCCACTTCTACAGAAGTAAGTGTCCAGTTGCACCAGAAGTAAATGTCCACTTGCACCAGAAGTAAATGTCCAGTTGTACCAGAAGTAACTGTTCACTTGTACCAAAGGTAAATGTCCACTTGTACCAGAAGTAAATGTCTAGTTGTACCAGAAGTAAATGACCACTTCTACCAGAAGTAAATGTCCGGTTGTGTCAGAAGTAAATGTCCAGTTGTGCCAGAAGTAAATGTCAAATTGTACCAGAGAGAGAGAAAGAGAGAGAGAGAGAGAGAGAGAGAGAGAGAGAGAGATAGAGAGAGAGAGAGAGAGAGAGAGAGAGAGAGAGAGAGAGAGAGAGAAAATCAGAAGTTGTACCAGAAGTAAGTGTCTAGTTGTACCAGAGGTAAGTGCCCAGTTGTACCAGAAGTAAGTGTCCAGTTGTACCAGAAGTAAGTTCCCATTTGTATCAGAAATAAATGTCCACTTGCACCAGTAGTAAATAACCACCTGTACCAGAAGTAAATGTCCACTTGTACCAGAAGTAAATGTCCACTTGTACCAGAAGTAAGTGTCCAGTTGTACCAGAAATAAGTGTCCAGTTGTACCAGAAGTAATTGTCCAGTTGTACCAGAAGTAAGTGTCCAGTTGTAGCAGAAGTAAGTGTCCAATTGTACCAGAAGTAAGTGTCCAGTTTGTACCAGAAGTAAGTGTCCAGTTGTACCAGAAGTAAGTGTCCAATTGTACCAGAGGTAAGTGCCCATTGTACAGAGGTAAGTACCAGTTGAGAGGTAAGTGCCCAGTTGTACCAGAAGTAAGTGTCCAGTTGTACCAGAAGTAAGTGTCCAGTTGTACCAGAAGTAAGTGTTCAGTTGTACCAGAAGTAAGTGCCCAGTTGTACCAAAAGTAAGCGTCCAGTTGTATCAGAAATAAATGTCCAGTTGCACCAGAAGTAAATGTCCACTTGTGTCAGAAGTAAATGTCCACTTCTACCAGAAGTAAATGTCCACTTGTGTCAGAAGTAAATGTCCACTTCTACAGAAGTAAGTGTCCAGTTGCACCAGAAGTAAATGTCCACTTGCACCAGAAGTAAATGTCCAGTTGTACCAGAAGTAACTGTTCACTTGTACCAAAGGTAAATGTCCACTTGTACCAGAAGTAAATGTCTAGTTGTACCAGAAGTAAATGACCACTTCTACCAGAAGTAAATGTCCGGTTGTGTCAGAAGTAAATGTCCAGTTGTGCCAGAAGTAAATGTCAAATTGTACCAGAGAGAGAGAAAGAGAGAGAGAGAGAGAGAGAGAGAGAGAGAGAGAGAGAGAGAGAGAGAGAGAGAGAGAGAGAGAAAATCAGAAGCAAGCCCACACCGATTTACTTTACATTCCTAACAAGTCTGGGATTGGATCGAAATTTTTTTTACCCTAACAATTTCTCCCACAGCTTCAGACAAAAGGACACATACAATAACAAAAAACAAATTTCAATCCATTCACCATGCTTGAGGACCTAGATTTTGCAGATGATATAGCACTCCTATCACATAAACATGAACATATACAAGAGAAAAGTAACAGACTGAACTGCACAGCAGAAATGGTGGGACTGAGAATAAATACAAAGAAAACTAAGATCATGACAAACAGTCCAAACCAACAACCAGTGACCATAAGTAACCAATCACTTGAAAATGTAGAACATTTCTCATATCTTGGCAGTGTGGTGTCCCTACTGGGAGGGACAGAGGAAGACATACAGTCACGTCTGAACAAAGCTAGAGCTGCTTTTGGAAGGATGAGGCAAATCTGGAAATCCAACAATTACTGCAGAGGAACGAAACTCCGACTCTACAAGAGCATCATTTTGCCAGTTCTTCTTTATGGAGCGGAATGCTGGAGAATGACCAAAAAGGATGCACACAAGCTGTCCACCTTCCACCACACATGTCTACGTAGAATTATCAAAATTTTCTGGCCAGATACAATGTCAAACACTAAACAACTTCAAGTCACAAACCAAGAAACTTTAGACAGTATGATTACCAAGAGAAGATGGAAATGGCTTGGCCACGTTATGAGAATGACTTCTGATATACCTGCCAAAACAGCTCTCACATGGACACCAGAGGGAAAGAGAAAACAGGGGCACCCAAGAACAACATGGAGACGAACGATGGAAAGTGACCTGAATGCGGCATCTTTGACATGAAAAACTGCACTGAAGATTGCACAGGACAGGAAAGCATGGAAAGTCCTCTCTGAAGCCTCATGTGCCAATAGGCATAACGAGAACTGATGATGTAACGGACATCTGTATCAGGCGAGGAGTACATGTCTTGAGCCTTATGCCAACACTGCCTCCAACCTTTGGAGTGGTTCAGGCAACCTAAACGTTTTTGGGCCGGACTTTAGAATTCAAACTTTCTTCCACACGAATCACACACTAACCATACAAGATCCACCTTCACTGTCGGACATGAAGCAACTAGTGGCTGCACCGGGTTATTCCACCAATGAACATGATGTCGGTGACAAGTGGATGCAGTCTCCCCAAACAATGTAAAGTTCAGATCAGACATATACTTCCGGTGTGAAAGGTTATCAGCTGCAAAAAGTTGAGCCAACTTATCTGGGACCTGCGAGCTTCCGCCTGCAGCAGACGGGGGCAGATATCAGCCACATCAGCGCACGTCTCTACTGCAGCAGACGGGGGCAGATATCAGCTATATCAGCGCACGTCTCTGGTGCAGCCCGGGCTGGGCAGTTCGTGTCTGCTCGTGTTTGTCTGCATGTCAGATTGTTGAATACTTGTTGGTGGTCTCTGGTCTAATCTTCCTCCCATTTCGTCAGCGAATACCTCATAGAAATTACGTAATTGATTAAATCTAAGGAAACCCAGTGCATTTAAATATGTGATTGACTCTACAAGAAGATCACTCCAGCAGTTTTCGGGGCACATAATCACATACTGTCCAGGGGGAACTTTTCAGTGACCAATGGTTCATTATGCACCCATCCTCATGAACTAGGCATCGAACAGATTTCTAAAGAACAAGACAGTAGGTACTACCCTGATAGCACCAGCCATCCACTGACATCTGGCTATGAACGTGTGAGTACAACCCCACATTCACATAATGCAACGGAAACGGGAGCCTTAACATTTGCCTGTGACAATAGAAATCCTAAATGCCGTGACGACTGCCTTAATGACTGCATGACTGGGATGTTTTGTCGCTCTTTTCTGAGGCGGATATGATACTGATTTCAGTGCTCGCTAGTAGATAGCAAACAAAAATACATTCATGAATCTTTCTTGGTATTATTACCTCTTGAGACTCCTAGTCTTCTTCTTTTTCTTCTTCTATTTCTTCTTCTTCTTCTTCTTCTTCTTCTTCTTCTTCTTCTTCTTCTTCTTCTTCTTCTTCTTCTTCTTCTTCTTCTTCTTCTTCTTCTTCTTCTTCTTCTTCTTCTTCTTCTTCTTCTGCTTCTGCTTCTGCTTCTTCTTCTTCTTCTTCTTCTTCTTCTTCTTCTTCTTCTTCTTCTTCTTCTTCTTCTTCTTCTTCTTCTTCTTTCTTCTTCCTTTTCTTTCTTTCTTCTTCTTCTTCTTTATTGTTGCTATCATCGTGGTCAATCTTCGGACGCCGCCGTGGTGTAGCGGATAGACTCTCGGCTGCGGATCAGAAGTTCTTGGGTTCAGGTCCTGATGGAGCCGGACATTTTTTTTTCGAAAACGATCTTGGACCCAGCCTTGAGTGGGTAATAGGTGGACCCAGCTTTGAGTGGGTAATAGGTGGACCCAGCCTTGAGTGGGTAATAGGTGGACCCAGTCTTGAGTGGGTACCAAGTGGACCCAGCCTTAAGTGGGTAATAGGTTGACCCAGCCTTGAGTGGGTAATAGGTGGACCCAGCCTTGAGTGGGTAATAGGTGGACCCAGCCTTGAGTGGGTAATAGGTGGACCCAGCCTTGAGTGGGTAATAGGTGGACCCAGTCTTGAGTGGGTAATAGGTGGACCCAGCCTTAAGTGGGTACCAAGTGGACCCAGCCTTGAGTGGGTAATAGGTTGACCCAGCCTTGAGTGGGTAATAGGTGGACCCAGCCTTGAGTGGGTAATAGGTGGACCCAGCCTTGAGTGGGTAATAGGTGGACCCAGCCTTGAGTGGGTAATAGGTGGACCCAGTCTTGAGTGGGTAATAGGTGGACCCAGCCTTGAGTGGGTACCAAGTTGACCCATCCTTAAGTGGGCCAGCCTTGTGTGGGTCCCAGGTGCACCCAGCCTTGAGTGGGTCCCAGGGGGACCCAGCCTTGAGTGGGTACTAGGTTGACCCAGCCTTGAGTGGGTCCCAGGTGGACCCAGCCTTGAGTGGGTACCAGGTAAACTCAGCCTTGATTGGGTACCAGGTACAGTACTGGAAAGTAAAGGCAGTCAGCGTGATGCTGACGATATCACCCAGCGAGTTCTGATTGATCAATAAAATATACCCCAAGTCCTGTATGAACGATACGCTGAAACTGTGGGAAAAGTTGACCATCTTCATTATTCAATTGCCTCGTCTCAAGTACCAGTAATCGACAGTCATGACTCTTTATATCTGAAGTCTGGTTTTTTAACTGTGTAGAATTATTTATATAATTGCTATTGTTCCAACTATTTCAGCGCACAAGGCACAGCTCCCCCCCCCTCTCTCTCTCTCTCTTTCCCTTTTCTCTCTCCCTCTCTCTCCCCTCTCTCTCTACCCTCTCTCTCTTCTTCTATCTCTCCCTCCCTCTGTCTCCCTCTCTCTTCCTCTCTCTTCCCTTTCTCTCTCCCTCTTTCTCCCCTCTATCTCTCCCTCCTTCTCTCTCTCCCTCTCTCTCTCCCTCTCTCTCCCTCCCCCTCTCTCCCTCTCTCTCTCGCTCTCTCTCACTGTCGTATGGTCTGATCCACCATCTGCTTGTTGCTAGTGGTGTTGAGGATACCTTGTGTACCACCTGTCGTTGTCAACATCTTGGCGTTTGTCTTCTGGTGCCTCTCTGGTAGTCTCTACATGTTTACATCCCAGGCACCCTCCCCTGCCCCCCCCCCCCCCCCCCCCCCCCACCGCGGTTGTTTATTGCCGGCACTAATTAGAAAGCACAATATCTGACCAGCGGTTTCCATAAATGACATCCGCCGGTCTGTGATCCAATCGGTGGCTGTTGCCATGGCTACGGAAGTGGTTTCTATCGGCGAGACCAACCCATTTCTTGTTGTTTGTAGCACGTAGCTGCTAACAGATCTCGCAATCTGTGCACCGTGTGGAGAAAAAGGTAACAATGCAATTATTTATATTTCATTTCCTTCAAATTAGTTCCCTTCAGCAACTACACACTTTCGCCAACGTTCATACAGTTGTTGGAGACATTCATTGAACACCTTCCTAACACTTATCTCTCTCTCTCTCTCTCTCTCTCTCTCTCTCTCTCTCTCTCTCTCTCTCTCTCTCTCTCCCTCTCTCTCTCTCCCTCTCTCTCTCTCTCTCCCTCTCTCTCTCTCCCTCTCTCTCCCTCCCTCCCTCTCTCTCCCTCCTTCTCTCCCTCTCTCTCTCCATCCCTCTCTCTCTCCCTCCCTCTCTCTCTCCCTCTCTCTCTCCCTCTCTCTCTGTCTCTCCCTCTCTCTCTCTCCCTCTCTCTCCCCCTCTCTCTCCCTCTCTCTCTCTCCCTCTCTCTCTCTCTCTCTCTCTCTCTCTCTCTCTCTCTCTCTCTCTCTCTCTCTCTTTCTCAGCGCTGTGTCGCTTTGGACATAACACCCTCGTCGTCTTTGACTCGCTACCCCTTACTTTCCGGTTTTAGGCGAGGGAACAAGACAACAACAGACGGTACCAGGTCTCTCGTTCTGGTATCCTTGCTATTCAGATGTGTCAATGTGCACATGTTAACGAGACACTCATTTGATTGTATGTTACTTTTTTGTGTCCTGTATTCTCACTGAGTTCAATACATAGTTAGCTTGCATTCCATACGTTCCGGTAATGCCAAGGACTTTCATCCACAACGCAGTGCCACAAATCTTCACAATCGTTCAGAGTATCAACTGAAGATAGCTTCGGCTCAGCCATTGGTGCTCAGCTGTAAGGGACTTCTCCGTGATGTCAGTAGTCAGACTTCATTGCAGTCATTCGTTTCGCAGAACTGGACTTTTCACACGACTGTCAAATACCAACAGATTCTACACAACTGACTAGCTTCCCATAGCCGCGTGGGTACGACAGCCGGGTTTCAGGAGGGGTTTCCCTACACAACTGACTAGCTTCCCATAGCCGCGTGGGTACGACAGCCGGGGTTCAGGAGGGGTTTCCCTACACAACTGACTAGCTTCCCATAGCCGCGTGGGTACGACAGCCGGGTTTCAGGAGGGGTTTCCCTACACAACTGACTAGCTTCCCATAGCCGCGTGGGTACGACAGCCGGGGTTCAGGAGGGGTTTCCCTACACAACTGACTAGCTTCCCATAGCCGCGTGGGTACGACAGCCGGGGTTCAGGAGGGGTTTCCCTACACAACTGACTAGCTTACCCATAGCGCGCGTGGGTACTACACAGCCGGGGTTCAGGAGGGGTTTCCCTACACAACTGACTAGCTTCCCATAGCCGCGTGGGTACGACAGCCGGGGTTCAGGAGGGGTTTCCCTACACAACTGACTAGCTTCCCATAGCCGCGTGGGCGAGCCCTGCTTGCGGCCAGTACCCAAGTGAAACCTCCGTACAAGAAAATAATTTTAATTAGCTTATGTCAGGGAATTTCTGGGAGGAAACAAGAGAAAACAGTGGAGAACAGTTTATTCAGTCTGCGCTAGGTAATCTTATAGATCTTACAATATTAGATCTAACAGCCTCTCAGAAACAAGACTACAGGGCTCAGTAGAGGGGAAAAGGAGGCAGACAAGAAAGATCTGGACACATAACCGGATTGACTGGGCAGGCCGTATTTATGTTGAACTATTCTCGTCCACGTTTTATACATACAGACGTCTTTATTTCTCATTTTCTTTATAGTATACGCAGGCGCGATGGTGAGTCAGTTAACGCGCTGACCTGCTAAGACAGTGGTTCTGGTTTAACTCCCAGAAATAGCAGGATCATTTCTACAAGCAGCCAATCCTGGAGCCCACAAGCCCCAAAAATCTGGCAAGGATAATTTCCAACATTCTCTGGGGAAATCTCCGGGAAAGAAACGCAGACAAGAAAAGAACTGGTCAGGTCATCTCACCATGGCTTGGTCTAGAATATCTAACTTCACATGCCACTCGTGGTTTTACATGGAGCCTTTTTTCACGCCTTCGGACGTGTTGGGCATATAGGGCTTGTCCGTTCTTTTATAGACAAGTTGGCACTCGGTATGAGCTGTGATCAGCATTATGCCGGTCGCCTTTACTTCCTATAATTTTACCTGCTACCCATTTAAAGCTGGGTCGATCTGGAAGCTAAACAGGTCTACTCGGACTTCCTTACATCAGCTTACATATGGTATCTGCTTACATATGGTCTCAGCTTACACATGGTCTCAGCTTACACAGGGTCTCAGCTCACACGGGGTCTCAGCTTACATATGGTCTCAGCTTACATATGGTCTCAGCTTACACAGGGTCTCAGCTCACACAGGGTCTTAGCTTACATATGGTCTCAGCTTACACAGGGTCTCAGCTTACACAGGGTCTCAGCTTACACAGGGTCTCAGCTTACACAGGGTCTCAGCTTACACAGGGTCTCAGCTTACACAGCGTCTCAGCTTACACGGGGTCTCAGCTTACACAGGGTCTCAGCTTACACAGGGTCTCAGCTTACACAGGGTCTCAACTTACACAGGGTCTCAGCTTACACAGTGTCTCAGCTTACACAGTGTCTCAGCTTACACATGGTCTCAGCTTACACATGGTCTCAGCTTACACATGGTCTCAGCTTACATATGGTCTCAGCTTTCACATGGTCTCAGCTTACATATGGTCTCAGCTTACACAGGGTCTCAGCTTACACATGGTCTCAGCTTACACATGGTCTCAGCTTACACAGGGTCTCAACTTACACAGGGTCTCAACTTACACATGGTCTCAGCTTACACATGGTCTCAGCTTACACATGGTCTCAGCTTACACAGGGTCTCAGCTTACACAGGGTCTCAACTTACACATGGTCTCAGCTTACACATGGTCTCAGCTTACACATGGTCTCAGCTTACACATGGTCTCAGCTTACACATGGTCTCAGCTTACACAGGGTCTCAGCTTACACAGGGTCTCAGCTTACACAGGGTCTCAGCTTACACAGGGTCAAGGTTCAAAGGCCAATCGACAGTAACAGACAACGAGAAATGGCGCTGAGTAATCAGATGGCGGGTATTGATGGCTGGAACTTCTTCTTCTTCTTCGCGTTCACCAGCTGTACACTATGGCGTAAAGTTCTGGTTGTTCGTCCACTTCTGGACTGCAGTCCTGCTCCGGAACCTGAGTGTTGCCTGTGCATCAGTTTTACAGATCTAATTCAATTGAATGCAGACTGCTGGTTCCTTACCTCTCAGGCAGATGCACTCCTACTTCAAAGGAAGCTCCCCAGTTAGTCGACTCTTTGGGGAGTCAGTGGGTCTATTCTTGTTTTCCGCACAAAAAGGCCCCGGAACCCACACGGGGGATGGCTGCAACTGATTCACATCTCGGTAGAGAGTCATCAACAGCCACACTACATAGCACGGCTCATGATGATGATAACCAGGCTCAAGGTGAGAAACAATGAAAGCCTGACGCGCCACGCAACAATATAAACACAATACAGGTAAACAGAAACTGTTGCAAGTGTTTACATAAACACGGCGTGCATATGATGCTAGGGGTGATTGTATTTGTGAAGTCTCTGATTGTTTCTGATAGATGATTGTTTCTGATAGATGATTGTTTTGCAGATGATTGTTTTTGACAGGTGTTTGTTTTTGACAGATGATTGTTTTTGACAGATGATTGTTTTTGACAGATGATTGTTTTTGACAGATGATTGTTTTTGACAGATGGTTGTTTCTGACAGATGATTGTTTCTGATATATCATTGTTTCTGATATATCATTGTTTTTGACAGATGATTGTTTTTGACAGATGATTGTTTTTGACAGATGTTTGTTTTTGACAGATGATTGTTTTTGACAGATGATTGTTTTTGACAGATGATTGTTTTTGACAGATGGTTGTTTCTGACAGATGATTGTTTCTGATATATCATTGTTTCTGATATATCATTGTTTTTGACAGATGATTGTTTTTGACAGATGATTGTTTTTGACAGATGTTTGTTTTTGACAGATGATTGTTTTTGACAGATGATTGTTTTTGACAGATGATTGTTTTTGACAGATGATTGTTTTTGACAGATGGTTGTTTCTGACAGATGATTGTTTCTGATATATCATTGTTTCTGATATATTATTGTTTTTGACAGATGATTGTTTTTGACAGATGATTGTTTTTGACATATTATTGTTTCTGATAGATAATTGATTCTGACAGATGATTGTTTTTGACAGATAGTTGTTTCTAATAGATGATTGTTTCTGATAGATCATTGTTTCTGATAGATGATTGTTTTTGACAGATGATTGTTTTTGACAGATGATTGTTTCTGACAGATGATTGTTTCTGACAGATGATTGTTTCTGACACATGACTGTTTCTGACAGATGATTGTTTCTGACAGATGATTGTTTCTGACACATGACTGTTTCTGACAGATGATTGTTTCTGATAGATGATTGTTTCTGACACATGACTGTTTCTGACAGATGATTGTTTCTGACAGATGATTGTTTCTGACACATGACTGTTTCTGACAGATGATTGTTTCTGATAGATTGATGATGTTTCTGACACATGACTGTTTCTGACAGATGATTGTTTTCTGACAGATGATTGTTTCTGACACATGACTGTTTCTGACAGATGATTGTTTCTGATAGATGATTGTTTCTGACACATGACTGTTTCTGACAGATGATTGTTTCTGACAGATGATTGTTTCTGACACATGACTGTTTCTGACAGATGATTGTTTCTGACAGATGATTGTTTCTGACACATGACTGTTTCTGACAGATGATTGTTTCTGACAGATGATTGTTTCTGACACATGACTGTTTCTGACAGATGATTGTTTCTGACAGATGATTGTGTCTGACACAAGACTGTTTCTGACAGATGATTGTTTCTGATAGATGATTGTTTCTGACACATGACTGTTTCTGACAGATGATTGTTTCTGACAGATGATTGTTTCTGACACATGACTGTTTCTGACAGATGATTGTTTCTGACAGATGATTGTTTCTGACACATGACTGTTTCTGACAGATGATTGTTTCTGATAGATGATTGTTTTTGACAGATGATAGTTTTTGACAGATTATTGTTTTTGACAAATGATTGTTTTTGACAGATGATTGTTTCTGATAGATTATTGTTTCTGACAGATGATTGTATCTGATATATGATTGTTTTTGACAGGTGACTGTTTGAAGGCTGCATTTGTGACCCTTAAAAATAAAGTACATTCTTTCATTCATTTTGTTTGTCTGTCACTTAGTCGCTTCTTTTCTTTCTTTAATCTTTTTTTTTTTTTTTTTTTTGCAGTTTCTCTCTCCCATAATAAATAGGGAGTTGGTAGTGGTGTATATGAAAGACGCAGAGAGAGAGAGAGAGAGAGAGAGAGAGAGAGAGAGAGAGAGAGAGAGAGAGAGAGAGAGAGAGAGAGAGAGAGAGAACATCAGTTAATGAACATATGCGTGAGAAGATCAAACAGAAATGAAGCTGGATGTTCCAGCAACAACACATACAAAGATCATTCAACACACAAAGATGTAAACAAAAAGGCAGCAATATTGTGCGCCCCAGTTACCGGAACAAGCCTCACAATGGTTAACTTCAAGAAAGCGCCGAACAAACAACGTAAAACACATTTGTTTGTTTTCTAGTGCACGATTTTCAGAAAATTATGTAACAACTGTTTACAAAATTGATTTCTAATTTTCCCGTTCCAGAATTGGCCGTGTTGAAAGCTGTTCTGTCAGGAGGAGTAGTTTATGGATGGAGTTTTGGCCGAGTTGAGACAAAATCCCGCCCACTCTGGTCCCAGCGGGATCCGTTGATGCAGAGGAACACTAGGAACTCTCGGTCTGAAAGGAGGATGTGTCCTCGACATTTGTCGGTTCATATACAGATCAGATCAGAATGGTGTCTGTGTGTGAGTGAGTGTCTGTGTGTGCGCGCGCATGATGTCTGTGTGAGAGTGTGTGTGTCAGTGAGTGTGTGTGCGCTCGCATGTGTGTCTGTGTGAGAGCGTGTGTGAGTAAGTGTGTGTGAGGAAATAAGTATGTGTGCGCGTGTGTGAGTGTGAGCGTGTTTGTGTGTGCGCGCGCGCACACATGATGTCTGTGTGAGAGTGTGTGAGTGTGTGTGTGTGTGAGTGAATGAGCATGTGTGAGTGTGCGTGTAGAGAAGAAACATCAGCAAATACAACGCAAGGAAAAAACCAGACGAGACACAGCACACTTTTTCTTCTCCTTCTTCTTCTGCCTTTCTATCCCCTAATGGAGCATAGGCCCTCAACCAACTCACGCCAAGTCGTTCTGTCCTTCGCCATTGCATGGAGCTCTCCCCATGTCCTCCCCAATCTTTCTAACTTCATTCTCCAGCTCTCTTCTCCGTATGTTTTTTTTTTTTTTGGGCCTTCCTTTATTCCTATGCCCCTCTGGGTTCCAATGCAAAGACATTCTAGTTATGCTGTTCTCCTGTTTTCTCGGTGTTTGTCCAATCCAGCGCCAGTGTCTTTTCCTCACCTCTTGTTCTACTGGAGCTTGCTTAGTTCTCTCCCAAAGCTCTAGATTAGTTATTCTATCCTACCATTTAATTCCCTCTATTCTGCGCAGGCACCAGTTAATGAATGTCTTAATTTTTCCATGTTTCCGCCACATGCAAAAGTACTGATTTGACATTAGAATTAAACAATTGTTAGTTTAGTATTTCTTTTAATTTCTTTTGACTTCCACAAATTCCCTAGTGCTATGAAAGCTCCTCTTGCCTTTTGTATTCTTATTTTAATATCTCTATCAGTTCCTCCATCTTTATCTATATTACTGCCTAAATAGGTGTACGACTCCACGTCTTGGAGTGGGGTGCCATTAAGAGAAATCACATTACTATTTGCCTGGTTTATTCTCATTATCTTTGTCTTTCATTTATGAATTTTCAGACCAAGCTGCTGTTATCTCGCATCAAGTATATTTAATTTATATTGCATCTGATTCCGTGAATAGGACAGAAGAGAAATATCATCAGCGAAGTCCAGATCATCAAGCTGTTTTGTAGGGGTCCACTGAATTCCATTCTTGGTGTTAGCAGTTACTGTTTTCATAATCCAGTCTAAACCCAGTAAAAATAAGAGAGGCATCAAAAGACATCACTGTCGCACACCTGTTTTTATTTCAAATGTATCTGTTAGCTTTCCCTCACGAAGAACTCGACATTTCATGTCTTTATATGTTGCCTTTACTAAAGTTGATAATTTTCTGTGGGATTCCATAGTGCCCCATCAATTTCCAGAGAGATTCCCTATCAATGCTGTCAAATGCTTTTTCATAGTCTATAAATCCAATGTAAAGTGGTGAGTTCAGTTCAATGCTTTGCTCTATTATAATACGTAATGTGGCTATCTGATCAGTACAGGATCTGTTTGACCGAAAACCTGCCTGTTCATCTCTTAGCTTTTTATCAAAAGCATCTTTTAATCTTTCCAAAATAATTCTACTTAATATTTTTCCAGGAACTGACAGCAACATAATTCCTCTATAGTTTTCACACTCCTGTAGATCACCTTTTTTGGGCAGTTTCACAAGATATCCTTCTCTCCAGTCTGCTGGTATTTCTTCGGTCTTCCAGACTTTACTGAATAATCTATGTAGCAATTATGTTGATGTGTTTATGTTGGCCCTGATGGCTTCAGCTGGGATACCATCTGGGCCTGTCGCCTTTCCTCCCTTGAGAAGATTTATAGCTTACCCAATTTCCTCTTTGGATGGTATCTCACAGTTGATATCCAGTTCCATTTCTAAAGGCTGGATATCTGGGGGAAACCTCAGGGCCTGGTCTATTTAGAAGCATTTCAAAATATTCAACCCATCTGTCCATTTGATCTTCAGTGTTAGTAAGTACCTTTCCTTGACTGTTTTTGATTAATTCAGTTGGCTGACTATATTTACCTACTAATTTTCTTGTGTTACTGTAAAGTTCTCTGAGGTTTCCTTTTGCTGCTGCTGTCCCCGCTTCTTGTGTTACTGTAAAGTTCTCTGAGGTTTCCTTTTGCTGCTGCTGTCCCCGCTTCTTGTGTTACTGTAAAGTTCTCTGAGGTTTCCTTTTGCTGCTGCTGTCCCCGCTTATTGTGTTACTGTAAAGTTCTCTGAGGTTTCCTTTTGCTGCTGCTGTCCCCGCTTCTTGTGTTACTGTAAAGTTCTCTGAGGTTTCCTTTTGCTGCTGTTGTCCCCGCTTCTTGTGTTTCTGTAAAGTTCTCTGAGGTTTCCTTTTGCTGCTGTTGTCTCCGCTTCTTGTGTTACTGTAAAGTTCTCTGAGGTTTCCTTTTGCTGCTGCTGTCCCCGCTTCTTGTGTTACTGTAAAGTTCTCGGAGGTTTCCTTTTGCTGCTGCTGTCCCCGCTTCTTGTGTTACTGTAAAGTTCTATGAGGTTTCCTTTTGCTGCTGCTGTCCCCGCTTCTTGTGTTACTGTAAAGTTCTCTGATGTTTCCTTTTGCTGCTGCTGTCCCCGCTTCTTGTGTTACTGTAAAGTTCTCTGAGGTTTCCTTTTGCTGCTGCTGTCCCCGCTTCTTGTGTTACTGTAAAGTTCTCTGAGGTTTCCTTTTGCTGCTGCTGTCCCCGCTTCTTGTGTTACTGTAAAGTTCTCTGAGGTTTCCTTTTGCTGCTGCTGTCCCCGCTTCTTGTGTTACTGTAAAGTTCTCTGAGGTTTCCTTTTGCTGCTGCTGTCCCCGCTTCTTGTGTTACTGTAAAGTTCTCTGAGGTTTCCTTTTGCTGCTGTTGTCTCCGCTTCTCGTGTTACTGTAAAGTTCTCTGAGGTTTCCTTTTGCTGCTGTTGTCTCCGCTTCTCGTGAAATATCTAAAGGATCTAGCACAGGTAGCACAGGGCAGACCGCAGAAAAAAAACATCGTCTTTCTGTCATTCTACTTCCTTCTATGAGTGCTGTTTAACCTTCTGTCATTCTACTTCCTTCTATGAGTGCTGTTTAACCTTCTGTCATTCTACTTCCTTCTATAAGCGCTGTTTAACCTTCTGTCATTCTACTTCCTTCTATGAGTGCTGTTTAACCTTCTGTCATTCTACTTCCTTCTATGAGTGCTGTTTAACCTTCTGTCATTCTACTTCCTTCTATGAGTGCTGTTTAACCTTCTGTCATTCTACTTCCTTCTATGAGTGCTGTTTAACCTTCTGTCATTCTACTTCCTTCTATGAGTGCTGTTTAACCTTCTGTCATTCTACTTCCTTCTATGAGCGCTGTTTAACCTTCTGTCATTCTACTTCCTTCTATGAGCGCTGTTTAACCTTCTGTCATTCTACTTCCTTCTATGAGCGCTGTTTAACCTTCTGTCATTCTACTTCCTTCTATGAGTGCTGTTTAACCTTCTGTCATTCTACTTCCTTCTATGAGTGCTGTTTAACCTTCTGTCATTCTACTTCCTTCTATGAGTGCTGTTTAACCTTCTGTCATTCTACTTCCTTCTATGAGTGCTGTTTAACCTTCTGTCATTCTACTTCCTTCTATGAGTGCTGTTTAACCTTCTGTCATTCTACTTCCTTCTATGAGTGCTGTTTAACCTTCTGTCATTCTACTTCCTTCTATGAGCGCTGTTTAAACCTTCTGTCATTCTACTTCCTTCTATGAGCGCTGTTTAACCTTCTGTCATTCTACTTCCTTCTATGAGTTCTGTTTAAACCTTCTGTCATTCTACTTCCTTCTATGAGTGCTGTTTAACCTTCTGTCATTCTACTTCCTTCTATGAGTGCTGTTTAACCTTCTGTCATTCTACTTCCTTCTATGAGTGCTGTTTTTTAACCTTCTGTCATTCTACTTCCTTGTATGAGCGCTGTTTAACCTTCTGTCATTCTACTTCCTTCTATGAGTGCTGTTTAACTTCTGTCATTCTACTGTCATTCTACTTCCTTCTATGAGTGCTGTTTAACCTTCTGTCATTCTACTTCCTTCTATGAGCGCTGTTTAACCTTCTGTCATTCTATTTCCTTCTATGAGTGCTGTTTAACCTTCTGTCATTCTACTTCCTTCTATGAGCGCTGTTTAACCTTCTGTCATTCTACTTCCTTCTATGAGTGCTGTTTAACCTTCTGTCATTCTACTTCCTTCTATGAGTGCTGAGCAATTCATTGTCTCTGTCTAAATTATATATATATATTGCTATATAAAACCACTGAAGGGTCGAAAACATAATCGAATGGCAGCTACTGTAATACTTTTGTTTACAAACATTATGATACACAATGATTTAACTTTGCCTCCGGGTCGCGTTTGGGAGACAGAGGAGACGGAGACCGCACAGACTCTCCGCACGTTGAAGAGCACGTCTTGAAGGAGACTAGTTAGGGATTGGTTGAAATCGGATGTGTCGGGCCGAATTACACGGACATCACAAACACAGCCCTATGTGCTACTCCCGACTTCACTTGTTATTTTACGGGCGAACGAAGAAGAGGATGAAGAAGAAGAAGAGAAAGAAGAAGATTTGCAGTCTAATGATATCCGCATTCCTGCAATTAAGACTCCCCAAACTTTATCTCAGACTAGTCCAGAACAGGAAACTGAATAAACTCAATCCAATGATTTAACAACGGAAATTACAACGATTGCCTCTACACAACTGTGTCCTGTACCTACAGATACAACTATTCACTGCTACACACGCGTGTCCTGTACCTACAGATACAACTATTCACTGCTACACACGCGTGTCCTGTACCTACAGATACAACTATTCACTGCTACACACGCGTGTCCTGTACATACAGATACAACTATTCACTGCTACACACGCGTGTCCTGTACCTACAGATACAACAATTCACTGCTACACACTCGTGTCCTGTACCTACAGATACAACTATTCACTGCTACACACGCGTGTCCTGTACCTACAGATACAACTATTCACTGCTACACACGCGTGTCCTGTACCTACAGATACAACTATTCACTGCTACACACGCGTGTCCTGTACCTACAGATACAACTATTCACTGCTACACACGCGTGTCCTGTACACTGTTTACCGCCTCGGACATGTGTCAATGTGTCATTGCCAGTCGAAGGGAGACAACCAGAGAAATACAAGTATCCATCGATTCTCTCACTGGAAGACATCCATCTGATCATTGTGTTTTGTGAGGTAAAACGTGTTAGCACATGTATTTAATGGCACTTCATCTTCTTCACACATCCAATGTTTCATCTTCTTCACACATCCAATGTTTCATCTTCTACACACATCCAATGTTTCATCTTCTACACACATCCAATGTTTCATCTTCTACACACATCTAGCGTGTCATTTTCTACACACATCCAATATTTCATCTTCTACACACATCCAATGTTTCATCTTCTTCACACATCCAATGTTTCATCTTCTACACACATCCAATGTATCATCTTCTACACACATCCAATGTATCATCTTCTACACACATCCAATGTATCATCTTCTACACACATCCAATGTTTCATCTTCTACACACATCCAATGTTTCATCTTCTACACACATCCAATGTTTCATCTTCTACACACATCCAATGTATCACCTTCAACAAGGTCACGGTGAGTGAGTGTTTATGTCGGTTAGCAATAATTTCCTGAGTACAGTCTGTCTGTCTGTCTCATTCTAGAACACATACAACCCTAGAGTACACACAGAAATAATCCTGACACATTGAAAGCTATAACTACTTTAAATATACCAATGCGACAAAAGGAAATCTGCCTAAAATTGTGGCCGCCAAATGTGTGATCCGAACCACACTGGCGACCGGCGTGTGCACACATAAACCGTCTTCTGTGGGGGTTGGGGGGGGGGAGGACCGGGATGTTTAAGCTAACCCTCTTACGTGTACTCAGGTCAAATATTTATCTCAGGCAAAGACTGCTAGTGCCCCTGACAGAGCTCCGTATATCAGAAACACAAGCAATAGAATTCAAGATCTCTACACGTGCTCTGTGGACCAATGTATACAATCTAGTCTCCTGTACAAACCACCGGGGCATAATATATCTGCCCCCGTACCACACACCCCAGTATAAGATCCGTGCTCCTGTACCACACACCCCAGTATAAGATCTCTGCCCCTGTACCACACACCCCAGTATAAGATCTCTGCTCCTGTACCACACACCCCAGTATAAGATCTCTGCCCCTGTACCACACACCCCAGTATAAGATCCCTAGCCCCTGTACCATACTCCAGTATAAAATCTCTGCTCCTGTACCACACACCCCAGTATAAGATCTCTGCCCCTGTACCACACACCCCAGTATAAGATCTCTGCCCCTGTACCACACACCCCAGTATAAGATCTCTGCCCCTGTACCACACACCCCAGTATAAGATCCCTAGCCCCTGTACCATACTCCAGTATAAAATCTCTGCTCCTGTACCACACACCCCAGTATAAGATCTCTGCCCCTGTACCACACACCCCAGTATAAGATCTCTGCCCCTGTACCACACACCCCAGTATAAGATCTCTGCCCCTGTACCACACACCCCAGTATAAGATCTCTGCCCCTGTACCACACACCCCAGTATAAGATCTCTGCCCCCTGTACCACACACCCCAGTATAAGATCTCTGCCCCCCCTGTACCACACACCCCAGTATAAGATCTCTGCCCCTGTACCACACACCCCAGTATAAGATCTCTGCCCCTGTACCACACACCCCAGTATAAGATCTCTGCCCCTGTACCACACACCCCAGTATAAGATCTCTGTCCCTGTACCACACACACCCAGGTATAAGATCTCTGCCCCTGTACCACACACCCCAGTATAAGATCTCTGCCCCTGTACCACACACCCCAGTATAAGATCTCTGCCCCTGTACCACACACCCCAGTATAAGATCTCTGCCCCTGTACCACACACCCCAGTATAAGATCTCTGCCTCTGTACCACACACCCCAGTATAAGATCTCTGCCCCTGTACCACACACCCCAGTATAAGATCTCTGCCCCTGTACCACACACCCCAGTATAAGATCTCTGCCCCTGTACCACACTCTGCCCCCCAGTATACACCCCATGATCTCTGCCCCCTGTACACACACACACCCCAGTATAAGATCTCTGCCCCCTGTACCACACACCCCAGTATAAGATCTCTGCCCCCTGTACCACACACCCCAGTATAAGATCTCTGCCCCTGTACCACACACCCCAGTATAAGATCTCTGCCCCTGACCCCAGTATAAGATCTCACCCCTGTACCACACACACCCAGTATAAGATCTCTGCCCCCTGTACCACACACCCCAGTATAAGATCTCTGCCTCTGCCCCTAAGATCCACACTCCCACCAGTATAAGATCTCTGCCCCTGTACCACACACCCCCAGTATAAGATCTCTGCCCCTGTACCACACACCCCAGTATAAGATCTCTGCCCCCTGTACCACACCCCCAGTATAAGATCTCTGCCCCCTGTACCACACACCCCAGTATAAGATCTCTGCCCCTGTACCACACACCCCAGTATAAGATCTCTGCCCCCTGTACCACACACCCCAGTATAAGATCTCTGCCCCTGTACCACACACCCCAGTATAAGATCTCTGCCCCCTGTACCACACACCCCAGTATAAGATCTCTGCCCCTGTACCACACACCCCAGTATAAGATCTCTGCCCCTGTACCACACACCCCAGTATAAGATCTCTGCCCCCTGTACCACCCCACACCCCAGTATAAGATCTCTGCCCCCTGTACCACACACCCCAGTATAAGATCTCTGCCCCTGTACCACACACCCCAGTATAAGATCTCTGCCCCTGTACCACACACCCCAGTATAAGATCTCTGCCCCCTGTACCACACTGCCCCCAGTATAAGATCTCTGCCCCTGTACCACACACCCCAGTATAAGATCTCTGCCCCCTGTACCACACACCCCAGTATAAGATCTCTGCCCCCTGTACCCACACCCCAGTATAAGATCTCTGCCCCTGTACCACACACCCCAGTATAAGATCTCTGCCCCCTGTACCACACACCCCAGTATAAGATCTCTGCCCCCTGTACCACACACCCCAGTATAAGATCTCTGCCCCCTGTACCACACACCCCAGTATAAGATCTGCCCCCTGTACCACCACCCCCTGTATCTCTGCACACACACACACCACAGTATAAGATCTCTGCCCCTGTACCACACACCCCAGTATAAGATCTCTGCCCCCTGTACCACACACCCCAGTATAAGATCTCTGCCCTGTACCCACACACCCCAGTATAAGATCTCTGCCCCTGTACCACACACCCCAGTATAAGATCTCTGACCCCTGTACACACACACCCCAGTATAAGATCTCTGCCCCCTGTACCACACACCCCAGTATAAGATCTCTGCCCCAGTATGTATCTCACTGTACCACACACCCCAGTATAAGATCTCTGCCCCTGTACCACACACCCCAGTATAAGATCTCTGCCCCCTGTACCACACACCCCAGTATAAGATCTCTGCCCCTGTACCACACACCCCAGTATAAGATCTCTGCCCCTGTACCACACACCCCAGTATAAGATCTCTGCCCCTGTACCACACACCCCAGTATAAGATCTCTGCCCCCTGTACCACACACCCCAGTATAAGATCTCTGCTGTACCACCACCCCAGTATAAGATCTCTGCCCCCTGTACCACACACCCCAGTATAAGATCTCTGCCCCCTGTACCACACACCCCAGTATAAGATCTCTGCCCTGTGTACCACACACCCCTGTATCTCACACACCCCAGTATAAGATCTCTGCCCCTGTACCACACACCCCAGTATAAGATCTCTGCCCCTGTACCACACACCCCAGTATAAGATCTCTGCCCCTGTACCACACACCCCAGTATAAGATCTCTGCCCCCTGTACCACACACCCCAGTATAAGATCTCTGCCCCCTGTACCACACACCCCAGTATAAGATCTCTGCCCCTGTACCACACACCCCAGTATAAGATCTCTGCCCCCTGTACCACACACCCCAGTATAAGATCTCTGCCCCCTGTACCACACACCCCAGTATAAGATCTCTGCCCCCTGTACCACACACCCCAGTTATAAGATCTCTGCCCCCTGTACCACACACCCCAGTATAAGATCTCTGCCCCCTGTACCACACACCCCAGTATAAGATCTCTGCCCCCTGTATAAGATCTCTGCCCATACCACACACCCCAGTATAAGATCTCTGCCCCTGTACCACACACCCCAGTATAAGATCTCTGCCCCCTGTACCACACACCCCAGTATAAGATCTCTGCCCCCTGTACCACACACCCCAGTATAAGATCTCTGCCCCCTGTACCACACACCCCAGTATAAGATCTCTCTGCCCTGTACCACACACCACACAGATCTCCCAGTACCAGATCTCTGCCCCTGCCCCTGTACACACACCCCAGTATAAGATCTCTGCCCCTGTACCACACACCCCAGTATAAGATCTCTGCCCCCTGTACCACACACCCCAGTATAAGATCTCTGCCCCTGTACCACACACCCCAGTATAAGATCTCTGCCCCTGTACCACACCAAGGTATAAGATCTCTGCCCCTGTACCACACACCCCAGAATAAGATCTCTGCCCCTGTACCACACACCCCAGCATAAGATCTCTGCCTCTGTACCACACACCCCAGGATAAGATCTCTGCCCCTGTACCACACACCCCAGTATAAGATCTCTGCCCCCTGTACGACACACCCCAGTATAAGATCTGTGCTCATGTACCACACACCCCAGTATAAGATCTCTGCCCCTGTACCGCACACCCCAGTATAAGATCTCTGACCTCTGTACCGCACAACCCAGTATAAGATCCCTGCCCTAGTACCACACACCCCAGTATAAGATCTCTGCCCCCTGTACCACACACCCCAGTATAAGATCTCTGCCCCCTGTACCACACACCCCAGTACCCCATAAGATCTCTGCCCCCTGTACACACACATCTCCCCCCTGTAACACACACCCCAGTATAAGATCTCTGCCTCTGTACCACACACCCCAGTATAAGATCTCTGCCCCCTGTACCACACACCCCAGTATAAGATCTCTGCCCCCTGTACCACACACCCCAGTATAAGATCTCTGCCCCCTGTACCACACACCCCAGTATAAGATCTCTGCCCCTGTACCACACACCCCAGTATAAGATCTCTGCCCCCTGTACCACACACCCCAGTATAAGATCTCTGACCCCTGTACCATACACCCCAGTATAAGATCTCTGCCCCATGTAACACACACCCCAGTATAAGATCTCTGCCCCCTGTACCACACACCCCAGTATAAGATCTCTGCCCCTGTACCACACACCCCAGTATAAGATCTCTGCCCCTGTACCACACACCCCAGTATAAGATCTCTGCCCCTGTACCACACACCCCAGTATAAGATCTCTGACCCCTGTACCATACACCCCAGTATAAGATCTCTGCCCCATGTAACACACACCCCAGTATAAGATCTCTGCCCCCTGTACCACACACCCCAGTATAAGATCTCTGCCCCTGTACCACACACCCCAGTATAAGATCTCTGCCCCTGTACCACACACCCCAGTATAAGATCTCTGCCCCTGTACCACACACCCCAGTATAAGATCTCTGCCCCCTGTACCACACACCCCAGTATAAGATCTCTGCCTCTGTACCACACACCCCAGTATAAGATCTCTGCCTCTTTACCACACACCCCAGTATAAGATCTCTGCCCCTGTACCACACACCCCAGTATAAGATCTCTGCCCCCTGTACCACACACCCCGGTATAAGATCTCTGCCCCTGTACCACACACCCCAGTATAAGATCTCTGCCCCTGTACCGCACACCCCATTATAAGATCTCTGCCCCTGTACCACACACCCCAGTATAAGATCTCTGCCCCTGTACCACACATCCCAGTATAAGATCTCTGCCCCCTGTACCACACACCCCAGTATAAGATCTCTGCCCCTGTACCACACACCCCAGTATAAGATCTTTCCTCCTGTACCACACACCCCAGTATAAGATCTCTGCCCCCTGTACCACACACCAAGGTATAAGATCTCTGCCCCTGTACCACACACCCCAGTATAAGATCTCTGCCCCTGTACCACACACCCCAGCATAAGATCTCTGCCCTCTGTACCACACACCCCAGTATAAGATCTCTGCCTCTGTACCACACACCCCAGTAAAAGATCTCTGCCCCTGTACCACACACCCCAGTATAAGATCTCTGCCCCTGTACCACACACCCCAGTATAAGATCTCTGCCCCTGTACCACACACCCCAGTATAAGATCTCTGCCCCCTGTACCACACACCCCAGTATAAGATCTCTGCCCCTGTACCACACACCCCAGTATAATATCTTTCCTCCTGTACCACACACCCCAGTATAAGATCTCTGCCCCCTGTACCACACACCAAGGTATAGGATCTCTGCCCCTGTACCACACACCCCAGTATAAGATCTCTGCCCCTGTACCACACACCCCAGCATAAGATCTCTGCCCCCTGTACCACACACCCCAGTATAAGATCTCTGCCTCTGTACCACACACCCCAGTAAAAGATCTCTGCCCCTGTACCACACACCCCAGTATAAGATCTCTGCCCCTGTACCACACACCCCAGTATAAGATCTCTGCCTCTGTACCACACACCCCAGTATAAGATCTCTGCACCCTGTACCACACACCCCAGTATAAGATCTCTGCCCCTGTACCACACACCCCAGTATAAGATCTCTGCCCCTGTACCGCACACCCCAGTATAAGATCTCTGCCCCTGTACCACACACCCCAGTATAAGATCTCTGCCCCTGTACCACACACCCCAGTATAAGATCTCTGCACCCTGTACCACACACCCCAGTATAAGATCTCTGCCCCTGTACCACACACCCCAGTATAAGATCTCTGCCCCTGTACCACACACCCCAGTAGACGATCCCCACAATGCTGGCTTTAAAACGGTGGCAATGACCATCCACTCTCGCTGAGGGCTAGGAGTTGTTTACCATTATTCCAGGGCAACAAACTAACTGGCCTGCACGTGCAGTATGTCGATGCTGTCCCCTGTCTTTGTGGCGCTAGATGTCCTATTTGCGTGCTGAGGTATCGCTCAACCACAAGTCTACACAAGCTAAGTATATTTTCATGTTGTGTGTGCTGATATTTGCTGTTAAGAAACTGGCCAACAATGAAAGAGCGATGGTAGTTTCGTGTTAGCTAAAAAGAGAATAACGCACAAGCAAATAAGGCTCGTTGTACAAAGGCAGACAGGCTGAATGGGAACATATTTTCTCGTACAGTGATGTATTGCGTCACAGAAAACAGGAGCCATGCACCTCGTGATACTTAAGCTCATGTCTCAGGAGCCAAGCACCTGGTGGTACTTGAGCTCATGTCTCAGGAGCCAATCACCTGGTGATAATTGAGCACATGTCTCAGGAGCCAATCACCTGGTACTTGAGCTCATGTCTCAGGAGCCAATCACCTGGTACTTGAGCTCATGTCTCAGGAGCCAATCACCTGGTGATACCTAAGCTCATGTCTCAGGAGCCAAGCACCTGGTGGTACTTGAGCTCATATCTCAGGAGCCAATCACCTGGTGATACTTGAGCTCATGTCTCAGGAGCCATGCACCTGGTACTTTAGCTCATATCTCAGGAGCCAATCACCTGGTGATACTTGAGCTCATGTCTCAGGAGCCAATCACCTGGTGATAATTGAGCACATGTCTCAGGAGCCAATCACCTAGTACTTGAGCTCATGTCTCAGGAGCCAATGACCTGGTGATAATTGAGCTCATGTCTCAGGAGCCAATCACCTGGTGATAATTGAGCTTATGTCTCAGGAGCCAATCACCTGGTACTTGAGCTCAGGTCTCAGGAGCCATGCACCTATTGATACTTGAGCTCATGTCTCAGGAGCCATGCACCTGGTACTTAAGCTCATGTCTCAGGAGCCACGCACCTGGTACTTGAGCTCATGTCTCAGGAGCCATGCACCTGGTGGTACTTGAGCTCATATCTCAGGAGACATGCACCTGGTGATACTTGAGCTCATGTCTCAGGAGCCATGCACCTGGTGATACTTGAGCTCCTGTCTCAGGAGCCATGCACCTGGTGATACTTGAGCTCATTTCAGATGGACCAGCTCGAAGATAAATGGACACAACAATCAGACACAGAGATGAATATGTAGACAAGCAAATGGGCGAACAGGTTGGTAGGTGGACAAACGATCAGAAAGAGAGATAAACAAACAGACTTAGGGACGAACGGGCTGATAAACGGACAGACAATCAAACAGAGAGATGAACGTGCAACAGATGACAAGGACAGTTGTACTCACGTCTGGTCGCGCGGCTCTGGGTGTAAGACGTCATAATACTCCTCGCGAGGCTGCCGAAGGTGACTGTTGTTTGATGAAGTCTTGGTCAGGTAGGCTCTGGAAGCTGCGTCCAGGCTCTGTGTGTAGCTGTCGATGCTGTTGGCTGTGGTGGTGGTGAGGCTGGATGTGGTTGCGATGGTGGGAACAAAAGTGTGGCCGCCGCTCTGTTCGGGTGTTTCTGGGGTCGTCTGTGGCGATACGATGGTAACGGTGGACTCTCCAATAGTCACGTGTCTATTGGCCATCTTGTGATTGGTGGTTTTGTGACTGGCAACCATGACGTCAGTCGATGATGTCATAGTTTCCTCCCTGGGATGCCTTTATGACGTCACTTGGGTCTGGTATCTAGTGATCCATGGGTTGTCTGCGGGTCTCCTAGGGCGAGAAAATACTGTTTTGTTTGAAAACTTCAATGTGTTGGCCTAGCAATGATAACGATTATAGGGATAGTGATTTATTAACAAAATAAATGATGGAAAACGTTGCGATGAGGTGTCTGCCTGTCAATCTTTCTGCCTGTCAGTCGAGTTGTCTATCACTTATCTGACTAAATGGCATTACATATACCTGATAACTACCAGCCTGTCTTCATAGCAAACTCTTTACCTACCTACCAACTTACCTGTCTGCGTGACTACCAACTGACCCGTCTGCGTGACTGCCTACCTACCGACTGACCTGTCTGCGTGACTGCCTACCTACCGACTGACCTATCTGCGTGACTACCTATCTACCGACTGACCTGTCTGCGTGACTACCTATCTACCGACTGATCTGTCTGCGTGACTACCTATCTACCGACTGACCTGTCTGCGTGACTGCCTACCTACCGACTGACCTCTCTGCGTGACTGCCTACCTACCGACTGACCTGTCTGCGTGACTGCCTACCTACCGACTGACCTGTCTGCGTGACTGCCTGCCTCCCAAATGACCTGTCTGCGTGACTGCCTATCTACCTACTGGTATTTCTGATGACTAATGTACCTCATGAGCCACCTGTAAGTGTGGGTGTTTTTTCTTGATCCTCTCGAGGATCGCTGTCCGCAGAATTAACACTTCTAGGATTAGAATTATCACCTCTAAGATTAGAATTATCACCTCTAAGATGAGATTTGACATCTCTAGGATTTGATTTACCACTTCTAAGATGAGAGTTAACACCTCTAGAATGAGATTTACCACCTTTAAAAAAAGGATTTAACACCTCTAGGATGAGAAATAACACCTAGGATTAGATTTCACACCTCTGGGATTAGAATTATTACCTCTAGGATGAGAATTATCACCTCTAGGATAAGAATTATCACCGTTAGGATGAAATTTAACACTTCCAGGATGAAAAAAAAAAAAAACCCCAGGACGAGAATTAACACCTCTAGGATGAGAATTAACACCATCCAGGATGAGAATTAATACCTCCAGGATGAGAATTAACACCTCCAGGATGATAATTCACACCTCTTGGATGAGATTTAACACTTTTATGATGAGAGCTACCACCTCTAGGATGAAAATTGCAACCTCAAGAATGAGAATTAACACCTCTAGGTTGAGTTTAACACCTCTAGGATGACATCTAACACTTCTAGGAAGAGTTAAAACCTCTAGGATGAGATCTAACACTTCTGGGAAGAGAGTTAACACCTCTAGGATAAAATTCAAACATTTACAAATCACTAGAACACCGTTCAACCAGCTCTTTTAGGGCCTGCCTGCCTGCCCCTGTCTACCTACTGATCTAATACTTTACTAACTGCCTACTTGTATACCTGCCCCTGTCTACCTACTGATCTAATACTTTACTAACTGCCTACTTGTATACCTGCCCCTGTCTACCTACTGATCTAATACTTTACTAACTGCCTACTTGTATACCTGCCTCTGTCTACCTACTGATCTAATACTTTACTGCCTACTTGTATACATGCCTCTGTCTACCTACTGATCTAATGCTTTACTAACTGCCTACTTGTATACCTGCCCCTGTCTACCTACTGATCTAATGCTTTACTAACTGCCTACTTGTATACCTGCCTCTGTCTACCTACTGATCTAATACTTTACTGACTGCCTACTTGTATACCTGCCTCTGTCTGCCTACTGATCTAATGCTTTACTAACTGCCTACTTGTATACCTGCCCCTGTCTACCTACTGATCTAATACTTTACTGACTGCCTTCTTGTATACCTGCCTCTGTCTACCTACTGATCTAATACTTTACTAACTGCCTACTTGTATACCTGCCCCTGTCTGCCTACTGATCTAATGCTTTACTAACTGCCGACTTGTATACCTGCCTCTGTCTGCCTACTGATCTAATACTTTACTAACTGCCTACTTGCATACCTGCCCCTGTCTGCCTACTGATCTAACTGCCTACTTGTATACCTGCCCCTGTCTGCCTACTGATCTAACTGCCTACTTGTATACATGACCCTGTCTGCCTACAGATCTAACTGCCTACTTGTATACATGCCCCTGTCTGCCTACTGATCTAACTGCCTACTTGTATTCCTGCCTCTGTCTACCCACTGATCTAACTGCCTACTCGTATACCTGCCCCTGTCTACCTACTGATCTAATACTTTACTAACTGCCTACTTGTATACCTGCCCCTGTCTACCTACTGATCTAATACTTTACTAACTGCCTACTTGTATACCTGCCTCTGTCTACCTACTGATCTAATACTTTACTAACTGCCTACTTGTATACATGCCTCTGTCTACCTACTGATCTAATGCTTTACTAACTGCCTACTTGTATACCTGCCCCTGTCTACCTACTGATCTAATGCTTTACTAACTGCCTACTTGTATACCTGCCTCTGTCTACCTACTGATCTAATACTTTACTAACTGCCTACTTGTATACCTGCCTCTGTCTACCTACTGATCTAATGCTTTACTAACTGCCTACTTGTATACCTGCCCCTGTCTATCTACTGATCTAATACTTTACTAACTGCCTACTTGTATACCTGCCTCTGTCTACCTACTGATCTAATACTTTACTAACTGCCTACTTGTATACCTGCCCCTGTCTACCTACTGATCTAATACTTTACTAACTGCCTACTTTGTATACCTGCCCCTGTCTGCCTACTGATCTAATGCTTTACTAACTGCCGACTTGTATACCTGCCTCTGTCTGCCTACTGATCTAATACTATACTAACTGCCTACTTGCATACCTGCCCCTGTCTGCCTACTGATCTAACTGCCTACTTGTATACCTGCCCCTGTCTGCCTACTGATCTAACTGCCTACTTGTATACATGCCCCTGTCTGCCTACTGATCTAACTGCCTACTTGTATACATGCCCCTGTCTGCCTACTGATCTAACTGACTACTTGTATACATGCCCTGTCTGCCTACTGATCTAACTGCCTACTTGTATTCCTGCCTATGTCTACCCACTGATCTAACTGCCTACTTGTATACCTGCCTCTGTCTACCCACTGATCTAACTGCCTACCTGTATACCTGCCTCTGTCTACCTACTTTACTAACTGCCTACTTGCATACCTGCCTCTGTCTACCCACTGATCTAACTGCCTACTTGTATACCTGCCCCTGTCTGCCTACTGATCTAACTGCCTACTTGTATACATGCCCCTGTCTGCCTACTGATCTAACTGCCTACTTGTATACATGCCCCTGTCTGCCTACTGATCTAACTGACTACTTGTATACATGCCCCTGTCTGCCTACTGATCTAACTGCCTACTTGTACACCTGCCTCTGTCTACCTACTGATCTAACTGCCTACTTGTATACCTGCCTCTGTCTACCCACTGATCTAACTGCCTACCTGTATACCTGCCTCTGTCTACCTACTTTACTTACTGCCTACTTGTATACCTGCCTCCATCTACCTACTGATCTAACTGCCTACTTGTATACCTGCCCCTGTCTACACACTGATCTAACTGCCTACTTGTATACCTGCCTCTGTCTACCCACTGATCTAACTGCCTACTTGTATACCTGCCTCTGTCTACCTATTTTACTAACTGCCTACTTGTATACCTGCCCCTGTCTACCCACTGATCTAACTGCCTACTTGTATACCTGCCTCTGTCTACCCACTGATTTAACTGCCTACTTGTATACCTGCCTTTGTATACCTACTTTACTAACTGCCTACTTGTATACCTGCCCCTGTCTACCCACTGATCTAACTGCCTACTTGTATACCTGCCTCTGTCTACCCACTGATCTAACTGCCTACTTGTATACCTGCCTCTGTCTACCTACTTTACTAACTGCCTACTTGCATACCTGCCCCTGTCTACCCACTGATCTAACTGCCTACTTGTATACCTGCCTCTGTCTACCCACTGATCTAACGGCCTACTTGTATACCTGCCTCTGTCTGCCTACTTTATTAACTGCCTACTTGTATACCTGCCCCTGTCTACCTACAGATCTAACTGCCTACTTGCATACCTGCCCCTGTCTACCCACTGATCTAACTGCCTACTTGTATACCTGCCTCTGTCTACCCACTGATCTAACTGCCTACTTGTATACCTGCCTCTGTCTACCTACTTTACTAACTGCCTACTTGTATACCTGCCCCTGTCTACCTACTTTATTAACTGCCTACTTGAATACCTGCCCCTGTCTACCTACTGATCTAATACTTTACTAACTGCCTACTTGTATACCTGCCCCTGTCTACCCACTGATCTAACTGCCTACTTGTGTACCTGCCTCTGTCTACCTAATGATCTAGGGCCTACTTGTATACCTGCCCCTGTCTACCCACTGACCTAACTGCCTATTGGTATACCTGCCCCTGTCTACCCACTGATCTAACTGCCTACTTGTATACCTGCCTCTGTCTACCTACTTTACTAACTGCCTACTTGCATACCTGCCCCTGTCTACCTACTGATCTAACTGCCTACTTGTATACCTGCCTCTGACTACCTACTGATCTAACTGCCTACTGGTATACCTGCCTCTGTCTACCCACTGATCTAACTGCCTACTTGTATACCTGCCTCTGTCTACCTACTGATCTAACTGCCTACTTGTATACCTGCCCCTGTCTTCCCACTGATCTAACTGCCTACTTGTATACCTGCCACTGCATACCTACAGATCTAACTGCCTACTTGTATACCTGCCCCTGTCTACCTACTAATCTAACTGCCTAATTGTGTACCTGCCTCTGTCTACCCACTGATCTAAATGCCTACTTGTATACCTACCCCTGTCTACCCACTGATCTAATTGCCTACTTGTATACCTGCCCCTGTCTACCCACTGATCTAACTGCCTACTTGTATACCTGTCCCTGTCTACCTACTGATCTAACTGCCTACTTGTATACCTTCCTCTGTCTACCCACTGATCTAACTGCCTACTTGTATACCTGCCTCTGACTACCTACTGATCTAACTGCCTACTGGTATACCTGCCTCTGTCTACCCACTGATCTAACTGCCTACTTGTATACCTGCCTCTGTCTACCTACTGATCTAACTGCCTACTTGTATACCTGCCCCTGTCCACCCACTGATCTAACTGCCTACTTGTATACCTGCCCCTGCATACCTACAGATCTAACTGCCTACTTGTATACCTGCCCCTGTCTACCTACTAATCTAACTGCCTAATTGTGTACCTGCCTCTGTCTACCCACTGATCTAAATGCCTACTTGTATACCTACCCCTGTCTACCCACTGATCTAATTGCCTACTTGTATACCTGCCCCTGTCTACCCACTGATCTAACTGCCTACTTGTATACCTGTCCCTGTCTACCTACTGATCTAACTGCCTACTTGTATACCTTCCTCTGTCTACCCACTGATCTAACTGCCTACTTGTATACCTGCCTCTGTCAACCCACTGATCTAACTCCTACCTGTATACCTTCCCCTGTCTACCCACTGATCTAACTGCCTACTTGTATACCTACCCCTGTCTACCTACTTTACTAACTGCCTACTTGTATACCTGCCCCTGTCTACCCACTGATCTAACTGCCTACTTGTATACCTGCCCCTGCCTACCTACTGATCTAACTGCCTACTTGTATACCTGCCTCTGTCTACCTACTGATCTCTTCAACAGCCTGCACATGTCACTGCCTCTGTCAGTCATGGACGACGTGCATGTGCTTGTTGGTGTCCGTCTGTCTGTGTCTCTTTGTATGTGTCCGTCTGTATGTGTCTGTCTGTGTCTGTTTGTCTGAGTCTGTTTGTATGTATCCGTCTGTCTGTGTCTGTCTGTGTCTGCTTGTCTGAGTCTGTTTGTATGTATCCGTCTGTCTGTGTCTCTTTGTTTGTGTTCGTCTGTCTGTGTCTCTTTGTATGTGTTCGTCTGTATGTGTCTGTTTGTGTCTGTTTGTCTGAGTCTGTTTGTATGTGTCCGTCTGTCTGTGTCTCTTTGTTTGTGTTCGTCTGTCTGTGTCTCTTTGTATGTGTTCGTCTGTATGTGTCTGTTTGTCTGAGTCTGTTTGTATGTGTCCGTCTGTGGGGGGGGTTAAGTCTGTTTGTAT
>CAJHNH020002158.1:0-20000 GCA_905116865.2 Candidula unifasciata
CCTTCTGTCAGAAAACGTATATCAGCCTTTACGAAAGATATCGTGCAGTTCATATCGCCTCGTGTTCCATACAGTTTTGTTGTCTTCATTGTGACGGAACAGGCCAGATTGCGTCTCTGTTGGCAGCATAAGTTGACAGTGCCGGAGCACATGCTCAGCATTTTCTGGTTCCATGCTACATGGACAGGTCTCCGTGTTACCTACAAAGAAAAGTTTGAACATGGGATGACGAAGACTGTTGAGTCCTGTCGTTAGTCTAAATATAATACATTACGTTTTAGTTTAAATATAATACATTACGTTTTAGTTTAAATATAATACATTACGTTTTAGTTTAAATATAATACATTACGTTTTAGTTTAAATATAATACATTACGTTTTAGTTTAAATAAAATACATTACGTTTTAGTTTAAATATAATACATTACGTTTTAGTTTAAATATAATACATTACGTTTTAGTTTAAATATAATACATTACGTTTTAGTTTAAATATAATACATTACGTTTTAGTTTAAATATAATACATTACGTTTTAGTTTAAATATAATACATTACGTTTTAGTTTAAATATAATACATTACGTTTTAGTCTAAATATAATATATTACGTTTTAGTCTAAATATAATACATTACGTTTTAGTGAGATCTCTTTGAGAGTAGCCAACTGACTTGAAACACCAGCTGTCAAAAATGTCTCCCGGAAAATGACTTCATTACAGCATGCAACCAAGGACCGGATTCCAGGACAAGTATATCATTGTACAATTGGTGACTCGTGTCAATTACTAGTAGGTGTATTTGTAACATTGTAGAGCTAGGTTTTAGACATATCTCAGTAACTGAGATTCATACCCTCCACCCTCCACCCCCCCCCTCTCCCCCAACCCACCTCATTCGCCGTACCTTTTATCGCTTAACACAACATTGCTCGGGTGATGTGATGGAGTTTTTCTGTCGCGGGAAAAACAAAACATCCTAACCTGCACAGACAGTCCGTTACGAAAGCCCTAGCAATGCGGCCCTAAAACCTCAGGATCACACACCCGTGTCTACACCGCCCTAGCCATGCAGCCCTCAATCCTCAGGTTCACAAGCCCGTGTCTACACCGCCCTAGCCATGCAGCCCTCAATCCTCAGGTTCACAACCCCGTGTCTACACCGCCCTAGCCATGCAGCCCTCAATCCTCAGGTTCACAACCCCGTGTCTACACCGCCCTAGCCATGCAGCCCTCAATCCTCAGGTTCACAAGCCCGTGTCTACAACGCCCTAGCCATGCAGCCCTCAATCCTCAGGTTCACAAGCCCGTGTCTACACCGCCCTAGCCATGCAGCCCTCAATCCTCAGGTTCACAAGCCCGTGTCTACACCGCCCTAGCCATGCAGCCCTCAATCCTCAGGTTCACAAGCCCGTGTCTACACCGCCCTAAAAAGTGCGTGTAATCAGATCTTTTTGTGAGCTCATTTCTTCCAAGAGATCTTAGGGCACAAACGTCACAAAAGAATATGCCCGTAATGAACACACAAATGACATGAAACAAATTTAAATCAACATCATTAATTGTTTTCCAGTTGCATTCCCCATATCAAAGAAGCGCAGCGAAAGAAAATACTACAGTCGCCTCAAATTATTTAGATTCCTCTAAATATACATCAAAGTAAAATAATCCTTTAGTTCATAATAGATGGTGAAAACCAGTAATAATAAAAGTATTTCTAGAGTGTTCTATCACAGCAACCTTAATTTCACAGGCTCTATGAGAAATAATTTATGCCAAGATTCTTGCGTTAGTCTGTATCAGTGTATACACAACATGTTGTGCTCATCATCTTTAATGCAGTGAGAAAATAAATTGCCCAGCTCCTCCCCAACCCCTTTTCTTTAATTATCCTTGGAAATATCGTCATCATCACGTGCCATACCGAAAAGCTTTGGCGGGCATAAGTCAAGAAGCTCTGACAAAAGACTATTACCAGATAAACACGTCGGCCATCATTTCCCGTGACATGATTAAACGAAAAAGATTTGTTAAGAATTTGACGGCACGCGTGGCTCTTTCACTTTCAGCCATCGATCCCCATTAGGGAAATTATTATAAATAAATAATCACGATAACTTTTTTTCAGATGCCAGAGACACAATGGGAGTGAGCGCCGGGGATACCAGATTTTAGCTTGTCTGTTAGCTCCGACCAAATGTGATAGGTAACGGAGGGACTGAGCAATGACTGGGATACTCAGTAAAAGAGCTCCTTCCCACAATGTTTTACAAAAGTAGGTATTTTTTAGGAATCATGGAAGCATACGTAGGATAGAGAGGATCATTCCATTTTCTAATATATATAGTATGAAAATAATGATAATAAAAATAACTGTGTGAGATAGAAAGAGTTAAAACGTCCCGGTTTGGCACTATGGGATTTAATAAGTGTTTTCGCACAGAGAAAAGCACTTCACAATGCTTCTAATAATAATTTGTCCAGATTTTGCAATCCATACCAAATTAAAAAAATTTAAAAAATGCAGTAATTACATTGCAAACTACTATTTATGAGGTAAGAAGTGACTAGATGATGTTGGAATTAAACTGTCTTTCTCCTCCGATAAAGAAAGTGGTAAAATAAACCTAACAAAATCATTTACAATCTCCCAAGATCTACCACGAACTAGACAAAATGCAACATTCCGTTGAAAGATGTTGGAAAGATAAAAGCAACCAAGACAATAATTATTGAAAGGAAAAAGAAATATGCACATTTTGTAGCGTGTTCCTGATTATTAGGCAATGTAATGCAATTTAAGAGACCCATGTCAACACCTCCGCCCCCGCCCCCACCCAATACTTTAATCTACATAAAACGCTCAGAAAAAAAGGGCGGAAACTAGGTCGTATAACGGCAAGAGAAAAAGCTAAAAGATGTGTGGTCATAGAAAGAGCAAATAGATGATCTTAATGCAACCAAGACTGGCATACGATCTTACAAAAATTAGTTTGCGATTGCAGGTGGAGGCATACACTGCAGCCTTCTGCTGACTTCAGAATAATCTGAAAACACATGGTATGATCGTTACCGACTCATAAAAAATGAGAAAGACTTAGGCAGGTATATTCCATATGAAGTGGCAAGGATCTCTGCAGAAGTCGGAGGTAGTAATTATTGTCCAGGTCATACATGTGTATTCAGAAACGAACGCGCCAACAGACAGGCTGATCCTGCATCACTGGGTGGTAAAATGATGCATGACATGGCCATTTCAGTTGGATCATTTTTGGGTAATCGTTATTGCCCTTTCACCCCCGAGAATTAAGGTCATAAGCAGTCCGTAAGGAAAGGCGAAATCGTGTTTTCAAGTCCTGAGCAGTGAAGCCACAACTTTAGAGAACATGCAGTCTGTTATAACTTGACCACTTCGTTACATCAATTAGTAACAATTCGTCGAGCCATGAACCCTCTTTATGTGCGTTGTATTATGCACATGATGTTAGACTTTATTTAAAAAAAAATAAGGACATGAATGACAATGAAGGAAGAAATTATTGCATAAAGGAATAGAGTTCAGCATTAAGAAGAAAGCGAGTGAGAAACATAGATGTGATTACAAGTGGTACTAACGACCATGATACCATTATGGAAGACTTTAATTGAGAAGCAAAGAGTGAATGGTAGCACACTAAGGCCATGGCTAGAGGTGTGCCAGCATTCATTGCCTCCTCATAGTGCAAATAAAGCCATCGTCTGGAAAGACCGAAAGGTGCCAGTTAATCATCATCATCATTTTTTTGTTTAAATATAGAACTGAGCGCGGCCGTAATCGGTGTGCCATATCTTCTCAGACTGCATTCCCAGCGTGTCAAATTATTTATTATTGTGAATATTTTATTGTGTATGTGTATATGTGTGCGTGTGTGTGTGTGTGTGTGTGTGTGTGTGTGTGAACTGACGTGATAACGGTTAATTTAAAAAAAAAAAAATCGATGCTCATTTGACCATTTACCATCGGGCGGCAAGAAATTCTCCAGCCACTACATTACCGGGTTATGGTAGTGAGACGAGTGATAACATTCATCACATTGCTATAACAACCACTTTTTGGCAGTCGCCGACAATGATTCAGCATTGCTGTAATGTTAGTCAGTTAGTTTACTAGCCACTTTATTCTTCCAGACCAGCTCTGATGAACAAGAAGTGTGCCAACGAGCCCGACACAGAAACAATGTACTCACTCATTGGGTGCTCATGTTATTGTTACATATTCTGTGATGCCTGAACTTTACCCTTTAATCTCCATGCCGAGAAGTGATACATGGATGTGTCTTTTCAGCTGCTGATGTTTTCCTACAAGATATATTGTATTTGTTGCAAACAAACAACATTATTCACAATGAAACATTGAATATATAAATGCATTATAAATACACTAAATATTATAAATATTCACACACACACACACACACACACACACACACACACAAATAATAATAATAATAATAGTTGACACCTGAAAATGCTTGGGTACAATATTTTCTCTATTACGAAAACAATGATATTGATTAACTGACACCTTTTTGTCTTTCCAGACGATGGTTTTATTTGCACTAAGAGGAGGCATAGGACACACAACCTATAGCGATGGCCAGTGTGACTTATATAGTGGTACCACGGGTTACGGTCCTAATTCAATCTTTGCCTAAGTTCACAGGCCGAAATGTTCGCCAAAGGAAATAAATTTTTTTTTTCTCAATGAGAATAATTGCAAGTGCAATATATCCCCCGCCCCCTCATCCCTTCCCCCAATCGCTCTTTCAAGTGTATAGTGACGAAACATGTAACCAAATACTTAGGTGCCGGAAAGAGCAGAAATCACAACAGTTCTTTCAATGCCCTAGCTTCGAAGACTCAGATGGCTTGGTCACACGTGGAGAGTGGAGAAAAGTAAAGTCTCTGAAAAATGATGGGGGGGGGGGGATTTTAAATGGTGAATTCAGACTATATTATCGTATAACATTTATGTGTGGCAAAATATAGAACAAAAAACAGATAATATACAGTACTTGTAGTTTATTTTTTTTAGCACTTTATTGTTTTTAAAAGCACGTAGATTTTCAGAATCATAAACTAAAAGAGGTTTATTCTTACAAACCCTACCTGCATTAGGGCACAATAAAAGTGTAGACATGTAGACATGTCCGTCATAAGTTTGTGGCCTGTCCTTTATCTTCTTGAGTTATGTAGGTCCTTCTTGACATTCACCCACCCCTATGTCGTTTTATCGCAGTATGCAGCCTTCAGAATTTATTGTTTAAAAAAAGAGTAAAGGACCCTTTTCCACGTCTTTAGGCGTATAGGGCATATAGGGCTAGACCTATATTTTTATAGACCGATCGGTACAAGATGGGTGATGTGGTCAGTATCACGCCGGCCGCCTTTACTTCCCGGGACTGCACCCGGTACCCACTCAAGGCTGGGTCGATCTGGGAGCCGGGGTCATTTTTGAAAATTAGTCTGGCTTGCCAGGGAGCGAACCCACGATCCGCGGCGAGCGTGTAGCCTCTCGACCACGGCGACTCACACTCAGAGTTTATACAACTTTTTTTTTTTTCTCGAACCAGCTTCTATTTGGTTTAAATTCGTTAACGCTAGCATCACTTGTATTCGCCGCTTTTGTCAGAAAATCACCCTAAAAGTCAAGATTTCTGACATAATAACATTATCTATAGGCAGCAACTTCTCGTTAATCCAAGCTAACAATAATGTTTAAACTTCTTCTAACACCTGAGAACTTCCCTTCTTCAATATAGTCACTTCAATTGTATGTGATTGCACTCTTCATCAATAAAAAAAAAAAAAAAAAAAAACGCTCTAGCCTCGTATATCAGATTTAAAAAAATTTTAATTAGCAGCAGCAAATGTGACTAGAGGAAAACTGTAATTGTGTTTCATCGGATTTAGCCATGACTTACTTTTATGCTAAAGTAGGTCATTATTTAGCATACTGCCATCTGCATTTGGTTTGTTACTGTGTTTGATTCGTTGTCTAGTGGGCTGCATAACAATTGTCCCCGTTTTGGTGGGCCCAGAGTGTAAATAGGTTGAGAAGCACTGCAGTGTATAAAACGTATGTACCTAGCTTGTTATCTTAGCCCTCTTTGTGATAGTGAAGCTTGGTCTGTTCATTCAAACCAGGAGAAAAGACTTAAATAGTGTTTTACACGCGATGCCGAAGTATAATGGCGTCAAGTGGCGAAACACGCAACCAAACACTGATGTGTCAGACAGAGCAGAAATCACAACAGTTCTCTCAACGCTCCATCTTCGAAGACTCAGATGGATTGGTCACACTTTGGATATAGAGAAAGGCAAAGTCTCTGAAAAGGGGGGGGGGGGCCTTTTCGATGGTGGATCACACCCATTAATGTGATATCAGGATTAGAGTCGGCATATACATTTTTAAAGTAGACAGCAGATGAAATGGTTTGGCTATGTAACAAGATTGGAATCAGAAACGGCATCACAGAGAGCAATCTTATACAGATACAACAGTAACAAAGCCAGCTGTCGGCCGCGCAGAAGATAGACCGCAGAAATATCAAAGACACTTTATACAAAGA
The DNA here is from genome assembly GCA_905116865.2 of Candidula unifasciata. Lineage (NCBI taxonomy): Eukaryota > Metazoa > Mollusca > Gastropoda > Stylommatophora > Geomitridae > Candidula > Candidula unifasciata. The sequence continues at coordinate 6,613 of CAJHNH020002158.1, forward strand.
GAACAAAAGTATCCGTTCAAGAGATCTGTTCCCGCCCTGATTTTGCGAGCTATTCCAGTAGTAGAGAACACAAAGAATTAGAATTACACCCATGTAGAAGATGCTGAAGTCAGACTCTATTACCATAAATACATATGTGCAAGTGGGATATGAATGATATATTGTATTGCGGTCAGTTTTGTGGAAACAGATTTTCATAAGCCATGTTTTACGGAGTGGGAAAATTGCGAAGCGAATCAGAAAAGAAAAAAAAAATCCAGATATGTTAGTAGCTGATTGTCTGAGAAAAAGTAGGTTCTTAATGTAATGGCAACAATTAATGGTGAAATCCAATATTCTAACTATTAACTATCCGATGTCATAGGCAACGATTCGCATGTCTCCATATAAAACAGTATTACACTACATCTGGAAACAAGTCTAGGTGCCAGCAACATTTGTGGAAGATTCTTAAACTGGATTTGCACGTCACACTCGCCATCGCCGTGGGCTTTGATCTCCATGCCTTTCTACAGAAGACTAGAACATTATTTGTCAGGAAAGACAGAAAATTCACAAAAGCAACAAAAAACAACAGCAACACACACCATTCCACCAACAATTGCTATAAGCCGGGAAGAACTGAAAAACGTTTAAATGTCGCCACTGTTTGGTCAATAACCAACAACAATGAAGAGGTTTTGAAAGACGTTAGAAGACTGATCACGGCGGTGCAGACAATAAACACTACTAGAAGCCAAACAGTTACATTAGAGAGACAGCTGTGACAAGACACATCTATGGACTACTTCGCATTCTTTAGAAAAAGAAATTGAATCTTTTGAACGCAAATGTTAAATTTTACAGAAAAAAAAAAAATTTACGACCCTCTGCAAAATCGATCACATAAATAATCTGGCATATTAGCAATATCAAAGCTAACATCAAAAGGCTACGTGTTTACTAAACGAAGCTGCTGTTTTAAAGCAACATTTTTGGACGTCAACCCACACAGCGATGCAGACTATTTCGTAAAAGAAGAATGTTACAATGTAACTATTTGATGGGGTTGAAAAGGGTGTCTGGGATCCGCTGCAGTTTTATTCTTACCCAGGAGTTTCTGATCCTACAGACACAATACCGGATTTGGGAGAAGGGTGGGGGGGGGGGGGGGGAGATGGAAGGGGAAGAGATTATACGGCCTTTTTCTCAAAGAAAGAGGCAGCTGGAATGAAAGAGGTAAGTTGGATGTTGGAACTTTAAGATATTTCTGGCATGAGAGTAACCGAGGCAGGGTAATAGCCATGCAACGACTCTGTTTATGCTGTCTCTCTGCTCTAGTCGTTTAAAGACTTCTCAGATGCACGCTGACTCACCCTTCAACATGTTGAATCAATGAATGTGACGAACACACAGCTGAAGTCAAAGTGTGTGTGTGTGTGTGTGTGTGTGTGTGTGTGTGTGGTTCAGACAGCTGACTCCAAGCCATTGCACACTGAGGTGACGGTCTAGTGACCGCAACACAACTGATCGCAAACTGTAAATGTGAGTGAATCGTTACCTTCATACAGAAATTACACATAAGCAGTCCCACAGCGATAGCTTGACAAAGATACTCTTCTACGTCTAATAAACACAAACACGTGCAGTCTTGATCAGAATGGTCAAAGCGAACAGGTAGTCAGGTTTTGTCTAAGAACTCGCAGCCAAATCGGTTCTTAATTTATGACGTACCCCAAACACCAAATCCCCGTGGGAAATCCACAGCTGACCTGACAGTCCAATATTTCAAGGGGTGCAAGTGTGCTGTTGTTGTTGTTGTTGTTGTTTTTTTTTTTTTTTTTGGAGTGTTTATTTAGTGTCTTCTAACCCTAACCCTAACCCTAAACTTGGCTGTAGAGAAATCGCGAGAAACTACAACCTGAACACCCTAGAATGTATTGGGAATGTCTCCCGTGACGTTGTCGTGACGTCAGGGGTAAGTTATTAATTAAGTACCGCCAAATCTAGTTCAGTCATCCGCTTGTAACATTTTTTAACTCAATCAGCACCTTTTCCGCCGACAAACATACCGTTTCTAGATCTCAAACAAGACTCAAAACAAGACTGATCCTTCTCGATCATTCTTAGCTTGAGTAATCTTTCACTCCCATGTGTTTTCTTAATCATTCAGTTCACGTAATAAACGGTTTCTCTCATTTGCCATGGTTTCGACAAATCGCCCAGTTTGGCTCATATTTTTTGTGCAACCCACACACTCTCCATTGTTTCCGTTCACGAGCTTAGGTACATAATGTGTGTAGAGGATCTAGCTTCATTATTAAAGTAAACATAAATTGTGCGGGAGAAAATGACTTCTTACAAGCCACAAGATCAAGAGCTCTTCTCGCGATGTCTAAACGATGTGACGTTCTCCAAAGGAGTCGCCATATTATGATGAAGAGTTGTCCTTTGATTAAAGAAATAATGATCACTCAATCAGGTGTCGTCTCCACAATGAAGGTTGGCTGCAATGGATCTCCAACAAGCCCTGTCTCTTCCCCTTGATATACACTCACTCATACTGCTGTTCGCCCATCTCTTGATGTTATCTCCCCACTTGTAACGCTGCTCTGCTCGCCTACCTTGAACCTTTCCCTCTGGGATGATCTTTACAATACTGTTATGTCTTTTAATGTGGCCAAAATATTTCACTTGTCTCTTTTTTATTTCACCTAGCAACTCTCTTTTCATTCCCAATTTCCTCAGTACTTCTGTATTTGATAGCTTTTGTTTCCATGAAATACGACCTAATCTTCTGTATATCCACATCTCCAAAGAATTGATTCGATTCTCCAGTTGTTTGTTCATTGTCCATGTCTCTCTGCCATTAAGTAAGGTTGAGAATACATAACTCTTGACAATTCTTATTTTTAATGTATTACTTATTTCTCTTGATGTCAGTAACATTTGCACGTTGTTGAAAATGTCTTTGGCCATCCCTATTCTTTTCCTGACTTCTGTTTCACTTCTGCCGTCAAGTGTTATTACTTGTCCAAGATATAAGAAATTTGTAATTTGTTCTAATTTCACCCTGTTCACTGTGATATTCATTGTTAGCTGAATATTTTCTTTGCTAAATATCATGGTTTTTGTCTTTTTCAAATTAATATCTAATCCAAATTCTGCACTCCTTCTGTTTACTTGCTCCACTAGGTCTTGCAACTCCTGCTCACTCTTTGCTAGCAACACTGTGTCGTCAGCATTTCTCAGATTATTTATTATTCTACCATTGATGTTTAGTCCTGGTAATTCTACAATTTCTTAAAAAGATGGTTTCTGTACATAAGTTGAAAAGGCTAGGCGACAGCACACATCCTTGTCTTACTCCTCTCTTGATCTATATCTGGGGTGAGCAGATGTTGTCATATCTTACTGTTGCTTCTTGCTCCCAGTATAAGTTTCTAATAAGTCTGATATCCTTTCCATCTAGTCCTATGGTTTGAAGATCTGCAATTAGTTGTTCATGTTGCACTCTGTCGAAAGCTTTTTTGTAATCTATAAAACATGCATAAATATTATTCTGAACTTCTATATATTTTTTCAGTTAGAAATAATGATAAGCTAAGATTAATCAGACAATGGAACGAAGCCACTGGAAAGATCTTTTGTGCTAGTCTTAACATGAGCATTTGGCACATGGCGTTGTGGTTTTCAGCTAGACTAAGACATGGGTGATTTTTGGTCATCAAATTCGATTTCATGAACTTCTTTATTAGCTGCTCATTACTACTTGCTTTCCATGGGGAATACTAGAAAAAATAACCATGCTGGAGAAATGAAAAATAACTTTCACAATACAATACATACTAGATCGTTATTTATTTTTCCCTCCAATGTCTCTCTTAAAGATATCTAGGGATCATTTAAAGAAGAATAATAATAAATGAACGAACGAATGAACTTTATATTTAAAGGGTCACTTATTGGGCACGCAGACCCGTCTTTCATTCGGTCCCTCCAAATACCCATCTTTCACACAGCAGTTGTTTTTTATCAATAAAGCTTGTTATGTTTATATAATAATATGCATTTTGTGAATATCATGAAAACAATCCACAAAAGCATGGGGTGATGAAATGCATACATACGCTCGCGTGTAAACACATACATACACATTCCACACACACACACACACACACACACACACACACATATATATATATATATATATATATATATATATATATATATATATACACACACACACACACATTTATCTCAAATTTGAGATAAATAGGAAAATCAGACACCCCAGACACCACTGGATATACTAGTTATGCCTGTAAGTGCAATGACTGCGGGGGCATAGTGACTTATATCAGAAATGACATGTTGACATCTCACCCTACAGATGTGCAAAAAATAACTATCTGGCACAATGGAAGCAAATATACGATATACAACGTGTAAAGCCCACCTCAGACAACATGCGACATACCAGAACTATACAAGACACAGTACCATAAAACCCTTCTTGTTGGTGACTTCAACGGACACTGGCCACGTTGGGGTTACGCTGACTACAATAGCACAGGGAAATACATCGAAGATACTTGTGAAACAACTAACCTATTAGTGCTGCAGGACACAGAGTCTACACCTACACTGTTACACAGGGCCCACCTATCTCTCAGCCGACCAGACCTGACCATCTGCTCATCCGACTTAGCAGACGCAAGCTATCCCCAAGTCCTGGATGACATAGGAAGTGACCACAAACCTATACTCACAACTGTAAGCACCACCGTTAAATTACGCTTCAAGCAGAGAACCTGTTGGAATTTCCGAAAAGCAAACTGGAAACTCTTTCAGGAAACATCTGACTGCCTCCTGGGAAGAATTGACAACATCTGTGTGGAAACTTTTTTGAAGATATAACAGAAGCAATCCTGAATGCAGCGTCGAAAGTCATCCCAAGGGGCAGCCGGAAGGCATATAAAACTTTTTGGAATAAAGAAATTCAAAATACTATATCTGAAAGGAATAAAGCAAGAATATTGCTCCAAACTGAACGTTCAACAGAAGCAAAGATCCAATACAATAAAGCATATGCCAGAGTAAAGCTTGTAGTTAATAAGGCTAAAAGAGATAAATGGACAGAAACTTGCTCCAACTTAGACCTTAAACAGAATGGAAATAAAGCATGGACTTTAGTTAAAAACCTCTCCGGAGGAAGTAGAAGGGTGAACCCAAAACCAGTGACAGATGGGAGTAAGACAATCACTGAAGACAAGAAGAAAGCAGAACATTTCAATCATTATTTTGCCTCAGTTAACAGAGCAGGTAAGCTGTCAGAACTCAATAGAACACAGCTCTCTCAGTTGAAGAAACAAGAGAGAGCTCCAACACCCAGCGACTCCCTTTTTGAAAATAAATTTAGCATGGATGAATTAGAGCAAGCCCTGAAGAAGTTAAAACCTAGAAAATCCCCAGGCCCAGATAAGATCCACAATGAAATGCTGCTACATCTTGGCTGGTCTGGGAGAGAAGTAGTTCTCAGGCTTATTAATAAAACTTGGAGGTCAAGCAAACTTCCAAAGGCATGGAGGAATGCATATATCGTCCCCATTTTAAAAACCAAAAAGCCTCCAGATGACCTTAAAAGCTACCGCCCGATATCCTTAACATCATGCTTGGGCAACGTTGCAGAAAGAATGATAAACAGGCGCTTATATCGGTTCCTAGAGAGTTCTGGTGTTCTATGTCATGAACAGGCAGGCTTTAGAACCAACAACTGCACAGAAGACCAGCTGTTCAGACTGACACAAAGAATACATGATGGCTTCCAGAATAAGAAACACACAGTGGCCGTCTTTGTCGACCTCCAGCAGGCATATGGCAGAGTATGGAGAAAAGGTCTTCTGATTGTAATCAACTATTGTTGGCGGAATCTATCGTCGCCTGGAGATCCCCTATATCCTTCCAAATAACTTACAGGGGCTCGAATTAAATAAGTCTAGGGGAATTATAACGGTCCCTGAGTTCTGGAAAATAGAGGAAGGAGAATACAGAAAGTTAAAGAATAGGGTGAATCCCCGGAAATTTCCTAAAGAAATTCAGAAAAACAACCAAAGTCAAAACTTTGTAAATTTAACTCAAATAAATTGCAATGAACAATCTTTAGTTTACCTAAGAAGTTAAAATTGATAGGATGAAATCGATAAATGGAGTTTCTAAATAACAACTGTATTGATAAACTACTGATATTGAATTCAACAATTTTCAAATTAACACAGAGAAAATAAATCACGGTGTCATCATGTACACCACAAAACTCAGAACAAACATCAAATTTCACTCAGCTTTCCGATAGTATTGATGAGCGGAAATGTAGTTTCCTTTGGAGGAATGTCCACTGATAAACCGGCAATCAGGAATACGGTTCACGTTCCTCAAGCAACTAGGCAAACAGGCCAACCAGAATCCGGAATTACGGTCCTCTGGTAAACAGGCAGGCAGGACTACGGTAACACGGGAATATGGTCCTCTGGTAAACAGGCAGGCAGGACTACGGTAACACAGGATTATGGTCCTCTGGTAAACAGGCAAGCAGGACTACGGTAATACAGGATTATGGTCCTCTGGTAAACAGGCAAGCAGGACTACCGTAACACAGGATTATGGTCCTCTGGTAAACAGGCAAGCAGGACTACGGTAATACAGGAACCTGCGGAATACATCATTTAGCCCTGTGTTGAGCATTATGTCGACACATCTGGAGCAGGTGGAGGTGTTGCGGTGTCTGTGGTGTTTTTCAGAGTAGTAAGCAAGAAAGAACAAGGTTCATATGTTGTCTTTCCCTACAAGTAAATCAAAATTATACATCTCCCACTACCCTATTATAATATGTTTGGTTTTTATACCTATCTAAATTATGGCACGATCGTATAAAACTTGACATAATTAAGCGGACACACATTCGCCTGCGGATTGGACAGTTATTAGTTTTCGAGTCCAAAACCCAGGTCGACTTCGCCTTAACGGACACCAGGTATAGTAATGGGATGTAAAGGCGGCAGGTGTGATGTTGACCACATTAACACCTAGGTACCTCTTGGTCTATAAAACATAGGCCAACCCGATATGCCCACAAAGCTGACGACTTTTACTCAAATCATGTGTTGCATAATATAATGACATAAACAATGTAATGTATACCCAACTGATGATACCACATGGCATAGGATAATGGTTTCTACTATAAGATCTTTACGCAAGTAGACCGAATGAATATAAGAGTGACAGAGGGAAGAAGGGTTCGCTATTGAATAGTCCTAACGGGGAATAGTAACTTTAAGAACGTCATAATATGTAAGGACTAGTGAATTGTCCAACGGACAAGTATCAAGGTTGATGAAGTCACGGACTATTTATACAATGGTAGAATATAGAATATTAGGATCTCAATAAAATATTTTAGGATACAGCTAAGGCTTATAGGGGATCTCAGCTACTCCCTACCATTATAAATCTCACCTGAAATTGTATATGGTATTATTATTGTGGGTGTTAGGCCGATGGTATGGCTGGCAATCGTTCTGTGTTGTGACGAGATTAGATCTCCTAGTAACACCACAAAACGTCATAAATTATGTGCGCCTTCGTACCTTTTTATTCTTTTAGCGTCTATGTTTAAATATATTTATTTTACCTGCGCAATTCTTTTAACTAAAACTTGCTATTAACTCTTGCCGGACTGAAATTATCCTCCCGTTTTGTCACACTGATGAAGATAATGAGCGTAGGAATACATGGCAGATTGTATAACTGGGTGAAATACTTTCTGATAGATAGAACAATCCAGACTAAGATGCACAACGCAATCTCTTCTAAAGAAGTCTTGGAGGAGGGCTTGCCACAAGGCTCATCATTGAGCTGTACACTGTTCCTAATCTTTATCAATGACCTGCCAGAACAAATCAAGGCCGAAAAAGCCTTGTACGCTGATGACCTAGCAATGTGGCAGAGTCATGAAAATGTGGAAAGTGGAGCCCAAAGACTTTATTGAGACCTAAGAAGACTGCATGAGTACTGCCAAAGATGGAAACTCAAGGTTAACTGTGCAAAGACGGTCTACACAATATTTACCAAAAGCCACCAAGTAGCAAGGAAGAATATTAACATAAGGTTAGACAAGCACCAAGTGATGAAAGAAGAGCATCCCACATACCTTGGAGTCACACTTGACCGGCAGCTCAGCCTCAAGAACCATATTGAAAACTCAGGAATAAGGCATTGAGGCTGTTACAGTTATTAAAGTGACTTGCAGGTTCATCATGGGGATCAGACAAGGAAACTCTGAGGGGCTTATATCTAGGATATGTTCGCTCTGTGATAGAGTACAACAACTCACTGCTTACAACTTGCTCCAAAACTAACCTAGAGACTCTTGACAGAGTACAAAATAATGCCCTCCGATTAATCTGCGGAGCTATGCAGTCTACACCAACTGCTGCATGTGAAATCCATACAAATGTGGAACCCCTCGGGTTGCGGAGAGAAAAAGCCACTTTAGAAATTTATGAAAGATGCGTTAGAAAAAATCGTAACCATCCTAATAGATACCTTGTAGAAAACTGGGAATCCAAACAAAGAATAAAGCACAAATCGGTTTTACACTGTGTTAATGAAATTCAGGACAGAAACCACCTCCCAGAAAGACGTCAAGGAATTCAGAATGTTGCAAAAAACCTACCACCACATGCTCGCTTTAAAGCTCCAGAAGTCCGAATTAAATTGGTAGGCGAGGAAACCAAACAGTTCGACCCAATCGCTCTTATGAACTCATCACCTAAGACAGTTGATTCTTACCCCCAAGAATGGATACATGTCTACACTGATGGATCAGCATTTAAAGCTACCATTAAAGCAGGTTACGGAATCTACATAGGTTATCCCGATGGATCTGTTGAAGAGATTTTTGATGCATGCGGGAAATTCTGTTCAAATTATGAAGCTGAAATAATTGCACTGGAAACAGCAGTATACCACCTAAAGACTGTAATGGATGTTTACCCTTCAAAGGTCCAAAATATTGTCATCTTCACAGATTCAATGTCTGCCCTTCAAGCTCTGGAGGGCAATGAACGCTGCAGAACTGACATAGCCAAAATAATCCTGGATGCTGATCAGCGTATTACCTCATACAACATCAGAATAGTGATGCAGTGGATTCCAGGTCACTCCGGCACACCAGGTAATGACAGAGCTGACAGATTGGCAAAGAAAGGAGCAACACAAGAACAACCACCTACAGCGACAACCCTCCAGACAGCAAAAACACTTATAAGAGCTATAAACAAAGAGACTTAGTTGAACAGGTGGGCCATGGGAGACACTGGAAGAGAGGTTTATAGACATATGGCTGGCCCTGATCCTAATGACAGCATTAACCATCTAACAAGAAGGGACCAGGCCACCATCTTCAGACTTAGAACGCAACATACTCCACTGAATGGACATCTAAACAGAATACAGCCACAACACTCCTCAGAGTGCCAGCTATGTAACTACCCCTACGAAACTGTTGAACACCATCTATTTGAGTACCCCAAACTCAGTGAGAAAAGAAGAACGCTACTCCCTCCGAGACCAGACAAGTGGAACACCTTGTACGGAGGAAAAGAACAGCTTGTGAAAACATGCAAATTCCACTACATGGCATTGGGCCAAAGGGCGAAAGCTCATGCGCCGCTGGATCGATAACAACAATACACACACATACATTCTTACATACATCTATATTAATTAAAAATATTAATTTTCCGGTGTCGTTAGCTCTAAACTCGGAAACTACTGAACCGATTGCTTTCAAATTTTCACACAACGTTTCCTCTGACTCAAAGCGTTATTTGTTGTCATAAAATCGCACAAACCACGAACGACGTAGTCCCAGCAACGGTCAAATCCTTATTTGTTTCGTTGGCTGCCCAGATTTATTTTTAAGGAATTGTCCACCTTTAACTGTGCAACACCGATCTTCACATTATTATTATATACTCTCATTTCTACTAAATGGTTGAGTATTCCGTAGCGTAGTTAGTTGTTAGCATTTAGATTTTTTTCACTCGGGGGATAGGGGTTCGATTCCCCGCTGGGTGATATAATTTTTTTTGGGTCCCCTAACTGGGTGGCTGCCACGTTTTGTTGTGGTTTATAGCTAGGCTGCAGTATCTACGCTTTTTTCCCGATCGATTTTGGGGTTTACAGCTAGCCTGCGAAAGCGGCAACGTGATGCTCAATGTTCATGTCACGGGTAATATTCGTTCGCCCTTGAGAGGGCGGTTGGCACATTGTGTTGTGGCTTACAGCTAGGCTGCGATACATGACCTAAAGTATTCAGTCTTTGGTAGTAGAGTTATAAGTATTCCGCCCTTCACGTGTATAACGGGTGTTCGATTCCCCGCTGGGTAGTTATTTTTCTTTTTACCCCAAAGGGGCGATTGGCACGTTGTGGTGTGGTTTAAAGCTAAGTTGCGACATCTGCGCCTTACGCCCTAAGAAATCCGATTTAAGTACAGTCCACATTAGCCCCCCCCCCCCACCCCCACCCCACCCAACCTGACGCTTCAGTCGATCAAAAACTATTCATTAATGACAGACACTGTTAACTAAGAAGGTTTACGGTCCAGTTTGATTTGGGTCGACACGGATGCCAAGGTTAATTACACATCGTCACTTCGGAAAGGGAGAGATGACGAGTGCTGGTTTTTATTTCCGCTATTTGTGAGTATAGTGTACATTTTTTTTTTATATCAGGGAATTTCACTGTGGGTTCCATCATTGGTTAGGTGATGGAGATTTATGTCGCGGACACACTTAAACTAAACAGTCCGTGGGGACAGCATGCGGCGCCAACTCCTCTGGCTACAACGACCAGTACAGACAGTAGCTACCGTTTTGTGTTGTTGTTGTTGTGACGGTGGTGATGGTAGTGGTAGCAGTAGTACTGGTACTCGATGGGTTTTGTAGTAGCTGTTACACTGGCCACATTTACTTCTCAGTACAGATTAATGCTATCAATTTTTGTCTGGGTGGATACGGATGCCAAGCCCAATTTAACAACACACTATTTCGTCAGGTGATGACTTCCCCATACTTCGTAGAGGATTATATGATTGTCACGAGGGGGGGGGGGGGGGGGGGGGAAGGGGGTTTGGTGTCGAGGGGGGTTGATGCCAGACACTGTTAACTTAGAGAGCTTAAAACATTTGTTTACATTTCTCATTTCTTCACTATTTCTATTTTACTGACTGACTGACTTTCTACCCCATCAGGACATTACACAAGCGATAAACACCCGATGACACAAAGTGCCACCATGTGGACGAGGATCACCGTGGTGAGTCCCCAGAAACCGCGTTCAGAAAATTGGCCATGTTTATGGCCTGCCTATATTGCGGCCCCTCGAAAAACCAGGGTGGGGCTTCAAATGACAAAAAATTTCGTCCTAAAAAGGAAGAAGTTGTATGAATACATATGATTTCTATTTTAACAATGTAGCCACATAATAATGTTTCAATCATTCGGAGAGGAAGATATAATTGGGCAGATGCTCGAATGTTACGTAAGTGACTGGCGATCATTGCCCCGCTAGGTAATAAAACATTTTTTTTTGGTTTGCTTTTAACTAATCGCCTGGTACATTTTTTGTGGTTTACAGCTAGGCTGCGATATCTAGGTCTTCTTTCCGCTCGATTTGGGGGTTTACAGCTTGCCTGCGATAGCGGCGACGAGATGTTGGTCATGTCACAGATAATCTTCGTTTGCCTTTGAGAGGGCGGTTGGAACGTTGTGTTGTGGTTTACAGTTAGGCTGCCATATCGGACTCAATCTCTTCAGCCTTAGGTAGTATATTTGTACGTATTCCGCCCTTTACGTGGTTGATCGGTGTTTAATTACCCACTGGGTGCTAATTTTTCTTTTTCCCTCAAGAAGGCTGTTGACATGTTGTGTTGTGATTTACAGCTAGGCTACACCTTTCGCCCAAAGACATCCGATTTCAGTAAAGTCCCATTTATCCTCCCCGCGACGCTTCACTAGATAATAAACTATTCGTAGATGACAGAAGCTGTTAACTAAGACTGCTTACAGACCAGTTTACTTTGGGTGGACACGGATGCCAAGGTCATTTAATATTCGTCCCTTCGGAGAGGGGAGATGACGGGTGGGGGCTTTTATTTCCGTTATTTGTGAGTATAGAACGGACTCTTACTGTGGTTTTTTTTTTTTTTTTCTTTGGTGGGAGCTCAATTACACTAAACAGTCCGTAGCGACATCATGCAGGGCTAACCCCTCTGGCTACTCCGACCTGCACAGACAGAAGTGACTGTTTTTTGTTTTTTGTTCTGTGGGGGGGGGGACGGGGGGGGGAACACGGGGGGGGGGGGGTTGATAGCAGACACTGTTAACTGAGATACCTTAAAACATAATTTTAAAGTTATCATTTCCTAACTATTTCTATTTTAATAATTTTGCCAGATAATGATTTTTCAATCCTTCGAAGAGGGAGATATGACTGGGTGAAGGGGAGAGGGACGGGGGTTGAGGGTTATGACATACACTGTTAGTTGAGAGCTACTTTCTTTCTTTTCCATTACACCATTCGGGGCCACAACAACGCGTGGCAGGGCACAGCTAGTACATACATACACACATGAACGCATACAAACACACACATGCACACACACAGACACACAAAGACAGACACCCACAGACACACACGCATTCTCAAACACAAACATGCAAACACACACAGACACGAAAATACACACACAGACACACGCAGACACAAACGCAGACATGTACACGTACAGACAAACACACACACGGATATACATAGACGCACATACACACACCCACACACACTGAGACACACATACAGAAGAACATGTAGACACACAGGCAGACACACAGAAGAAGAAATAGAAGAGATAAAGAAGAAGAAGACGAAGAAGAAGAAGAACCTTCAGAAGAAGAGAAGAAGAAGAAGAAGAAAGAAGAAGAAGAAGGAAGAAGAAGAAGAAGAAGAAGAAGAAGAAGAAGAAGAATGAAGACTAGAAGAAGGAGAAGAAGAGAAAGAAGAAGAATGAAGAAGAAAGAAGAAGAAGAAAGAAGAAGAAGAAGAAGAAGAAGAAGAAGAAGAAGAGAAGAAGAAGAAGAAAGAAGAAGGAAGAAGAAGAAGAAGAAGAAGGAAGAAGAAGAAGAAGAATAGAAGAAGAAGAAGAAGAAGGATTGAAGAAGAAGAGAAGAAGAGAAGAAGAAGAAAGTATAAGAAGAAGGATAAGAAGAAGAATAAGAAGAAGAAGAAGAAGAAGCAGAAGAAGAAGAAGAAGAAGAAGAAGAAGAAGAAAGAAGAAGAGAAGGAA